>OZ023216.1:43258453-43263635 GCA_963995525.1 Escarpia spicata
GTCGACCGCCCTCAAATTCAACAACTTAGAATGTGGAGGCAGCTGATTATCATGATCGCTTGGCGGCAGCACTGTTACGAGATGGAGCGAAGGAAGGCACCCTCGCATAGCAGCCAACCATTTTAGATGTTCTCTAGTTACACACGTTACTGATTATGGTATGGGTTGTTGGACTTTCTGATTTTTGAATTTTTGTTCGGGTTTATGTGGAAGCTGTTACATAAATTTGATTAACAAACGTATTATGGCTCTAAAACATAATAACAATGTTATACATTTTCAAAACAGTTTAATATTTGTCTACACACACCACACATTACAGAATCGGAGATTTTGCCTGTTAGATTTTGGATTTTGGGGTCATTTTTGTGACGAAATGTGCAACAAAATTTGCTCAAAATATAGATAAGCAACTATGCTAACCATTAATTTATCAGGATGTAATCAGTGGGTTACAACTTTCCAACCATTTTAGATTTTGTTCACATATATCATCTGTTATAGTATGGCGTTGGCAAAACACAAATTGGATTTAACTTTATGATGTAACTGCTTAGTATAGAGGGGACCGATTAAACAGTGAACGGGTACGTCGCCAAATTCTTTCAAGATATCGACGGCAAACGAGGCATGTTTATCAAGACGATTACTTGGTGCAACGTAGTACTAGTTTATTAGCTCACACAGTGTAGTTTTTGGCTGAATTAAGAGATCTGAATTTGCAAGATCCTCACGAAGAATGTATATATTAATGTCATGTATCGGTTGGAAAGTAATACACTGTTGTACTGGTCTTGACTCGACTTTGAGACACATATCAATAATTACAGTATGATGTTCAGATAATCTGTCAGTAACAGATACCGCCTTGGTGTCATTGCAGTTTGACCTAATGATAAACAAGTCGAGCCAATGCCCATGGATATGAGTAGGGAATGTGACATGCTGTTGTAAGTCAAATGTTTGAAATGCATCAATGAATAATCTAGTATTAAGGATAGGTAAATCAACGTGGATATTGAAATCACCTAGAATGTATCATTCTTCATGTAATTGTACTGTTGTTTCAAGAAAACCTTGCAATTCATCAAAAACTTGTGTTTCCAGGAGGATGATATATGCAAATAAAATTAGCAGACATATATATATGAACCTTTTGTAAGAATACATAATGCCTCGAAGCTGTGGTATACAGGTGAATGAAGGATTTCTACCTTGAAACAGAAACCAGAAATGCGACACGACCACCCCTACTGGCGTGGATGATGGTGTAGAGAAAAGCCAGGAGGAGGAGTGATGTCAGCAAGACAGGAGACAGTACCAATTGTTATCAACCATGTTTCAATCATTGCTAAAATATCTATATGTTCTGATGCTATTAAATCAGAAAGGGCAGCAGAACGAACAGATCTAAGATTGGTAGTCGCACAGCGTATATTACGAAACGTTTTTGGACCAGGATTAATTGACACATCAACTGCCAGAAGGAGAATAATAGATAATTTAAGAGATGGATTGAAGTTTCTGTGTGTACATAGACCAAGACAGGAAATATATAAAGCAGGGGTCTTGGCAAAGCTGATTTGTGCACTATTTTGAACGAATATTCTAGATTGATTATAGGTATGGTAAATTTCATTTTCACGAGAATAACATTTGTCTTTAAAAATACAGGTAAACACAAGAAACATATCGTGACCATGAAGAGAAAACACATTTTGTATAAATATTTAAATTAATTTTGACTTAAAAGGCTTACTGATATATATAATTAATACATAACACTGAAAATAACGAATTAGAAAGAGGTTGCAAAGACCAAGACTAAGTCCAGCTGCAGGGAAAGGAGTCACACTATATTTATGTATGAACTAATAATGATTTAGTTAATTAGCTATTTTCAACCAGGGCCGACTCCAGTCACTACATTGTGACTCCAAGGCTTGTTAGATGGAGGAGTATCAGATACTCCAGTTCAGCCTTAGACAAAACAACAAACAAGGAAAACAGTAGGTATTTATACATAAATCATGCGCAGAAATAAGCCTGAAATAATATCTGAAGTGCTAGTTATAATAAACAAAAAGACGATACGTAGCATATAAAACATGTGTCATGTATAAATGAACATTAAGTTACGACGTAAACACTGCGCGAAAAAATAACGAGACAATTTTTAATAACGGTCTTAGACTGAGCTCTTCACGTATTGCGAGTGAGCGATATAACGGGAACCAGTTTCAACGTAACAAACAAAGCCCAGAAATAAACGTTTGTATTCTTATCTGAAGAATGAGTGGAATAATAGGTACCGCTGTATAATCAAGATATTGTTAAATTAAATCATTTAAACGAATGAAGCCGTGACAATGATAAAATAAAGGAAACGTAGAAGCAGAATATTTTTGAAAATGACGTCGGCCGTCGCCTAGCAACTACTCAGATTGTCTGATGATGGGGTTAATGCTAACAGTGTGGATATTATTAAAATAAATGACAGCTGTCTAATAAGGGTGGGTATATACGTAAATGAAACAAGGTTGGACTCTCGACTAGCCGGAGGTTTCCATGTCCATATGTTGTCTGGAGTATGTAGCTTTAGACGGCAATTGTGGTAAATATTGTTAAAGTTGATGCTCGATTCGCTAAATCATAGAACTCAAGTTGTTCAAACTGTTATTCTGCATTACGCAGAGTACACAATCATTAAACCATGCATTTTGCATTTTCGACAAGTTTATGTCGAGAAATGATATAATGTTGTCGTGTTCCACCTAGATATAAGCAAGACACAACCTAGTATGCATCGAGGCACCCAATGATAGGTTGTCACGATGTTGAAAATGTGATCCCTTACAAATATTTCTTTATACATAAATCATAGTCATCGATATATTTATAACGATATTTTCTTATTACATAACTATGAAATTCAACTCACATCGACGTTTTCGGCCTTCATCAGGAATTGCCATAAGAAAATGTCGTTATTTGACTTAATGAACATTTTCACGAGGCCAACGATTTGTTTCTAAATCTGCCTCTCACATCACATTATTAGTAGCAAACTTGTCTTGTCGTTCTACAACACTGATACTAACTTTATTTGCTATGCATTTGAAAAACCTCCTTTTCACTACCTAATATAGAGGAATGTTTTGACATCCTGTCGGGTGGCACCTTAAGAAGCTTAGCGATGGGGACCGAAGTCTGAGGCCTTGTCCGGCCTTGGGTCTCCCAGCGTGTGGTTGACAGTAAGCGCATCACAAACCCCTTTCCTGACGGCACTCTTCACGGCACTGTTACGTCGCAGCTGGGAGATACAGACAGCGCAGATAAACACCCTCTTAATGACGTAAACATGTCATTTACGTGTTGCAACAAGGGCACGGGACGGGGTGCACCGGTGTCTTCGTGGGGCCGTCAATTAGGACACTTCCTAATTGGTGATGCAATGAATCGAACTGCTGTTGACACGATCAGCACGTCATAAGTTTAAATAGACGCTCAGATTGTCTTGGCATTTGTTGAATTGGTATAAGAATGTCGAATATTTTAAATTATATAAAACATAGGCTGTTGAAGTTTGTTCTATCAAAAGCGGTTTTAATAATATACTAAAGGACAACGACTTAATTTTAAACAAAGCTCCTAAAACACTTAGCGCACCTATCTCTACACTGTCCGAGTTATTTTTGGGGAGACGCGTAAAGAATTTGGTCCCTTCTACCCATTGTTGAGCTGTGTTCCCATTATACATCCAACTCGTTGTGTATGCAACGGGGTAACATATCCAGTATTGTATCTATTCTACTGCAACAATTGATCGTGTTTCTCATATGTCAGACAACCGCATTCCCAAAGTAATCCGTCTTTGGGGAACTTAAAAGTCGTAAGCGCGTTAGTGGTGCACCTCGCAAGCGAGACAAGGCACTGATAAACGGTCACTGATCAGAACGGGTACTGAACTTCACTAGAAAGAACGAAAGACAGGACAGAAAGACATTGAATTAAAGAGAGGAGATAAGAGAGAGAGAGAGAGAGAGAGAGAGAGAGAGAGAGAGAGAGAGAGAGAGAGAGAGAGAGAGAGAGAGAGAGAGAGAGAGAGAGAGAGAGAGAGAGAGAGAGAGAGAGAGAGAGAGAGAGAGAGAGAGAGAGAGAGAGAGAGAGAGAGAGAGAGAGAGAGAGAGAGAGAGAGAGAGAGAGAGAGAGAGAGAGAGAGAGAGAGAGAGAGAGAGAGAGAGAGAGAGAGAGAGAGAGAGAGAGAGAGAGAGAGAGAGAGAGAGAGAGAGAGAGAGAGAGAGAGAGAGAGAGAGAGAGAGAGAGAGAGAGAGAGAGAGAGAGAGAGAGAGAGAGAGGGGAGAGAGAGAGAGAGAGAGAGAGAGAGAGAGACATACTAAGCGATTAAAATACAAAACAAATAAATGCAACTACATCTTTCCCGCGAATTTCGCCGACCTCAGATAATTTCCATCGTGCTCACTGCAGACGACAATTTTTCTTAGACGTCACGAACTGTCTCTAATAGTCGCGCCGTCAACAGACGTTCTCACGTCCACCGGAGCGTGATATTCGTCTCAATTAGTCGACGGAAGAAATCGCAGCATTCAGGTAATTTGCTGAGAAAGTTAGTTAAGTGGTCGGCTGTCTGCGCTAGGTCGAGCATGGTGTGCCGTATTCCCGCTCTCGTGTTACCTGTATTTTGTCTCGTCTGATCAGTCATACGCGATCAGCGAGGCATGAAACAGCCGGATAATATGGCCTGTGGTTTCTGTGGTTTCTGTCGTGCCGTTTAACTCGGTTGTCGCTAAGAAGGTCGACTTTTTTCTTGCCACCCGTAACAGAGGTCTTCATCGGATCGGGTATCCCGGCGGCTCTGTGGAAGATGCGATTGTGTGTTGTTATTGCAATGCTTACAAAATGCCATATTTATAAAGCTGTTTTACTGGCAACAAAAGATTGTATTGGATATATATTGGTTTTATAATATTATAGAGAATATTTACCGGTTATTCATCCTGATAGAGTGTCAAACAAATCGGCATAAAGCTTACTTATTTTATTACATTTAATAATTATATTTTATTCTGGAGCACACGATGTACTGGGATCAGATTGTACCCGGTGTCTCGGGCGTATCATTATTGTATCCGGTGTTTTTCAGAATTATATTGTACCCGGT
>OZ023216.1:43263835-43303445 GCA_963995525.1 Escarpia spicata
AAATAAACTACTACACACAGACTAACACTAGTTAATGATAGTCATTTTAACGACATGAAACGTAATGAAGTTCGCACAAGTGTTTTGTTATACGAGAATATCGAGAAAGTTTCGATAATTGAGATTTAATCAATATTTCTTCATTTACATGTTCCAATTACGTATTTGTCTGGATTTTGAATATGTAGATCCATAGCATAATATTTGTCAAAATCGCAATCCTTTGTAATGCTGATGTTGAAGTGGTTAATAGTTGGTATAATTTGCAACAACTAGAGTATGAATGTTTGAATGTTGTCAGTCAACAACAACAGCAAACGTCAGAGAACGATACTCCAACAGGAGTTCACATATTCTGCTATGGTATATAAATGTTCACATAATGGAGTATTCTTTGTCAGTGCTTAAAACAACGTATGACGGTTTTATAATTGATGTCACGTAATATGAGATGATATATGACTGCAGAAAGAAAGCATAAACAATCATCTCGAAGAACAGGTTGTGAAGTTCGGTGTAACGTAAATGTCGATAATAATAAATCTATTGACCGATTGTGTTGGATATATCTACAAACCATTCCACTGTTCCACGTTATATACACATACCTATTGTATTTACACATTATTAGGCAGTTGATATTACGCATGCAGTTAAAATATAGACGTAATGTCCATACCCGAATCAAGCTCTGTCTCATTAGCAATATCGTCGTTTCAATGTTGTAATGTTTAAAAATGTAAATTATTATATTGCGCAGTATCTAGTCCTTTAGACTGCTCAAAGCGCTTTATCTTCACCATCTCGACTTCTGTGGGAAGCCGTCAGCCCTGCTACAATTAATGCGAGAAGACTGTTCGTACACAAATATCCACCACTGTCTATAGCCAGGTAGTCATCACACAGCTGAGTGGATTGGAGCAATGTGAAGTGAATTATCTTGCCCAAGGTTCGACACGGCAAGACAGGATTCGAACCCGGGTTCTCTCGATAGGGAGTCCAACGCTCTTTTCACTGCTCCACTACAGTTTAGTGCGTATATGGTTGAAGGTATTAGACTAGTGTTATGGACAGCAATACGTAAGTGACAGCATCCACTGCCCACCAGTGTCGTTGTCATGTTATCAATTTTTACAATAGTATTCACGCCGATAACGTTTCATTATGAGCACCCTCAAACTCCTGCGCAGCTCCCCGCCATTTCATCCAACTAATGCTGCGTCATCACGATGTCTTCACTTCCGGTGTTGCGCAAGTATTCAAATGTTTCTCTATACCCGCTAAATGTTCCCGGGCTTTCAACCTCAGCGCATCGATACTTGTTTTACGCGGCTCCCCGCTATCGCTACAGTCCAAATAACCTCTCGCCCGCAAGATCCCAGTCGCGCAAGACGGACTTGGAACCGACATCATCATTGGCCAAGATGGCGGCGCCGGAAGTACGTAGCCAGGAAAGTAGGGAGAGAAGCCATGTTTGTTCGGCTTTGGATCATACGGGGATGGTACAGATGTTAGTCCGGCGTGCCCGATGGCTAGTATTGGGTTCATACCGGCCATACTACGCATACTGATGGCAAGGAGAGGATCAGCACCTGCGGCGGTCAGCGTGAGAGGGTTCATGGACGGCATCAGGTTGACGGAGGTGACCGTCAGCTGGTCAGGGCCGAAGAACGTCGGGCTGTCTCGGCCGAGGGCCTTCTCTCGCTTGCGCCACTTGGCTCGTCGGTTTTGGAACCAAACCTGCGCACATAGACATAAGAATGTTGTAGTTTGACGAGTGACAGCTACATAAAGATGTCTTGCAGTAACTTACATAACTACCAATAACCAAACATTATAGTATATTGTGGCTACATACAGATGTCTTGCAGTAACTTACATAACTACCAATAACCAAACATTATAGTATATTGTGGCTACATACAGATGTCTTGCAGTAACTTACATAACTACCAATAACCAAACATTATAGTATATTGTGGCTACATAAAGATGTCTTGCAGTAACTTACATAACTACCAATAACCAAACATTATAGTATATTGTGGCTACATAAAGATGTCTTGCAGTAACTTACATAACTACCAATAACCAAACATTATAGTATATTGTGGCTACATACAGATGTCTTGCAGTAACTTACATAACTACCAATAACCAAACATTATAGTATATTGTGGCTACATAAAGATGTCTTGCAGTAACTTACATAACTACCAATAACCAAACATTATAGTATATTGTGGCTACATAAAGATGTCTTGCAGTAACTTACATAACTACCAATAACCAAACATTATAGTATATTGTGGCTACTAAAGATGTCTTGCAGTAACTTACATAACTACCAATAACCAAACATTATAGTATATTGTGGCTACATAAAGATGTCTTGCAGTAACTTACATAACTACCAATAACCAAACATTATAGTATATTGTGGCTACATAAAGATGTCTTGCAGTAACTTACATAACTACCAATAACCAAACATTATAGTATATTGTGGCTACATACAGATGTCTTGCAGTACCTTGCAGTACTACCAATAACCAAATATTATAATATATTGTGGTTACATAAAGATGTCTTGCAGTAACTTACAGAACTTCCAATAACCAAACATTATAGTATATTGTGGCTACATACAGATGTCTTGCAGTAACTTACATAACTACCAATAACCAAACATTATAGTATATTGTGGCTACATACAGATGTCTTGCAGTACCTTGCAGTACTACCAATAACCAAATATTATAATATATTGTGGTTACATAAAGATGTCTTGCAGTAACTTACAGAACTTCCAATAACCAAACATTATAGTATATTGTGGCTACATAAAGATGTCTTGCAGTAACTTACAGAACTACCAATAACCAAACATTATAGTATATTGTGGCTACAGAAACACACTTTTCGTTATTGATGAGACTCAAAAACAAAAATGGACAACTACGTAATTACAATTACAGTGTAGAATGTTGACGCGTTTGGAGTTGTGCAATCTTGAACTACTCCTGTATGTCTGGTTACTTAACTATCAGATATAAGTAAATCAGATTTTGGTAATTATAAAAGAAAACAATTGGTCTAAATAACCTGACAAATTTCCCCGGATTGTATATATATTGATTGTATTCCCAGCGATCAAATGGATTATTGTTATCTGATCATTAGTAATATTATGAACTGTGAACGGTGGCTTGTTGACTTGTTGAAGAATTATATGTGTCTGCGTTTTGTAACACTAACTGTCTGGCGTAAAATTACCAATGATCTATATATTTTCTTATGAAGTCTAGTAGTCAATAGAAAATAACAATAATTTGTATTTATCGCCGTGCACCGCCTGGGTAACTCAGCCAGTATGCAACTAAAAGGTGGGTATACGACGAGATCAACATGCATCCATGTTTATTCCGCGCAGTATGGTTGATGTGGCTATAGCGATGGCAATCTAAAAAGGCAGGAGGTTTGCTCAACAACGCCGGAGTCACGGCAGCGAGGTCTCTTGCGTTGTCGTGCTACAAGAGGCGGTCACATCGATTTCACGTTAGATCGTCGAGTGATTCCACGCACTAGTGTCTCCGTCGCTAGCGTCCAGTGCGCAATTATCTGCGATTTGAATTCGCTTACTGTTACAAATCAAATGGGAGTTAATTAGCCAATCTGGACAATCGACATCGCCTAATCGAATGTCAATGAAGTCATTTTGATGAGAAAAGGAAATAGTGGCTGCCCGGCTGTTATGTCGTTTCGAGGAGTTCAGCCGGACAACCGGTGCGTCATACGTAAAGGCAATAATCAAGATTTGATCTAGTCACGCTAAATTCGACATTCTATTCACGCATTGAATCACTTTGAGTGACGCAGTCTGCGACAGTGACACCGATTAGCTACAATAGGTTACTGACAATATTCGGCCACTCGAGCGGACAATTAGCTGTCGTTGTCGTTCATTGAATTATTCCCATAAATAGATTGACGAACTGTGCAATATTTGACGATATTGGCGCAGTGCATAACGTCTCATTTATTTACACCTATTCAACGGCGAACCGGGTGTGCAAAGAAACACGGTAAACGCTACGAAGTATAACATGATGTTATACTGATCTGTTTACAGTAAAGAACGCTGCTGCATATTGCATACAAGTGTTGGCTTCACAATTACGTAGCGTATCATAACATAACATCGCGTATCATAACGTAATATCATAACAACCGTAATGTGAGCTGGTATGAACTGTTTAAGAGCACGTGACCTTCGTTGTTGTGATATCCTTTCATTCCTATAGTTTCCGTTTGGTTTGACATGTAATTATGGTGTATTTCATTAGGTCCTGTATATGTATCAGTTTTCTAATATATTTGTTAAACAGGTACACATGTAAAGTATACTTGTTAGTTTTACCAAAATGTCATTTTACCGAAATGTTATGTTAACCAAATAATACACATGTATTACCAAAAGGGATATTATTCAACTGCCCATGCTTGCTAAAGTGGCATTTTCCGAAATGTCGTGGATTCGATGCAAATAATAATAATAATGATATGTGTGTGTGTGTGTGTGTGTGTGTGTGTGTGTGTGTGTGTGTGTGTGTGTGTGTGTGTGTGTGTGTGTGTGTGTGTGTGTGTGTGTGTGTGTGTGTGTGTGTGTGTGTGTGTGTGTGTGTGTGTGTGTGTGTGTGTGTGTGTGTGTGTGTGTGTGTGTGTGTGTGTGTGTGTGTGTGTGTGTGTGTGTGTGTGTGTGTGTGTGTATCCACATAATGTCCACTTCGACTTTAATGTTCGCCTTCACAATTTGGCACTGTTATTGTTCAAATGTCCCACTCATTTCACGCACAGTTCTAAACGGAAGTTAAAACGAGTTTCACTGGTTAATTGGTTAAACAATTAGTTGAGGTTTTAGTACACATATAAAAATAATATTTTATATTCTTTTTATCTTAAAATACATATCTAAGTTAATAAAGTTATAAGTAATATTCTCATCTTAATAGAAAAATACGCAGACCCATTACTGAAATTATATTTGATGTGTATTGTGTATTTGACTAAAATCATCCAGTAGTAACCGTTGTCTCTATTTTACAAATCTGAACATGTGCTACATTTAGTCTTGTGTTGAAATAAAGCGATTTCGCTTTGTGTGCTGTAAAACTGACAAGTTTAAATTAAACATTTAAATGCATCACTAAGTCGGGTATGTTCGATACTTGTTGTACATGACTATTGCTATTTTTAACCACTCGATATATTATAAATACTAATCTGTTCAGTGAAACAATGAGCTATATACAGTCGTTCAATTAAATTACTAGTGTTTTATTCCCTGTAATAGTTGGCTATTATTTTATTTAACAACAAATAACACATCTGACTATGATCCGTTGTGTTATAAAATATACAATGAGTTCAATATTTACGATTTTCAGTATCAAATTAATGTATGTTTAAATAAGTTTATATATGTAATAATATATATCATTCGTACATATCTGCGTGCTTCTGTTTTGTTCGTTGCTTTCCACGATGAGCTTGAAACGCTGCGAACGTATCAAATATGGCACCTGTGAAATATTGGCGTAGAATCTCGCAAATCTCATCTAAGTTCCTCAAGCAATTGCATTTTAGTTGGCTTGCAGCGTCTTAGCAGCTGATTCAGCTGTTGTGACTCGGGTACCAAATAACTCTGAAGTGCAGCGTGAAAGGATAAACTCCCAAACGCAGACGTACAAGGGGGCTCCCTTTGTAGAATCACAGCGAGTGTACCACTCACAAACACGTACTCTTGATAAGCTGATTAAACTGCCAACGAGATAATTAACGTCTTTGGTGCAAAGTTATTGTTTTCGTTAGCTTCGACAACATACTACACACTGCGCTAACACGGCTGAGCTAACTGCAATTAGCGTCGTCTCTCGTTCACAGTTAATACAACTCTCTCTCCCGTTGAACGTGTGGGGCAATTAGCGGGATCTTAACCCCCCACGTGTACACCCGCACACCGCCATTTAAGCAGATGTGGGCCACCCAAGTCACGCTCATGCATGCGTGACGTTCATTTAGTTTGTCTAACGCGGCAAGTTGCAACTGCCAGAACTTCATACCAATTCCTGTAATTGTGCAATAATATTGCTAAGATAGCAATGTGTTCGTGTTTATTTAGAATAAACAAACAAGATCAATGTTTCAACAAACAGGAGCAACGATTCATTTGATTAAGTTTACTACTGAAGTGCATGTACATGTTTATACAGTGTTTCCAATATACTATAATACAAACACTGTCTATATATATATATATATATATATATATATATATATATATATATATATATATATATATATATATAATAAAGACATAGTTCTTCTCAGCATTTATATATTATATATACATGATGATAACTATATCTTTATTCATATAAAATCAATAAAATAAAGTGTAACATTAACGTCTCAATTACCTCTGCTACGTATAGTAAATGGCTATGTATCGTTGTTTACAATATCAGGTTAAGGTAAATAATACATAAAATAAAAAGCACATATAAATATTATGTTTTTCTTTAACATTTATTTTTTATTTACCATATCCTCCTCTATATTTATATGTAATAAAATTATATACACCTGACAGACGAATAATAGTAATAATAATTATAATTATTATAATAAGGACGCTATGTTTCCTATTTCAGGTTCTCTTCTAAGGAAGCCTCTTTACAAAGACTGTGCAGGGAAGAGCGAGAACAAGTGTGTTTTTCAAAATTCAATATTTACGTGTTAATTATATTTTACAAGAAACGACATTGTGCCCCGTCACATCCGTGACAGCATACACTGCACTCTCACCTGCACTCTCGCCTCACTCAGGTCGAGTCTGACCGCCAGTTCCTCTCGGGTGAACACGTCCGGGTATTGCGTCTTGTCGAATGCTCTCTCCAGCTTATGCAGTTGATAGGTCGTGAAGGTCGTACGACTTCGTCGGACCTTGCGTCGTTTGTCGGCGCAGTCGACCGAACTGTCGGCATCGTCCTCCTCCATCTCATCCCCGCCTCCATCCACGCCGGGCCCCGGCGCCGCGAGCAGGGCCTCCGAAGACGGGCTGGTGATGAGAGCAGACACCGGCGTCGTGTTTTGGTCCCAGTGCACATTGACGTCTGAAATATATGTGACGTTTGATTACGTGTACGACGCATAACAAGCACGGGTTCAAATGCGAGCCAGGGTGTTTAATGCAAGTATAAGTTTGATTCAAATGCATATTATCAAGATGTACATACACCGATGCATTTGGATAATTTTCAAACGTTTTTGTGAGGCAAAAGGCAATTGAAGCACAAGCAATGTCATAGCAGTTTGATTAGTTGCATCAATACAATATTATTTTGAATTACTAAATAAATATTAAATTTAAATGCAAGTATAAATTTGATTCAAATGCATTTTGCTCAAGATGTATATTTATATATGCATTTGGATAATTTTCAAATGTTTTTGTGAGGCAAAAGGCAATAAAGCACAAACGAGATTACATCGACTTCATTAGTTACATAAATATAATGTAATGTAGAATTACTAAATAAATAAAAATTACCAACGTGAGATACAAATCGCATTGCGGAAATGATAGCATTACTGGATACAAATGAATAGAACAGAAGAATGGAATAGTTGGTTATAAACCATATTGGACAATTAGATACAAATATAAAATGGACATGATGCAAAATAAAATGTTCTCGACCATTTGAAACACATGGCGCCATTAACACAATTTACGCAAATGCATTTAAATGCGGATCCAACAAATGCATTTGCTTTTCAGCATAAGCCTGATATACTAATAAAATCGTGTGTGAGTATAAATACGTGCATAAACACACACGTATTTCTATAACCGTTACTATCAGTATATCAACATCTTAAGGTACATTTTGTATTTAAAAAAAAGGAAAATAATTATTTATAATAATTACGTTACCATAACTGCCAATGCGAAATAAACATATTTACAGTTGCATCCCGAGTTTAACTACAATTTTGAATTGTTTCTTTAAAAGGAAGTGTATGTAAGACATGATGTATATTTACGTATTTGACCATACTAGCTACATTGTATGTCACTATAACATTTAATATGTTATTCGCTAAATTTTGCAGCGAAATAATAAACGTCTGGCACGCGGATATGATGTTTCGTCTTTTGCAACGTTTGACCTTAAACTTGTCTGTTATATGAATTTTAGGAAAGTGACGTATGGTATATGGGAAATGTTAATTCACTAGTAATTAACATTTAGAATACGGAGATCTCAGAATGTATCTTTAATAGCATTTTTCGCACGTATTGATGTTGACTGAAAATTGTGCTACTCTAAAACAATTATGTTCATGGCATATTAAGCCGGAACATAACTTATTCAAGGACACCCTGTTATATTTCCACCATAATATATGTATTTGGCAGACAGACAGACATGCAGACATGCAGACAGACAGACATACAGACAGACAGACAGACAGACAGACAGACAGACAGACAGACAGACAGACAGACAGGCAGGCAGGCAGGCAGGCAGGCAGGCAGGCAGGCAGGCAGGCAGGCAGGCAGGCAGGCAGGCAGGCAGGCAGGCAGGCAGGCAGGCAGGCAGGCAGGCAGGCAGGCAGGCAGGCAGGCAGGCAGGCAGGCAGGCAGACAGACAGACAGACAGACAGAGACAAACTAGTGCAATATGCGGAAAAACATTCTTTACCCTTTCATTTCATTTCAAGGCTACATTGTTTTATATTCACAAAGTGTTGTTTTACCCTGTGCATACACTGTATTGTATATCACTGTATTGTATATCACTGTATTGTATATCACTGTCATATCCCATTGTATTACATACGTTATGAACACGATATTGGAACTGGTTAACAATTGGTACACAATCATAATCAACATTATAATTACATACCAGCAACCACACGTCCGTTGGCACTACATGCGCACAGACGAAGGCGACAGTTTTACGAAGTATTTGTACGTATAAACGTTTGAAATACAAATTTGAACAATCGAATATTACATTAAGTATACGTCTAACATCCGATAAGAGCTCCCAAACAGGTAAAACCTTCAACCAAAGCGGAATTGCGAAAACATAAATAGGTTATATTTCTTCTGATGATTTAGTAGACTAACACCTTTATGTTTGGCGCCATCGATGGAAAGCCTCTGTACACAGGAGGAGAAGTTAGTTATATATATATATATATATATATATTGTATATATATATATATATATATATAACAAACAGAGTATATATATGTACAATATATATACTCTGGATTACAATTATATATATATATATATAATATATATCGTGCAATATATATGTGTGGTATAATATATTATCCATATAAATAAATATATATAACTCTAATCCAGAGTACATTTGTATATTATATATATATATATATATATATATGGGTACTCTGGTTTAGAGTTATATATATATATATATATTTATATGTATAATATATTATACCATATATATATATATATATATATATATATATAACATTCTTTCGCCCGTCGTCATGATCCTTCCGTCGCCCTCACCTGCCGTCGGTCGGTCGGTGTCGTCGCTAGGTCCTCCACAGTTGGACGGAGCCAGGCGGTTGTAGTTGGTAGCCTTGTAGCCCAGGATGCTCTCGATGCTGTAGGAGTTGACGCGCGTTGACTGAACCGCTCGTATATCACCTCTAGACGTCTGCATCTTGTGTGCGTTGGTGTTAATATAGTTTATATCCACAACTGTCTTCCTTTACGCAGTTAACATTGTCAGTGTCTCTGTCGTCTGATCTCTTCAGCGGTCTCCCTGCCGCTGTGACAGTCCTCTCGTTACTACACCAGCGACAGCATGCATAGCAAACTACTCCAGTTCAGCAGTTAAGCCGATCCCTCAACGGAACAAGCTGATAGGTTCAGCGCCTGTTTAAATAGCCAACTAATGTCATTAGAGGATCATTTGTGGCCGTCAGAATCAGCCGATGTTTGTTTGTTAAGTTATAACGACCGTGGCGTAGTAATTACGTTTCTTCGCTGATTGGTCAAGAGTGTGCTTTGTGTGGCGTCGTTTCTACCGGCGCATTCTTCATCGCCACTTCCACCACCACCACAGCGGCCACCGCTACCTCATCAACGTCACATGGCGAACGTGCCTATTGATGGGGCGGAGCCATTTGTAGCAAATCCCCTTCAGCTGCGCGAAATTACAAAATGACGCTTACGCGAATTGACAAAGTATCGTGCTCACCTGATAAAGGATATTCGACATTACAGACGCGCCATGATTAGAGCAAAGCTTCCTTTAGAAAGCCCGCTGCACGCGCACACTGAAGTGACGTCACGGTCGGTGCACCTTTTCACGCGTTGTCATTTATCCGCATTTAAATAACTACGCCAATTTTCCGCGCGCAGCAATAAAAACACGCTAGCATGCCATCGCGCCGGTTAAGTGCGGAAATCCTTTATGCGAAGCTAACCAGGTGCAATAATGTTAATACTACAAAATTAGCAAATGTCTAGTCACTAATAAAGCACTGACAATGGGTTGCCACGACTGGCTGTCCCTCCCCGTTGAGAAAGGCTTCACGGCTCCGTCTCTGCCAAGAGACAACCCAACACGGCGGCACTGTTCACCTGTCCATCATCACTTCTTTGCAACAACTGACATCTCAATAAAGCCAATTTATACAAACACAACAGTATTGGATTTGCGTCTATCTAGCCCTGACAGATTTCGCTGACGACGATGGTGGCGGTCGGTAACCGACGATAATGGCGGAAGAGGAAGTCGCCGATGATAATGATCGTCACGCGGTAGTCAGCGGGGAGCTGTTCTAATTTAGCAGTAATAATTGCGTGTTGATAGACACACGGTCATCATTGATGTCACCTGCACGAAAATTCATTAAGTGGGTATTAGTTTCGGATAGACCGGCGTCTAAAGACACCCCGTGGTCCGCATTCAGGCGTCGACAGCTGGTTTTGTGTGTTGCTGCTCCCTCTTACAAACCCCGCGCCGAGCTGTGACATTGCCACAGTTCGGGAGATGCTGCGAGTTGAAGCGCGCCGAGCTTCGTAGAGGCCGACCAAGTTATATACACAGCGAGTTTCTATAATGAAGGTTCAGACAGTTTGGTAGTGTTGTTAACTATGTTCAGAATACTCTGGGTTGTTTTCAACTCAACGTGTATGACCAATGTTCAAAACATTGCAGTTATGTTCCGTTCAAAACTTTACCAATAATACTACTTTCACGAGGAATATTTACTTGTTATTTTGCTTCGAGCAATATATTATAATATTAATAGTATTAATGTTATTAATAGTATTAATACTATTAATGAATGAATGATATTGATGCTATAACTAGTATTAATAATATGAATACTATTAATAATATTACATATATATACGTATATATATATATAAATATTAATGAGTGATGTACTGTCCTATACTGTTTTCAGAGGGTGTAGCTGTTTTGAACGTCCAACACTCGGAACACAATCCGAGAAAAGCCCGCCACATCGCCAACTACCTGATGGAGACTTCTGTCTGGGAGGCCTCTAAGTTTGTGTCCCTATAGTTACAATACGGAGCAAGGCGAAATTACTTATTTATATGACAACTACTTACATCAATAGGTGCGTGCCAGAAAGACATATCCATCCGCCCGCAATATGAAGTACTGTGCTGAAGACATTCTGATATATGTCGTGCAATAAATGGAGATCCAAAGGATGTTTATGTATTAATAAAATACATTATACATATATAATATATAAATAACCGACCGAAATTGTATAGTAACAAATTCGGAGTGGAACATGACACGTTTCGTATATTAATTATTAAACGAACTACGATAAACCCCGGCTAATGCTAACTTACCCGGATGTACGAAACAAATCTAAATATACACATATCATTGTTGGTCGGCAACAGGGATGTATTTAAGTTAATCGAATGTGTTTCAAAAATAAGCTATTGCACTTGGTTCACGAGATTTTGACTTAGAAATTGACATTCTGAAAAGTTGGAATTCCTCCAAATTATACATTATGACGTTTGTATATTAACGTAGCTATACGCATGACAGTGGCTGTATTCAGACAGTACGTAAGCAGAGGTTACTGAAATGATCCTTATTAACAATTTTTAACACGATTTAACAAGATTGCCTCCCCGAGCGTATAACCCACCCTCTTCAGAAAGCTGTCAATTTTATTTTTGAACATATTCACACAGCTTGCATTAACACAGTCATCAGATCATTTGTTCCAGTCATTTATTGTCCTCTGAGAGAAATAGTATTTTCTTACATCCAACCTACACCGTTCTTTGACCAACGCTGCATTGCGCCATCGGGTTCTACTGCCTTCTTTAAACCTAAATAATACATATCTTCATAACCATTCAATATAGTAATATTACTAAACACACTGCCTGTTTCTTTGCAAGTTTATGGTAATCCCAATACAATTAATTTGGTATACGATATGCCATTCAAAGATCGATAGGTACAGAAATATACTCCAGTATTGGACGACCACACCAGGTCCTTCTGTGCAGCCAATACGGTCTCTAGAGACGGTACTTTGCAGGGACAACAATGAGAGGTACTCCGTCTGACAGATATCGGGTCACTAGTATTGTAAAAGCACGTTCTATGTTTGTGTGGCCGTTGGTCGCGTTTTGCAGGTGTTCTATCATGCAGGTATGATTAGCATTGTTAGACGCAGTCTGTGCTTGGTATTGTTGTCACAGTTCAACGGTACACCAGTCAGAGGCATCAAACCATTATTTAGCTAGCGTATGTATTAAATGTAAACGTTTTCCTCTTAGGCGGCTCTCACCTCGGGCGCCAAACTTCCAGGGATTAATCTACAACCACACGAGTGTAACGTAACTCCTGTATTTTTCAAATACCCAATATTTCACTATTTATTGTAAATCTTATTTGGTTACAACGTAGTACGTAACCAGATACGAGTGCGCTGATCTTCGCTAAAATGTACGCCATAACGCCCGTGGGAATACAACGGAAATCTCGGTTGTCTGTGTTTGTGTATATACCAGAACGGTTTCTTCTACCTACCGGTTTCAGTTGCCTTTATATGTTTTGCTGAATCTCACATTAGATACGTTATTAATCAAATGAAAACCGCCACGACTTTGCAGAAAACAGGTGGTAGGATTCGTGTACCGCAAACTGTTTTCCTGTGTTTCTAAATATGGAAGAATTTAAATAAAAACAACCTTGCAAAATTTTCTAACGAGTTGTATGGACACCAATTAATAAAATACATGGCACTGATTTAGAATATCCATTCCATGAGCAAAACGTGTCCTAAGATTTTTTTTTAAAGCAGCATATTCGATTTACTTTCGGGAGAAAATGGCTAGTCCAGTATAGTTACAGTATAGTGCGTAAACATATGTTACTTAATTGATCCTTACTAACAAGATTTGACAAGATTGAACACGATTGCTCTCCAAGAGCGTATAAAATAACACGCCCTCCCCGTGCAGGTAGTAGTCAACTTTATTTTAACACAATTTTAAGACAGTTTGTTCCAGTCATTTATTGTCCTCTGAGAGAATGAGTATTTTCTCACATTCAACTTACACCGTTCCTTGAACAATGCTGCATTGCGCCCTCTGGTTCTACTGCCTTCTTTAAACTTGAAGATTATATATCTTCATAACCATTCAGTATAATAATATTAGTAAACACACTGCCTATTTCTTTGCAAGTTTACGGTAATTCCATTATAATTAATTTGGTATTCGATATACCGTCAATGATCGATAAGTACAGAAGTATACACCTGTATTTGTGTTGGACGACCACCTTTCTGTACAGCCAATACGGTCTCTAAAGACAGGTGACCTCCCTTAGCAGGTAGCATGTATACTAATGTAGTATAGGCGACCGCACACCAAAATGTTATACCATTTGAAGGCACTATATCTCCCCGTCCCAACGAGCCCTGTCGCAGAGCTGCCAAGTGGTGCAGTAAGCGTGAATCCAAGGTGAAACAAGGTCACCGTCAAATTATAAATTAATTTTCGAAATTGTGCTTTCGCAATCGTTTTAACTTTACAATGATCGCATATCTATTTTACTTAATAGTAAGATATCCCTGTCATATAGTTTGGAACGCTAGTTTTCTCCCCGTCAAAATGAGGTACGACATTGAAGTATTACCTGATATGGCACTAGTGGAACTAAGGTCAAACAAGGTCACCGTGAAATGATGAATATTCGATTTTTATGTAATACCGCGAACGTCATAAAGTTACAATGACCCTGCAACTACTTAATGTATGTGCACGTGTCATATACTGTGTGAAAGAACCATTTCTCCCCGTCAAAATCAGATATGACACGGAACAGTTAGTTGATGGAGTAGGTATGGAGTGTTGATCAAACAGAGTCACCGTCAAGTAATAAATGTTCGAAGTAGTGTCATCCCGCAAACGTCGTACAATATAAATGGTTGCGTATATCTACGTTACCTATCTATTCATGGCAAAGTCGTATACCGTTAGAAAGCCAATTGTCGCCCCGTAAACATGGGACACGATGGCGAGCTATACAACGATGCAGTAGGTATGGAGTGAAGGTTAGACAAGGTCACTATGAAACGACGAATGTTCAAAACTACATCACGCCATAACAGTTCTACACTTACAATGGTTGGGTAGCTATTTTATCTACATAGACTAGGCCCTGTTACATAACGTTTGAAAGCGTATTGTATCCCCGTCAAAAAAGGAATGGCATGGAGTTGTGTCATGGTGCATTAACTGTGGAGTGCAGGTAAAACAAGGTTACTGTCAAAAGATAAACCATCCATCAACTGACAGCTCCATATCATATCTCATTTTGACGGGAAGAAATGGTTCTTTCACACAGTGTATGATACGTGCACATAAGTGACGTAGCTGCAGGGTCATTGTAACTTTATTACTTTCGCGGCATTGCAAAAAAATGAATGTTCATCATATCACGGTGACCTTGTTTGACCTTAGCTCCACTCGTACCATATCAGATAACACTTCCATATCGTATCTCACTTTGACGGGGAGACAACAAGCGTTCCAAAAATGTATGACCTGGCTATCTTGTTATTAAGTAAAGTAGATATGCGATCTTTGAAATTTAAGACGATCTACGGCCCCTCGAGTGTAACGTAACATCTCTTTTTATATACCCCATATTTCATTCTAAATTGTAAGTATCATTTGTTTACTACGTAACACGTAACTTGATGCGCGCTCGGTGACCCCTGGCTAAATTACGTCATATTGTCCGTACGAATTACAGCGGGAAACCGTATTTGTCTAAGTTTGCGTGTACACCAGAAGGGTTTTTTCTACCCACCAGTTTTGGTTGTCTTTAGATATTTAGCTGAATCCCAATATATACGTCATTAGTCAGATGTAGCAAATAAACTCCGTCGCGATTTTGTTGAAAACAGGTGGTAGGATTCGTGTGCCGCGAAATGTTTTCCTTTTTTCTAAATTTGGAAGAATTTACTAAATCTTTACCATTTATTTAATCAGATGTGTGCAAACAATGTTTGATGGAGTATGTTTGAAAATGTAGTGTGTACACACTACATATCCACTGTGATATAAAACAAGTTTAATATTACGGCTTATTTTTTTTCTGAAAGCATAATAATGTTATATAAATATATGTGTGTGTGTGTGTGTGTGTGTGTGTGTGTGTGTGTGTGTGTGTGTGTGTGTGTGTGTGTGTGTGTGTGTATTTTTGTATGTGTGTATGTGTGTGTGTGTGTGTGTGTGTGTGTGTGTGTGTGTGTGTGTGTGTGTGTGTGTGTGTGTGTGTGTGTGTGTGTGTGTATGTGTGTATGTGTGTATGTGTGTATGTGTGTAGGTGTGTATGTGAGTATGTGTGTATGTGTGTATTTGTGTATTTGTGTATGTGTGTATGTGCGTATGTGCGTATGTGCGTATGTGTGTATGTGTGTATGTGTGTATGTGTGTGTTTGTGTATTTGTGTATTTGTGTATTGTGTATGTGTGTATGTATGTATGTATGTATGTATGTATGTATGTATGTATGTATGTATGTATGTATGCATGTATGTATGTATGTATGTATGCACGCAGTATGTAATCTGGTTGAGTATAACCGAAGTGTGCAGTGAATACGTTAGAATACATGTAGATATAATTTATATAATGTAACATGATTTTACAATAAATCGGCCGGACCTTGTACGTTAACGTGTAACGTAATAGTCTCGCAATGCTGTTTTCACAAGACTTTACGAAATGAATGTTGACGGTTCTGGCAGACGGCGGATGTTAGACCAACGACTACAGCCCCCGGTGACGCTGATAAATGTACAGCTTTAGACCTTACAAAAACTTTCTCGCAACGCCATTCGTTGCGAACACGTAAAGTCGTCACCGTGAACGGGTTAACTTAACGGCGCTTGCACAGCATTGTGGGTTGGTAACAACAATTAATTAAACGGTCAGTCAGTTCTGATGGAACAACAAATGTAAATGGACATACGTGATTAACTAATGGAATTACTTCGTAAATGTGCTGTTAAAATACTGTGTCCTGATTCAGAAATACACTGCGCTCTTAGGGTTGAACAAACATGGGTTACGTTATTAGAAGCCGATCTAACGGCGAGCTTAATGCCGACACTAGACCGTGACGAAGGTGTGTTTAAAGACGAGTGCGGAAAGTGTACGTTGTGCAGTTGAATTGGCATTCCTAGGTGAGACGCGAGATAATATGTGGCCTGGTGCAGACGAATGCTTCCACAATTACACACGGGGATTACGCAAGCTGATAAACACTCGCATGCACACACATACTTACTTACTTATTTACTTATGCACGCACGCACGCACTCATGCGTGAGCGCACGCGTGTTCATTTGCACCCATCCACACACGCGCAACACATGCATGTAAACGCGCACGCACGCATGCGCACACGGATACATTCACGCATTCATGCAACTCACATGCGCCCACCGACTCAAATATGCAAAGGGACGCACGCACGCGAACACACGCACGCACGCACGTACAAGCACACACATACACACAACGCACGCACGCTCACACGTACTACGGATGTACACATACGCAAAAACTCATGCATTTTCAGACTCACTTGCAATGGATACGTTTTACTGGGGAATAAACGTGCTAATGATTTTTATTATGATGGACAGCCATTGTGTTTCGTTGTCACCTGTACTAGTTCCAGAATGTCAACTACGGGTAATTTGATGAATACTTTGATAGACAGCTTTGCGACAACGTATTTGACCGAATTGGTTGGAACCGTTAGATGTAGTAGGGCTCTATATCATAACTTTTGCGTAATCGTTAATTAATATTATACATAGTAGCCCACATTGTATGATTATAATTTATAATAATGGTTTGCATAGGGTTATTAGGGTTGCTCATGCTATTGTCAATATTATTATTATTATCAACTACGTACTTTAACTACGCAATATTCATAATCATGATTTCGGATGACACAGCCAATATACGTCGACATTTAATTAAAACAACATTGTTGCTAATCAGTGAAACATCGCTTGATTACTCTTTAATTACGCGATTCTTGTTTTCTTCCTTGTCAAACTGAGTGTGATAACTACCATGCCCGTCCTGTTTTACTCACTTCACAGTCCATATGAATGAAGTGTCAACCAATTCAATCACACAATACACACGTGCAGTATGTATACGCCTCCTCCGTTCAGTATCAACGAGAACGGTTTGGCATATTGTTAGTTATAAAAGACCGTCGCACGACTGTAAGCATTCTAATAATATGTGTATAACATTGTGTTTAATCTCACTTGAATGATTCGTTGCACAGTTAATAACAGTTAAGTGGTTCATTGTCAAGAAGCAATATGTTCGCCACTCTACATGTAGTATTCTAAATACTTTTTAAATGTTTAATAGACAGCTTTATTCTGTACATTATTGTATGTATGTATCATGTACTAAGTATACTAGTAATGATGAGCAATGCTGGATAATGATACATTCCAAAAATTCAACTTGCTAAATGCTAAACAAATTGAAAAGACTTGCCATAAATGTGGACACGTACACATTTCTTTACACATTTACAGCATTAAAAACAGCAAAATGGTGGCTGTGAAATAACAACGTAAAAATGAATAAATAACGCAAATGTAGGTATAAGATACAAACGACAGGTTATACATAAAACCAATTATGCCGTAAACCCTGAGCGTACACATTTTAATTTTCACCTCATTATTACTGCAGGATTACTACCGATCATTGATCTAGTCTTTCTGCTGCGTTTGGCAGAAGCAATTACAGTGTTATGTGTAGCGAGTAATGTAGTTATTATCACTTATTTACAAAATGTTAGCGGGAGACTGCACGATCGCATCCGTGTATAACGACGAGCTGATGCCGGGCTCAGCCTGCTAGGGCGGGCCGCTCTCTACACGCTATTACCCTCCATTAGCCCCTCCATTAGCCCCCACATTATCAGCGTAAATTGCCTGTCTTTCACCACAAGCATCCACCGACGAGCAATTTGTTGCCAATGTTGCTGTTGATTTCTCGCTAATAAGAGTAATTGCAAATTAAATAAAGTTCACCGTGAATAGTGGATAATTTCGCTAGTCGCTAATCCAATGTAGCGAGAGTGCACATTTTGTCATTTATAGGTTTATATGAGAGATAATATGGAATTATTGGCCACACAAACATGGCTAATATATCCGCCAACTATTAACACTGTAAGAATAAGAGCGGGCCGATTATGAATCAACGAGTAATTATATCTTGTCCATGAACAATTGCTTCATTCTCGCGGATATTGTGAGTGTAACATGGAGAAGCAACGACTATGCGATTTGGCGTCTTAGGTTGTGCGCGTGTGCGCGCGTGCGTGCGTGTGTGCGTGTGCGCGTGCGCGTGTGCGCGTGTGCGCGTGTGCTCGTGTGCGCGTGTGCGCGTGTGCGCGTGCGAGTGCGTCTGTGTCTGGGTGCTTGTGAGCGAGCGTGCGTGCGTACGTGCGTGCGTGTACGAACCCTTGCGTGCTAGAGTGTTACTGCCGGTCACGAACGAACCCAATTTGTCACTTTAGTTTTGTTCAACGGCGCGGTAGACTTGTTCCTCATTGGCCAATTATATAGTAATTGCGAGAAACGATCGCGCTAAGCGGGCGAGTTGTCTAAATGTGCCTGAAATAATGAGTAGAAAGTGGCGGAAAGTGTGTAAGTGGGCAGAGACAGGCTTCTGAAGATGATGACGTGGACGGGAAAGACGATAAGAGGGGACGCAGTTTGGATGGTGAATATGGGCTCAGGGTGGGATGACGTCGCCGAAACGGTGGGGGACACGGGGCTGGAGGTACAGCCCTTACGGTAGAGCGGGGGATATTGCGTGATTGACGTGGTGAAAGAGGCGTCGGGCGGTGGGGGAAGGAAAGACGTAGTTGAGTATGTGAGAGGTTACGCCACGTTGAGACTGCATGGGCATGTGGAGATGACATCATTCTAATAGTACACACCCACCCACATGCATTCGTACACTCGCACCCGAACACGCACACACAATCGCACACATACGCACGCGCACGCACACGCACACGCACACGCACGCGCACACGCACACGCACACGCACACGCACACGCACATGCACACACCCGTACAGCGTCCTAGAAACGATAACGACCTGAAGAGCTTACGCCATAAGGCTAATGCCGTGTAGATAATCGGCGTAATTTCAGAAATCTCAATTCGTCGACGTAATGTAATTATTTTCGTTGGCCAGTGATCAGTACTGATTGAGACTAGCGGCAATACCACTTTGGCGTAATTTGATAAATTAACAGCGATGGAGAATCGATTTCAACGTTTCAGTCACAATACGCCCTATTAGCTGAGTGACTCAACTGCTGCAGCGACCACTCGCTGCTGTCAGGCCTTAGCGTTGATCCTTTGTCCTCGCTGTGTGGAAAGAAGCATGTGGTTGTTTAACTGGACCATAGACGCCATACGTCCTATGATATATAAACAAACTACAGCACAGGGCATGCAACAGCAGCACACCAATCACATGATTCGATTGGTAAATTCGCGAATCACAGTGAACTTAATAGCTAAAATGGAAAACCATCTACAGTATTTCATAGAAACTAGGACATAAGAAATCGTTCGTAAATTAAATCGTTTTATTTAACTGCGCAGTGTAGTTTAACGTATATTACTGTATTGCTAACAGCTATGGCACAATCACTGTGTTGGGAGTGTAATTATTGTAGGAGTAATTTAAATTCTTAATCAATAGTTAATATTAGCTGAGGGAACAGTTATTAAATGAGCATTTTTAAATTATCAATTAATAGTTAATGCTAACTGAAGTGGTCATGCCGCGATATATGTATTTTTTTGGTAAAATTGTAAATTATGTTGTTTAAAAAACGAAGATGTGGCCTCATATGAAATATGACACCCAATTTGGTGGAACAGATAGCATTCTGTAGGACTCTTCAGGTAACATGTAAAGTGGTTTTTTTGTCCACATGTCTGACACAGGGCCACAGGACCAATAAAACAACGCCGAAAATGTTTATGCAAATTGCGAATAAAACATCCAAACAGATCCTTTATTCAGGGATGGTTTTAGAGAAAATCACAACAGTGATATATTATGTATTTAATCTGCATAAGTATTAATATAATCGAAACATTGTTCTGGAAAGAGTAACATTTCACAAGATTAACATCCACAACAAGGTTCAAATAGCAACAGGGCAGGGAATCCGTTGGCTTATCGAGAGTTCACACGTTTTCGTCAATGTGTAAACACACTTGTTGTTAAACACTACACATTTGTACATACAAGTTTAACACATTTATATTGCAGTCATTTATACAATCAGTAGATAATGATTCTCTGTGTGAATATGTTCGTATGTCTAACAACTATTATTCTTCTTCATTAATTGTGTTCTCTAACCTTTGAAGAAAATAGGTTTAGCTGAGTTGACCACGCGGCTTTGCACGGCGGGAAAAGATTCGTATTACAAATGTCCTGGATAAAGCCGCCCCAAGATCAAAGAGATTATACGATGCCCATGGATAGCTACGATGTAAATGTACGATATCAAGCTGGAAGTTAGCACGTGCTCACCCAAGGAGGCCCCCGGGAGAAATCTAAGACTCAAAATCTACAAACCATTCCAATGGGCTCGCTGTAGCGCGCGAACAAAAGTTCAGTCACATACACGCGAAACTGACGGATGTTTGTTCGGACATAACATATTATAATACGTATACCTACACACTCACGCACGCACGCACGCACGCACGCACGCACGCACACACACATATGGACGACATAGATTCACACTGTTTTTTTATAATATATACATCATTAATATATATATATATATATATATATATATATATACTTTATCTTAACTAAGATTTGTGGTTTGTTGAATTAATTTAGTTGCTCTTCTTTGTAAGCTTTCATCTGACATATATCTTTATTTTAAAATATAGTTTCAAAGTTTAAGGCCCTGTGTAATATTCTAAATGACGCCCAACCATTGTTTACCACATGTGCCAAATCGACGTCGCTCTCTGTGTGTAATATTGATCTTACGTGTCAAAATATATCAATATAAGTGTTCCTCAACTACATTGTCGATGCTAGTTGTGAGTCCAAATCCTTTCGATGACGTCACTTGGCACAGTACAGGCGTGTATCATTCGGGTTACGTACACGGTCATTCTATTTCATTAATGTTCTCTAAGTGTTGGCATTTACAAACATAAGTAAACGGTACCTACTATTTTTAGTCCCTTCGGTTATTTTGTGGTTCTTGCGAATTTTATTTATCCCTATCACATTTCACTTTTATAAATACGTTTCGTAAACAAATGTCAGTACTTTGCTTTTCATAGTTTCAATAGTTACGATTAATTCAGTCAAACCCTGGTTATTTCTTTTAATTGGCTTAAACAGACCAGATGAATAGTCAAACTTGTTATTTACCTGGACTAAATTATTATCCGCATCCCCTGTATGTAGGTACTCGACTGTGTGTGTGGGGGGGGGGTAAGGATATAGCCAGGGTCAATTGTAGGACAACCAACTTAGGTCATTTGAGTAAAAGATTAGTATGCTTTCAGTTATATATTTTTAAATATTCAAAATTATTAAAACCGTAACATGTCATCAGTGAAGAGGTTCGTCAGACTGATGGTTCAAAATTAGTTATATTTTTACTTGTTTCACAGTCAGTGTACCTTACATCTCTTGATGTTTCCACTGTTCTCTACAGTTCCGGTGCCGTCTAATGAAGATTTCTGAGAGCATTCGAAACGAAACAACATATCAGTTAAACTGACTGTGAAAATTACAAATATTACTACACTGTAATCGTAACAGTTCGTCTGTGCATATACAGCAAGAATATCAATGTCAAAACACCAAGAGGGAGGAATTGTCATATAAACTTTCCCGCAGTGATCGTTCGATCTTTGTCCATGCTGATAAGTGATGGTCTACTCATATATAACTTCGTTACTAAGTCATAGCATTTTGCAGCACCATCGCATAAGGACTACCAGAAATTAATTCTTAATCGATTGGCCAATATTGGCTGTTCATTAGCGCTATCTCTCAGACGGCCACGTGTTAAGTAGCACAGTAAGCTTCACCAAAGCCGTCAATCATCGCGTCTTTCTTTCTTTTCAACTGCACAACTACGTTGCGACAAACACTTAGCTGAATATGCTCACACGATTGTTATTTCAGCACTGACAGTATTACGCATAGAACAATGCACTCGTTAGGTCACGTGTTAATCCGAGTAATTACCACGGTGTGCGTAAATTGTTACCTAACAACTCAACTGTTTACCTTTCTCGCTAAACTTGCTCCAGTGTTTACATATCTGGCAAACAAGCATAGATGACTCTGTTTGGATTACAAGTAAGGCATCGACACAGTAGACTGCGCGATGGATTATATAAGTACTGTTCCATTAAATCATAATTTGTCTGTACATATCCAAGTTCGCGATACGCTTGTTTGAGTTGTTGCGATGCCAGGGCACAGAGCACAGTTTCTTTTTCCATTGGTGGCCATGTTAACATTTTGTCATGTTATCTTAATCTTATCTTTTTAGGCCTATGCATCTGGTAGTTTCAAATGTAACTCTGAATCTATGGGAATACGAAAAATCAACATATATTTTATGAGATGGCATGTTCATATATATATATATATTATATATATATATATATACATATATATATATATATATATATATATATATATATATATATGTGTGTGTGTGTGTGTGTGTGTGTGTGTGTGTGTGTGTGTGTGTGTGTGTGTGTGTGTGTGTGTGTGTGTGTGTGTGTGTGTGTGTGTGTGTGTGTGTGTGTGTGTGTGTGTGTGTGTGTGTGTGTGTGTGTGTGTGTCGAGGAAACATAGGCATTCGATTCGAGTGTCTCAATATGTCAGCCGTCGGGAACCATTAGATTTCAGTAGAATCTCCGACTTTGAAAATACATTTTGAATATACCACAGGCGTGATATCGTTGACTGTTGGAAATGGTTAGATTGTATTAACTCTTTTGGATATATAAACCCACACTGTTGCCTTTTGTTTCCCTTTTAAAACCTTAAATTTCTTCACAGCAACTGTCATCATGCCTTTGATATATTTATCCGATTTTGTCAAAATCACATACCTCCAGCTCTTTTCCAAAAAAGCGTACATGCATGATGCCAGACAATATTTATCGAAAATAGCCAAGGGCTTATGCATCCATGTGTATTACTTGAATACAAATGACACAAATTTACTCCGATAATTACACTTTTCCAAACATGCATCATATCACTGCT
Organism: Escarpia spicata; assembly: GCA_963995525.1. Classification (NCBI taxonomy): domain Eukaryota; kingdom Metazoa; phylum Annelida; class Polychaeta; order Sabellida; family Siboglinidae; genus Escarpia; species Escarpia spicata. Next base: position 43,287,856 of record OZ023216.1, read on the forward strand.
AAAACAGTCTACCTCTAAACCTGCTAATATTATAATATTATGCCCGGTCAATTCACTAATTTCATATAAGCAGTTTTTTTTCGTCAAATTTCAGAAGTCAAAATTGTCTCTGTGTTATGTTTGTATGCAACACAATAGGAGTGTTAACTATGATCTGACCCCACTACCTGTGCCCTCTGAGAAACCGGGAGAGAGCTTCCCGCTACCCCTCCACTTTTCGCTAGTCTATCTCAAGACTGTGCTACCATCTAGCGGCCAGTGGTAATGATGAACACATAACGTGTCTACACCAGCACACGACACCGCAGGGCTATATTAAGCCAATTGTTGAGAGATCGATGTATGTGGATATGATATATGTATCTGGTGACACGTAGCATTGGACTGTCTTTGTATTTGAAACTATTAGACAAAACAGTACAAGGCCGTCGATTTGTGGTCGATGATTTTCAACGATAAATTACGATACCTACGTGTTTCAGAAGAGTCTGTTGCAACAACGGTTTTATTATATGTTGCCAATTACTCTCAACGACGTTAGCTATTTTTTAGACACGTCTAATTGTTTAAGTGTATGCTAATATAATATCCAGCAGGCTATCTATAATTCATGATATTTAATTAAGTTGGACATTAGAATGTTATAAACCAAAACAACGATAAATACAAGAACAGAATAACAATACTAAGAAAAAACAAAAATAGGACTTCTATCTACAAGGTGTATATAATAGTGAATATTACAACCAACGCGAATTTATGTGAAATTTTATTTTATTAAACATGCCTTTTGCAGTTATGTTCAATGTGTGTATCGCACGTGTTCAACTTAGTTTGCAAGACAAATATTGAGACTTCGTGTGAATTGCAGGTTATTAATTGATTGACAACTAAGGCCGGACATTGTTCAAATTCATTCGGATTTTACATGTCCAAACTGATCGCAACAACACAGGGACTTTATACCAATATCGCTGCGCATGCAACTTGTTTATTAACGAGAACGACACTGTATGCGTGTACATGTTTTTGCTTGCCATGGGTAAGATATTAATTAATACTAATGTTGAAGAATCATCACGACGAAGTACAGTTCCGCACGATTCTAGATCCGTCGTACACCTACAAGCGCAGACTAGCTCAACCTGTATATTACGTAATTACCGACAGCTGCAATTGACACGATTTAATTAAATACATACTCATGACAGTCGTCATAGCAACGGCAGGGAATGCAGAGATACTTTAATTAAATCGAGCTGCTTGGCGTGTTGCTAGATTTCACCCCAACGGGTAATACGGTATCACTGTTGACATGACATCAATGTATAATAATTACATAATTCTGATAAATGTTTTGTTAATCTTATTATGACTAGTGCAGTGTGTGCGTGTGTGTGTGTGTGTGTGTGTGTGTGTGTGTGTGTGTGTGTGTGTGTGCGCGCATGTGTGTGCATGCATGCGTGTGTGTGTTTGTATGTGTGTGTGTGTGTATGTTTGTTTGTGTGTGCGTGCGGCAGGCGTGCGGATGTGTTGACATGTCCGCGTGTCCGCTGCGTGTCCGAATATGAACAAACGATATATAATTTTATTATAATATTTTGACAACTATTGTCAAACTCATTCCTTAATATGCCACCAGTGTGCATATATTTTCCAAAATATTTCAACGGTTTTTAAAATACGATTGGGGAACATGAGCTTCACCTAAACCCCTTCAAAAAATCTCCAACTTCACCCCCTTGCTAGGTGGCTATGCATATCTACAGCCCTCCCCCACCCAAGCCCCAAGCATTATTCACGTGGTGTGGTGCGGTGGCTAGAGCTTCGGACTCTCGACCGAGAGAATCTGGGTTCGAATCTTGTGCTGCCATGTCGAACCTTTGGCAAGTTCTTTAAATCTACGTTGCTCCAGTTATCTCAGCTGTACGAATGGGTTTATACAGTGGTGGCTAATTGTCTATAATAATAATGTTCGCTGCATTTATTGCAGCGTGGCTGGATGCTTCCCAGAGAAGACGAGATAGTGTTCGACTGAACAGGTCGGTCAGCGAGTAAAGTGTAAAGCGCTTTGAGCACTTTTGAGAACTGGATACTGCGCTGTGTAAGAAATTAACTTACCTCTAACCCAGCGGTATTTGACCTTTTTGGTACACTTACCCCTTGAGTGAGTCAACAAAACTGTAAATACCCCTCCATTTCAAAAAATCACACCACATCAGTCCAGTCAATGTCATCTGACCCATGACTTGGAGGAAGTAGGCGTGATTTCTTTTAAGTTTGTATATCCCATCGGCTTCCTGCTTCAGGCACTGTGCTTCAGTCAATGAGTCAGAAACAGGGCATTTGATCTCCAGCAAACCGAAATGGCGATCAGCAGCATTATCATTGATTTTCCCCTCTGGGGAAGCACCAAGGCGGGGAGCATGCACATTGATCACAAATCCCGTCATGTGCACATTTCTACCTGTGGTATTTGCATACAATGTTGCTGCTTTCTTTTCTTGCTCAATGCCACGTTTCATAGCTTGTGTCTGAATGTTTTCCCCTGGCAGCAGCAACTCCGTCTGACGATCACTTGGTGAAATCGTCTTGCCGTCAGTCTCTTTGCCCTAACACTCTTCCACATAGGCGTCTTTGATTGGTCGAGTGTTTTCTTCTCAATCTCCACACAAGTCGCTTTATCGAAACACAGTGAATCAGACACATCTTGTTCAGCCTTGATCAAAACAAACTAATCTGGTGCTGCCGAAACAAAAATGATGTCCCCTTCCTCTAGATGAGGTTGTTGTGTTACCAGTACAGAACCTGCCCCGAAGCCATTTGTTGAGACGGTCAGAACAGATGCATCTGGCAACCGACAGGTGATTTGCAGGTCTCTTCCGGTAACTTGTAGGGCCGCGCTCATGGAATCAGCTATCTGTGTCCAAGGGATGGCTGGCTGCATAGGGCAGTACAAAGTTTGCAAGACTCCATCGGTGACCATCTTTTTCTTGTAAGTAGTTTTTGTCTCTTCTTGGGGGCTTCAACTTTGATACAGTGATCGAGTTGATACACTCTGGATGGATCCCCATATGGCGTGATGGTAGGTGCGACTGCTGTGGTTGTGAGGTCTTGCTAAGAACAGGTGGTAATGTTTTTAGTCCCAGCTTGTAGAAGTGGGTTATGCTGTAGAGTAGTGCTTAGCAGATCCTGCTTTGCACTTACAGGAACTGAACTGGACAGCCAGACGACCTGTTTTCAACAGCACCACCTGAAAAATACAAACATGACGTTCACTTTACAACAATTTCTTGGCTTCCATATGTCACAGATCTCATGTCCTACACAGAACACATTTCTCCACTGAAAATACTGATACAATCACAACTATACACAAACACGCTCCTAGACACATTTACAGGCATGCTGTAAATAAGAGACAGTACGTGAAGGCTGGAAGTACAAACGCTTCGTAGAAGTTTCAAGATCGTTCGATCAGTTATCAGTTAATAATGTAAAATCATGTACTTGGTTGCACTTTGTATGGTTTTTCATTCTTTGCCATGGATATGTAAGACAAAGCCCTCACACTGCAGGTTTCCCCACTATCCTCCACTGAAAAAGGAAAACATGCAGAGAAAAATTAGCATGCATCACATAAATAAGCCTACATACATTATCAAATGAACACAGTAAGAATACGAATTTGCAATGCATGTTTATTATGTGTATCAAGGCTTCTCGGGAAGAAGTTCCGAGATATGTCCATGTGTAAGCCTATTTAGGCTCTAACACTGTCTCTAACCTTAAAGGAAGAACCAACTCTAACCCCCCATCCTAAACCGAACCCCTTCTACCTACCCCTCCCCCTACCCCTAGCCATCATTGGCACATTTCGAAACTTCTGCCTGGACATCACATTCTTCGACAATACACTAAACTACTCATCTGATCTGACAATGAATTGTATTGAAAATTTTACGTGATCGCATCGCAAACTGAACACAGGGGTGATTTGCACATTACCTTGAAATTGATGGATGAATCCTTCAAGCCAATTTTCGTAACCCTTATCCTGTTTGCTTTTCGGTATATGCGCATTTTGTTCCGACCAAACTTCGACACGTCCTTGTGGAAAGCTCAGAATGTTAGTCAAATTGCTGCTCCACGATGAATAACAGGCATCGTGTGTCGCCATCTTGTGCATACACTGCCTCGTTTTCGAATGCAAATGGCCGCCGTGTGAATAAGGCCTACATCAGTTTAATGTCGAATAGTCTTCTTTATAATATAGTAATATCTCATAAAAGTGTGTCCTTATTTAATTTGTTATTGCATAGTTGGCATGAGAGCCAATCATCGTCTCTACCTGAATCTGGGGTAAAGCCCCCTGCCGGTAACAGCTTAATTTCCACAGGCGGTTGTGAGGGGCGAAAAAGTGCTGCCACCTCACGGCGCCTGGGTAATCGAAGCTAAGCCACGGTTTTTGACGCAGGCGTCTTTGACGAAATTTGGATTTCGCCCGTATATTTTTATAAGTACTTCACTCAAAACAACTTTTGTCACAGTTTGTTTGCAGAAATTGGGAGGAATATGTATTAGTTCGAAATGTTACCGTTACATGGGCCTTTCTGGCCTATTTGCGATGAGTTTCAACATAGACATTGTTCAACGTTGCACTGGTTTGATGAAAATCAAATATCGCAAGTTACGCACCATCGATGCAGTATCGTTTCGACAAGATATTCCACTGTTCCGCTGGGATGATCCTGACTTGCTGAACGTAGAAGAACTGGTTGATCAGTGCGATCATATGCTGGTCAGCTTAGTTGATTCGCACGCGCCTATGCAAGAAAAGCATGTCCGATTACGGCAAGATACAGCGTGGTATACCGACGATCTACGGGCTGCGAAACGAGAGAAACGGCAGAGAGAAAGATCCTGGAGAAAGTCCAAACTAGAGGTGCAAAGACAAGTGTACGCTGATCAGTGCAAGAGAGTAAATGCACTACTTACCCAAACAAAATTTGCCTACTATTCTAGCATAATCCGTAACACAGGCAAGAACCAGCAACGACTGTTCCGAATTGTAAACTGTCTACTGCATCGCACAGTGGGAAATGTACTCCCTAACCATACGTCAGAAGCTGAAATGGCGAGTATATTTTCAGACTATTTTTCTGAAAAGATCAGCAACATTTGTCATGAGTTGTCTACCGGCACTGACAGGGCAAATGGTGACAAAATGTGGATACCAACAACATATGCTGCACATCAGAGCTGTCTTCCTTCTCCCTACCAACGCCAGGCGAAATCAAGAATATCATCATGGATTCCCCGCCTAAATCGTGCGACCAAGACCCAGCTCCTATCTGGCTAGTGAGAGAATCGATCGATGAACGTCTGCCCATTTTGTTGCACATAGTTGTGGCATCTCTGCAGTCGTCGTTATTCCAGATAAATACAAGACTGGCTGCATCTCGCCATTAATCAAGGAGACTGGACTAAATCCAGAATCATTGCAGAACTACCGACCTGTATCGGGCATTTCTCTCTACAGTAATCGAGCGCGTTGTAACAAAACAGCTGAATCTCCACATGCTAGAGAACAACTTGCACGACCAATTTCAATCGGCATATCGCCGTGATCACTCAACTGAAACGGCTCTGCTTAAAGCACACAATGACGTTCTGTCTGCAGCAAACCGTGGCTGTGTTGTTGTGTTGGTTATGCTTGACTTGACCGCCGCATTCGACACCATTAACCACGGCATTCTATTGAGCAGACTCACTCACAGATTCGGTGTCACTGGCGCTGCGCTTGAGTGGTTCAGATCGTACTTGTCCGGTCGGTATCAAGTCGTTCGTATTGGAAGTGTCAAATCCTCCCCAACTGCTGTGCCGTTTGGCGTACCATAAGGCACCGTACTCGGGTCATTGCTGTTCACTGCATATATTACACCACTTGGCGACGTCATCAAGAAATTCGGCATAGAATATCACCTATATGCCGACGACCCGCACCTTTGTGTTTCGTTTTGTCCTGGTGGAGATGGCCAACTGAACTCAATGGATCGTCTGTGTTGTTGCCTAGAAGAAATTGGTGAATGGTCTCGGACCAATTTACTGAAGTTAAATGATCAGAAGACGGATGTCATGGTGTTTGGCACTAAACAGAAGTTGCCTCTGCTAAAGGAGATACGCATTTTTGACTCGACTTTGACCTCGTCTTCAAGTGCACGTAACCTGGGCGTTGTATTTGACCAATCCCTCAACATGACTAACCACATAAGTGCCATTTGCCGAACAGCGTATATGCACCTCCACAACATCAGTCGTATCAGGCGATACCTCACAACAGATGCGACTAAATCACTTGTGCATGCTTTCGTCATGTCTAATTTGGACTACGGGAACGCGTTACTGGCTGGAGTACCAACTGACCACATTCACAAACTCCAGTGAATCCAAAACATGGCAGCCAGAATCATCACGTTCACACCTCGCCGTAACCACATAACTCCGGTTCTAAAAGAATTACACTGGCTGCCAATCAAATGCCAAATCGAGTTTAAAATACTCCTTTATGTGTTCAGATGTCTGAACGGGACGGCGCCGCTGTATCTTGCCAGCCTGTTAACCAGGCACTGTCCGGGACGCACACGTTCATCTGAACAACGTTTGCTTGTAGTTCCACGAACGAACCTGGTCAGTTTCGGGGACAGGTCCTTTCGTATGATTGGACCTCGGCTATGGAATGCACTGCCCGTTGCTATCAAGTGCAGCATAACTCTGTCGGCGTTCAGAAAGACACTAAAGACGCACATGTTCAAAGCTCAATATTGCTGACATTTTTACCATTTCATTTGAGGACATTTTACTGCATATCTTACTTTTATACATATAGATATATTATTTTGAGTGCGTGTATCAGTATTTATTTATGTATGTGTGCGTGCGTGCATGTGTGTGGGTACGTATGTATAGGTATGCATATATGTAAATACAATAATAACAGGTCTAATTTATAATTTATATAATTTTATTTATTTATTTAATTAATAGTTTTAATAAAACTAACTTAATTTGTTCTACATTTTATCTGAAGTTTCTTTTTTGCAGTTTTTATAAGTATACATTGAATCGCTTGATTTTATTTTATTGTACAGCGCTTTGAGCATATTATGGATATTGCGCTCTATAAATATTAAATATTATTATTAGAGATCTAGCACGTAAATACCTTAGGGAAGAATTTGAACAGGTTTTAGTAAAAATGGCAAAACACGATTGAACCCTCGATTATTCCCCACACCAGTACTCCGTATTAATAATACTCATTTCGTATAATACTACTACACGAAAAGAACGTGCATCCGTGGTCGTGCCTTCAAATTGCGACCGTTGTTATGGGCTTACTAAAAACACTTTGTCAGGCAGTGTACATTCAACATAGTTAATATAGTCTTAAGAACAATACATTAATTAATTCATGAAAAACTAGCATGAGCGTGATCATGTCGCCGGAACTTCGGCGAAAGTGACGTCCAATTTAGTACTCTAGCTTGTATCTTGCATTCAAATGGCATGCAAAATTAGAAGGGCCATGCATTTTTCTGTTGGAATTATCATAAAATAAGAAAAGTATAGGTAAGTTCTTATATAGCACAGTATTCAGTCCTCAGGACTGATTTGTACGGAAATATCACCAGTGTCTATCGCCAGATACTCATTAATATAGCTGAGTGAACTGGAGCAATGTAGTATGAACGAACTTGCCCAGGGGTCGACACCGCAGTAAAGGATTCGAACCCGGGTTCTCTCTGTCTGGAGCTCTAGCCAATGCACGGCTGTACGGCTGTACGGCTGTACGGCTGTACGGCTGTACGGCTGTACGGCTGTACGGCTGTACGGCTGCACTCCATATAATTCTTAATGCAAATTTGGAGGGGTAGTAGCCAATAGTTTTTATATTTCTGAGCCAGGAATATCAGAAAAGACCATACAACTGTGACAAGTCTGCCGTGAAGTTGACTCCAGATTGCACTGTTTTGTTAGATGTATTATTTGCACAGTTACAAAGATTACTTGAACATAAATATTAGCGTTTCTTGTATCTCCTACTCAAACAATAACACTTGGTAGTTTTAAAATGGTATGGTATTCATCATGCAATCACATTCACCACATTTGCATGTTCACACAATCACTGATTTGTTACTTGCAAAAATCGCAATCCATTTCATGTACAATTTACCTAACTCAGTTCATTACTAAGAGCAAAATTATAATTTGTACATCATTGTACACACTACTCTCTAGTAAACTGTACACCCATGGACAATTTAAAACATTCTAGTAATATAAGACAATACACTACACATGACAACCATCACCAGCTGGGTTATCTTATATCTGCAAAAAACTATCTAAAAACCAGCCATGACCTTATTATTAGGACTTGTTATTCGACCAAGTTTTTGCAATGGCTGCTTTATTGAAATTTGGTATAGCAAGCTAAGCTATTCTAGTATCATTTTCAACAGTAGCCAATTACACAATGAATAGAATAACAATGTAAATATGGTCAATGGGTAAAAACAGCTTGTTAGAGCAAGATTTAAAAAAATATATTTACAATTATAGAGCAACTAAAATACTCCAGTTACACTGCAACAAACAATACTGGCACTGCACAAAATGTATTATCAGTTTTTTCTCTGAAGTTATTAAATATTTTGTGTATACCTCCTGGTGATATATATATCCCACTAATGTTATATTTAGTGTGATTGTCTGCAGCTTGCGAATTTGACTCCAGGTTGATTAGTGTACAAGCAAGCAGTTGTACCGAAAACAAAATCGCGCATTTTTTCAATAACTAGAGGGCGAGGTATTGTATCCCAGATGGTGATTATTGGTGAAACAAAGTTTCGCAGATTAATCTCTCCTGCTTCCCTCATACTTTTTACAAGTTTTAAACGTAGACCCTATTTCAGTTGTGTTTACACTGGTAGTTAAGTATTTATGGACTATTTGTTCCATCTAGTACAGCATATTGCTGACACTCTTCAAAAAGCATTGTACAAATGTGTTATTTTTACTTTACTCCCGATTAAAATTAATTTTTGTATTTTATATGACATAATTTTGTTGTCCACTGCATAATTTCACTGCATATTTGCCTGCCAACCGTGTCGGATTTCCTGGGAGTCTCCTAGATTTGTTGTGAAACTCCCACCCTCCCGGAAAAGAAGAAAACCTCCTGGATTGTAAACTTATGAGCAGTTGGAGATTTTTAGTGATACGTCGACATTTTCTTTTCTTTCTCTTCTTTCTATGTCTTCCTCCTCATTGTGCTTGCACTACTTTCTCTACCACCCTTCTCCATTATCTTCGGTCTTCTCTTTTTCTCCAATCCTCTTTCCATCCCTCCACCCACTTCATCAGATTTCTCACCAACTTCTCGGTTATTCAGATTCCAACAAGTCCAGTTGATCCAGTAACAGGACCGACAACTGAAACACATAACTAATAAAACACTAATAAAACAACAAAGTAAGAAAAATACGGACGTAAAAACACACTATGTCAACATAAAATATACCAGGTAAACATATGTTATACAAAGAACTGTTTTAGAAGGTTTCAGCTCTTGAAAATATATCACAAGTTGGATCATTTAAATACAATGTGTTGCAAGTAGTCTTACATCTGTTCAAAACAGAGTCTTTTCTAATGTTGATTCTGCCATTGGAAAGTCTTAAAAAAAATAAAATGTAACATTAAAATTATCAAACTTTGGTCCTTTAATATTTAACCACCTGGAGCAACAAATCAAGCGTAGCTATTATCATTATTACTGTATTATGATGTCAAATTCATTCCAGCTGATCATGTAATTTCTGTTGTCACCAGGCACCTCAGAGGAGATGCGCGTACAATGCCCCAAAATTAGCATTGTAAGTTCATTTTATGTGTATCACTGACAATGTGGGTCTTGTGAACATAACGAAGGTTGCAATGGGGTGTCGGGATTCGATGCCACATCCTTCAAGGTTGACGGAGGTTGCACCTGACTGTCTGACAACAGCACACAGGACCTTGATGAGGAGCAAAAAAAATGCTCGGCTGGACACAAGTCGCTTTCTCACCAGATATTGGCAGGTCTGTTGTACTGTGTTGTAGATTACCTTCCTCATTTAGAATACCCTGTGGAGGTCCCATCGTAAGAAGGACATATATATGACAGAGATAGACATTGGTTATGAAAACGTTGATAGAAGTATTTATTTTCATTTCAGGGAGATAAAAGGACACGAAGTAACATCAAAGAACAGTGTCTACATGTTAGATATCAACATGTATTCCTTCACACACTGGACCATAGATGAATGCAACATATTATCGGCTGATTGTGTGTGTGTGTGTGTGTGTGTGTGTGTGTGTGTGTGTGTGTGTGTGTGTGTGTGTGTGTGTGTGTGTGTGCTAACAGTGTAAATGTTTATACACAAAATGTATCAATACCTCAGAAGGGTTGGGTACTTTACTTACTTACTTGCTAACTTTACTTAGGCCTGTTTGTTCGCTGGGAGCACAGGCCATTGACCATGGTCCTCCACTCTGGACGATTTCATGCCATTTTCCCAATTTCTCTCTCATTATATATCCCATCTGCGTTCTTTAATCTCCGGTGTCTCTCTGCCAGGTGTTTCTCAGCATTTCTCTTCTTCTCTTCCCTGGGGTTCCATGTAATTGCTTGTCTTGTGATGTTTATTACAGATTTCCTTAGTATGTGTTCTAATCTCTCCTCCACTTTCTCTTCTTTATTTTGTTTACAATGGTAGTTGTTTGGTCAATTCCCATAGATAGTGTTGTGTATCTTGTCTGACCATTTTAGATATATTGTATGGAGGCAGTTGCTGATGAAGTTCTGAATTACTTTTATTGTGGGGTATATAGTTATCAACAAATTTGAACTCTTGATAAGCTAAATTCTTCCTTGTCCTCCTCCCAAGCCTGGACTGAGAGTCAACAAAGGTTGTTGATACGCTTACTTTGTTGTCGTTATGGATTATTTCTTTCTGGTGGAATATTTGCTATTTTCTTGTCATTAACTATTGCTTTCTAATGTTAATTTATCTGTTAGTTGTACATCTTGTAAGCTGATCAAATGCGGCTTGTGTTACTAAAACTGTATTTGCTTGTACAGCTGTATATTAATGACAACAATATTATGAAAATCTTCTGTGTGACCTGTTACCTGATTGTACAAGGATTCTAACCTGGTGGCTTTCCTCTGTCCACAGCGACTTTGTTCTCGATGTTGGCAAGTTCAGTGTTGACCGATGAAGCATTCTTCACATTGGTTCTTCCCAGTATGCCATGGTACATAACCTCGCTTATCCACCTTAGCTCCCTTTAATAAGGTTTATCAATTTTGTGATTGACCAACATTTTTCTTTATGCTTTTCTGAGCTTGCTTTTCAAGAATGTAAGTGTGAAAGGAGTTATTTATTTATTTATTACTTATTAAATTTAGGCACCCATTAGTTTCCATGCTAAAATGCACAGTAGGTTAAACATATAAGAATAAAAACAAATGATACTCCAATATGCCACTATGTAGTGGCAGTTTCTGTTGATTTGAAAAAAATCAAAATATCAGAAGTTTATTGTTGCAGGGGCACAGTGGGTACACAACATGAGAATGGGTGTGCACAACATGTCATTTGGTGTACACAACATGACAGTGGGTGTACACAACATGTCATTTGGTGTACTCAACACGACATTGGGTGTACACAATATGTAATTTGGTGTACACAACATGATAGTGGGTGTACACAATATGTCACTGGGTGTACACAACAGGACAGTGGGTGTACACAATATGTCATTGGGTGTACACAACAGGGCAGTGGGTGTGCACAATATGTCATTGGGTGTACACAACAGGACAGTGGGTGTACACAATATGTCATTGGGTGTACACAACAGGGCAGTGGGTGTGCACAATATGCCATTGGGTGTACACAACAGGACAGTGGGTACACAACATGACAGTGGGTGTACACAATATGTAATTTCTATTTTTGTTGTTGTGAATTGTATATGTTATCAAAGCTGTGTAAATGTTGATGTAAGAATGTAGTGTGAGATGGCCCATTGAAAATCACGATATCACATGACATGGTCACCATCATTAAATAAAGCTTTTACTACTACACAACATAACAGTGGATGTACACAATATGTCATTGTGTTTACATAACATATCAATGGATGTACACAACATGAGAGTGAGTATTCACAATATGTCAGTGGGTGTACACATGTCAGTTAGTGTACACAACATTACAATGGGTGTACACCACATGCCAATATGACAGTGGGTGTACACAGTATGACACTAGGTGTACACAGCATGACAATGGGTGTACACAGCATGACTGGGTGTACACAATATTACAGTGGGTGTACACAAAATAACAGCTTGTGTATACAACATGACAGTAGGGGATGGCTACCAACTGTTCCTGAGGCCCACGGGAACCATCCGACATAACAACTGCATGGTCAAGGCTGGTATCTACACGTTTGAGGGTCTGACAGTGGCTGTGGGGGGGGGGGGGTGGAGTCACTCACTTTGAAGGTCCCACAGTGGCCGCTGGAGTTGAGGTCACTCACATAGTTTGAGGGTCAGACAGTGACCATGGGGCATAAGGTCACTCACATTGTTTGAGGGTCTCACAGTGGCCGCTGGGGGTGAGGTCACTCATATCCATGAACCCCCATTGATAAAGGAACCTCACGACTGTTGTAAGGCAATCCCGAGGAAGACTGGTAGATTGTGTGGCTTATTGAGTAATGAGAAGATGGTGATTTTGACTTGTATTGTTGGATATATTTTCTGTAGTTTTTTATTTAGTGTTAAGAATGAAACACACTTTTGAAAGACGACATTTTGAGAATAAATATGTTTTAAAAATAGACTATTTGACAGTTCAATGCTCATAGCAACCATACAATTAGTAGTTTATTACGTTTTGATTATTTATCAATGAAATTGAACCAGAGATTGAAAGATGAGATTATAAAGTAGACATTTGTGAGAGAATCACTCAGGATTGATGGACCCGGCTCATTGTGATAGGTCACATATTATGTGAGCATATTTATTGACTGACAATTAAAACATGCCATATTTTGTTCTACCTTCCTAGTTTAGTTCACATGCCTGTTGTGAATGTAGGCAAAGTGTATCACACCGTCTCGCTGTCTGGTCCTTTCTCCAGGCCAGTCTGCTGCATGAAGGGACTCGGCCATCTACATGCACGTCACATCAACATCACCGCAGACACCCTCATTGTCGTTGACTTGGGTGTGTGAGAGGGGACGTCAACAATGACCCCTGTCCAGTATGTTACATCACAAACATAAGACTGGCCACTGCCATGTAATAATGATTTTATGTGGATGTAAAAAGTAGATGATAAACTTCCCTTCCCTAGCTTCCATTTCTGACATCTTCTTGACGTTTCTTATCTCTTATCTTTCCCACCTTCCTCTCTCTTCCATCATTTTCTCTTCCTTTCTTTCTTCCTTACTCTCTCCTACCTTGCCTTCTTATTATCTCTCCCTCCCTCCCCAGCTCTCTCCCTTCTTACCTCCTCCTCCGTCTTCCCTCACCCTCCCCTTCACTCCATCCCACTCTCATCCCTCACTCTCTCCCTCTTTTCTACCCTCCCTCTGTCACTCTCTCTCCCTCCCACCCTCCCTCCCTCCCTCTTTTCTACCTCCCTCAAACCTACCTCACTCTCTCTCTTCCCCCTCTCTCTCCCTCCATCTTTTCTCAGTCCTGCCTTCCTCCTCCTCTTTCTCCCTTCCACCCTCCCTCTTGCCACCTCTCTCTCCTCTCTCCCTCTCCCTCCCTTACACCCTCCTTTTCACCCTTCCTGTCATCCTCCCTCGCTCTCACTCTTCCTCTGTTCCCTCCCAAGATAGATGGTGAAGTTAGGTGGATCCCCCTAACTTGGGGTGTAATTGGGGGCATATTCCACATGCACACAAACCTCATACAGGTATGTAACCATCCGCGTTCCCAACTTTGTTACTGGTTCATTTATTTATGTAAACATATATTATTTACATATATATTTTATTTACAAGATATAATATTTACATGTTACTTAGTTATAGACTGTGGTGGATATTTGCATACACATAATCTTCGCACAATAATTACAGCATGTCAGAATGCTTCCCAAGAAAGTCTAGATTTTGACAGTTAAACAGGTCGGCCAGAGAGTGATGTGTCAAGCGTTCTTAGCAGTCCTACGGACTGGACACCATGCTATATAAGAATTTACCTTTTTATGAGATAATTTGACGTATTTGACATGCTTCTCGTACATTCTGGTGACAATGTCATACCTGACTATGAATGCTATGAATTTCGAAAACTAATAACTAAAAAAAATCTGATGGCTTTATTTTTGTGTGTGATATCATGTAAAGGTTACATATGATAAATTTGTTTAATAAATAAAACAACAATTTGGTACTTGTAACAAAATAATTGCAATTGTATTGTCGGTCTAACTTGTGTGTCACGCAATCTCGCTGTCTGATCATCTCTCCAGGTCAGTCTACTGCAGGTAAAGGGACTCGGCCATTTCACATCAGCATCACCACAGATATCCTCATTGTCATTGACCTTGGTTATATGTCAAAGGTGACATAAACGATGACATGTGTCCAGTTGGTAGCGGTATCGACAGCTCAGGTAAGACTTGTGACTGACATGTAGTAATGATTTATGCGGATGATGAACATATCGTCCCTAGCTTCCACCTCTTACAACCTCTTGATGTTTCTGTCTTCTCTTTCCCACTCTCCTCTTTCTTCCAAGATTCTCGTTTCTTTTCTCTCTCTCTCTCTCTCTCTCTCTCTCTCCTATGTCACCTCCTTACTATCTCTCCCTCTCCCTGTCTCCCTTCCATCCTCTCTCTCTCACACTCACTGCCTCTCATCCTCCATGCCGCTCTCCTTCCTCTCTCTTCCACCTATTTTCTCACCCTCCCTCTTTCCCCCACTCCCTCTCTCCACCTCTCTCCCATCCATTCCTCTCTCCTCCCTCTCTCTCTTCCACCCTCCTTCTCACCTTCCTTCCCTCTCTCCATCCCTCTCTCCTCCGTTCCTCTCTCCTCCCTCTCTCCTATCTCCCTCTCTCCATCCTCTCCCTTCCACTCACACATTCTCTCCATCTCTCGCCCACCCTTTGTCTCACCAACTCTCTCTCTCTCACCCACCCCTCTGTTTCTCCCTCACCTTCTCTCTCACCCATCCCTCCTTCTCTCACTCACCCTCTCTCACACCCACCCCCTCTGTCATCCCTTCCTCACTCCCTCTCTCTCTCTCACCCTTCCACCTTCCTTCTGACCATCCTTCCCTCTCTCCTTCATCCCTCATTCTCCCTTTCACCCTCCCTTTAACCCTCACTCCATTCCCTCCCAATAGAGATGGTGTAGTGAGCAGTAACGGAGAAGTTTAACCACATCCACGCCAACCTCATACAGATATGTCCATCCCTCTATCTTCTATGT
>OZ023216.1:43303645-43340307 GCA_963995525.1 Escarpia spicata
CTTTCATGGAGACACTTGACTTTGTCGTCAGTTTGGATGAGTTGAGTTTCGCAGGACCTACACTTGTGAAACCCAATACGTTTGTAAAACAACAAACATAGCTAATATCCGCTATAGCATAATAGCTTGTTGGCGTAACCTATGTATGTAATAGTGTTAATACAATATCATCAGATGAAATACTAACTTATTTTGTTTTTGTTCAAAAATCAATTAATGTAATTTTATAATATTGGAATCTTCATTTTTGTTTCTGTGTTCAAGTTGTCGTCTCTCCGTACTTTCTCATAAACTGCATCGTCGACCAATTCAGTGGGTTGAAGGATTAATGTCGGTCGAGAAAACTTATCGACCAAGACTCGTAATGTTGGTTAAACCACAATGACATAGGCTCCATACGAACGATGGAGACTTGACGTGGTGAAAAACATCTTGCAAAACGGACCGTATTTCAAGGATGAATGTCCATAAGATCAACACGTGACCAATTAAGAGCAGAAGCCACGGATTACGTCACTCTGCGGTGGACAGGTCCGATTCCGCAAAGGAAGGTTCGACACCACAACAAGTTGAACACCATAGAAACAACAATGAGAACATAATATTATGATGCAGAAATAGACGAGGTGCCAGAGCCACCTCTCACAGCCCAACACCTCTCACAGCCCAACACCTCTCACAGCCCAACACCTCCCACAGCCCAACACATAACATATAAACTATCTTTTATGTATCGCAACTTCTATTATTCATCGTTTCAGCGATTAAATTAATAATAATGCGGCCATGTTTTTATCACTTTGAAACTGTCTAAATGTTCCCTTTAAACTTGTAAGTGGAAGTTTCTCAACAATAATAAATACGTTGTTTGTATTGTGATTGGCAGAGAGCTCAATCTCATCGTTGACGGAGCCTCATTGTTGATGAAAGTCGCCGTACCAATCTTGGTATAGTATATCAGTAATGACCATCTGACCGACTTTTTTAACGCACACATGCCAGATTTATCGATTTAGACCTACTTATAGGGTCACTCTTTGTAGGAGGCATTACCGAGGCCGGGTACAGATCTTGTGGATTCTTGTGAACCGGAAGTTCCGGGGTCAGTTCCAAACTCAACGAATGAGTAACTCAATTCAGACAACTTGATGACGTTTTACGTGTCTGTCAAAGCGATCTCGCCAGTGGTCCGTGTCGCAGAAGCCTCGGTCTAATTACGTTCTGTGTCAACAAGTCATCAATGGCATTGAGCTCAAGACAGGTTTATGTAATACATGTTGTTATACATATAACACCACCACCATCACCACCGTCATCACCACCGTCATCACCACCGTCATCACCACCGTCATCACCACCGTCACCACCGTCATCACCACCGTCACCACCGTCACCACCGTCACCACCGTCACCACCGTTACCACCGTCACCACCGTCACCACCTTCACCACCGTCACCACCGTCACCACCGTCACCACCGTCACCACCGTCACCACCGTCACCACCGTCACCACCGTCACCACCGTCACCACCGTCACCACCGTCACCACCACCACTGTTATTAACACAAACACCACCACCAACACCACCACCACCGTCATCACCACTGTCATCACCACCGTCATCACCACCACCAACGTCATCACCACAAACATCACCACCACCACCACCACCGTCATCACCACAAGAACACCAACACCACCAACACAACTAAAACCACCAACACTACCAACACCACCAACACCACCAACAGCACCACCAGCACCACCAGCACCACCAGCACCACCAGCACCACCAGCACCACCAGCACCACCAGCACCACCAGCACCACCAGCACCACCAACACCACCAACACCACCAACACCGTCATCACCACCACCACAACCATCACCACCACCACGGTCATCATCACCACCACTGCCATCACCACCACCACCACCAACAACAACAACAACAACAACTCCACCAACTCCACCACCAGCACCACCAGCACCACCAGCACCACCAGCACCACCACCACCGCTTTATCGAAAACATCCAGTTACATTGATAAGCAGCAGTGCCACAGGCCAAAGTTGATTCTGTTGTACGAAACAAATTTTGCAGGTGGTCATGTGAAAGCGGGTAAATATTTTGAAAGAGTCTTGAAACGACCTCATCGACTAGAGAATCAACATCACTTATAGTTATCTAAACATATACTTCGCACGTCATTCATCGATTGGATGTGTAAACATATCAGCCGCGTAGTGCCAAATATGTGACGTCACAAAGTGCCACTATATTTTGAAAATAAAAAGGCTGATGTATTTTCTATATCCTGAGAAGACCTTTCCAGAACAGTTATACACAGCTCCAGAAAGAATTAAAAGACATATAGCTTTGAGCAGTAAATGCGGGGAACATACTTTGACGATGACCCCTTTTGGAACCCAAATCAACAGATCAATCATGGGGCAGGACCCCTGCAATGGGCCAATATGGGCCGACATGATCAACTTGGCCGGCAGCACACCAGTACTGAATTGTGTTAAATGCGAGCATTACTGCGCTGTCATAATTATCTTTCTGTTCCAGGGATACCGACGCTGTTGTATCCAAGGGCGGGCCCAGAGAGTGTAGTTTGAGGGGGGGGGGGGCACATGACATCGGAAGAAGAGTGTACTGCTGAA
This sequence comes from Escarpia spicata, assembly GCA_963995525.1. Classification (NCBI taxonomy): domain Eukaryota; kingdom Metazoa; phylum Annelida; class Polychaeta; order Sabellida; family Siboglinidae; genus Escarpia; species Escarpia spicata. The sequence goes on from OZ023216.1 coordinate 43,306,318, forward strand.
AAAGTTTCGCCGCCGCGCCGCCGTAACTTCAGTAACGGGGCACATTCTAAATGTCTAGGGGGCACACCACTGCAGCTCAGGCACAGTGCGGTCAAATTCCAAAGGTCTAGGGGGCACATGCCTCCAAGACCAGACTGGTCATACCTATGGAATTCATCATCAGCGAGAGAAGTCAAACCCCTCTTCCCTGTGTGTGCAATAGAGGACATTAAGAACACATCGAAAGCAGCCGATCAGAAAACAAGCACATGCATGCTGCTGCAATTCTGCATGCGACGTTCAGGAACTAGGCAATGACGGCAACACCCCGGTGACGTTCGCGACCCCTGTAGGGGTCAGTCTACGGCTAGTTCTCCCATTGGGGGCCATGTTAACATTTTGCCTGATTATAAGAAAACGTGACCTACAAAAATTCTAAAACATCTTGCGTCAGTTTGGATGAGTTGAGTTTCGCAGGACCTACACTTGTGAAACCCAATACGTTTGTAAAACAACAAACATAGCTAATATCCGCTATAGCATAATAGCTTGTTGGCGTAACCTATGTATGTAATAGTGTTAATACAATATCATCAGATGAAATACTAACTTATTTTGTTTTTGTTCAAAAATCAATTAATGTAATTTTATAATATTGGAATCTTCATTTTTGTTTCTGTGTTCAAGTTGTCGTCTCTCCGTACTTTCTCATAAACTGCATCGTCGACCAATTCAGTGGGTTGAAGGATTAATGTCGGTCGAGAAAACTTATCGACCAAGACTCGTAATGTTGGTTAAACCACAATGACATAGGCTCCATACGAACGATGGAGACTTGACGTGGTGAAAAACATCTTGCAAAACGGACCGTATTTCAAGGATGAATGTCCATAAGATCAACACGTGACCAATTAAGAGCAGAAGCCACGGATTACGTCACTCTGCGGTGGACAGGTCCGATTCCGCAAAGGAAGGTTCGACACCACAACAAGTTGAACACCATAGAAACAACAATGAGAACATAATATTATGATGCAGAAATAGACGAGGTGCCAGAGCCACCTCTCACAGCCCAACACCTCTCACAGCCCAACACCTCTCACAGCCCAACACCTCCCACAGCCCAACACATAACATATAAACTATCTTTTATGTATCGCAACTTCTATTATTCATCGTTTCAGCGATTAAATTAATAATAATGCGGCCATGTTTTTATCACTTTGAAACTGTCTAAATGTTCCCTTTAAACTTGTAAGTGGAAGTTTCTCAACAATAATAAATACGTTGTTTGTATTGTGATTGGCAGAGAGCTCAATCTCATCGTTGACGGAGCCTCATTGTTGATGAAAGTCGCCGTACCAATCTTGGTATAGTATATCAGTAATGACCATCTGACCGACTTTTTTAACGCACACATGCCAGATTTATCGATTTAGACCTACTTATAGGGTCACTCTTTGTAGGAGGCATTACCGAGGCCGGGTACAGATCTTGTGGATTCTTGTGAACCGGAAGTTCCGGGGTCAGTTCCAAACTCAACGAATGAGTAACTCAATTCAGACAACTTGATGACGTTTTACGTGTCTGTCAAAGCGATCTCGCCAGTGGTCCGTGTCGCAGAAGCCTCGGTCTAATTACGTTCTGTGTCAACAAGTCATCAATGGCATTGAGCTCAAGACAGGTTTATGTAATACATGTTGTTATACATATAACACCACCACCATCACCACCGTCATCACCACCGTCATCACCACCGTCATCACCACCGTCACCACCGTCATCACCACCGTCACCACCGTCACCACCGTCATCACCGTCACCACCGTTACCACCGTCACCACCGTCACCACCGTCACCACCGTCACCACCGTCACCACCGTCACCACCGTCACCACCGTCACCACCGTCACCACCGTCACCACCACCACTGTTATTAACACAAACACCACCACCAACACCACCACCACCGTCATCACCACTGTCATCACCACCGTCATCACCACCACCAACGTCATCACCACAAACATCACCACCACCACCACCACCGTCATCACCACAAGAACACCAACACCACCAACACAACTAAAACCACCAACACTACCAACACCACCAACACCACCAACAGCACCACCAGCACCACCAGCACCACCAGCACCACCAGCACCACCAGCACCACCAACACCACCAACACCACCAACACCGTCATCACCACCACCACAACCATCACCACCACCACGGTCATCATCACCACCACTGCCATCACCACCACCACCACCAACAACAACAACAACAACAACTCCACCAACTCCACCACCAGCACCACCAGCACCACCAGCACCACCAGCACCACCAGCACCACCACCACCGCTTTATCGAAAACATCCAGTTACATTGATAAGCAGCAGTGCCACAGGCCAAAGTTGATTCTGTTGTACGAAACAAATTTTGCAGGTGGTCATGTGAAAGCGGGTAAATATTTTGAAAGAGTCTTGAAACGACCTCATCGACTAGAGAATCAACATCACTTATAGTTATCTAAACATATACTTCGCACGTCATTCATCGATTGGATGTGTAAACATATCAGCCGCGTAGTGCCAAATATGTGACGTCACAAAGTGCCACTATATTTTGAAAATAAAAAGGCTGATGTATTTTCTATATCCTGAGAAGACCTTTCCAGAACAGTTATACACAGCTCCAGAAAGAATTAAAAGACATATAGCTTTGAGCAGTAAATGCGGGGAACATACTTTGACGATGACCCCTTTTGGAACCCAAATCAACAGATCAATCATGGGGCAGGACCCCTGCAATGGGCCAATATGGGCCGACATGATCAACTTGGCCGGCAGCACACCAGTACTGAATTGTGTTAAATGCGAGCATTACTGCGCTGTCATAATTATCTTTCTGTTCCAGGGATACCGACGCTGTTGTATCCAAGGGCGGGCCCAGAGAGTGTAGTTTGAGGGGGGGGGGCACATGACATCGGAAGAAGAGTGTACTGCTGAAAAAGTTTCGCCGCCGCGCCGCCGTAACTTCAGTAACGGGGCACATTCTAAATGTCTAGGGGGCACACCACTGCAGCTCAGGCACAGTGCGGTCAAATTCCAAAGGTCTAGGGGGCACATGCCTCCAAGACCAGACTGGTCATACCTATGGAATTCATCATCAGCGAGAGAAGTCAAACCCCTCTTCCCTGTGTGTGCAATAGAGGACATTAAGAACACATCGAAAGCAGCCGATCAGAAAACAAGCACATGCATGCTGCTGCAATTCTGCATGCGACGTTCAGGAACTAGGCAATGACGGCAACACCCCGGTGACGTTCGCGACCCCTGTAGGGGTCAGTCTACGGCTAGTTCTCCCATTGGGGGCCATGTTAACATTTTGCCTGATTATAAGAAAACGTGACCTACAAAAATTCTAAAACATCTTGCGTCAGTTTGGATGAGTTGAGTTTCGCAGGACCTACACTTGTGAAACCCAATACGTTTGTAAAACAACAAACATAGCTAATATCCGCTATAGCATAATAGCTTGTTGGCGTAACCTATGTATGTAATAGTGTTAATACAATATCATCAGATGAAATACTAACTTATTTTGTTTTTGTTCAAAAATCAATTAATGTAATTTTATAATATTGGAATCTTCATTTTTGTTTCTGTGTTCAAGTTGTCGTCTCTCCGTACTTTCTCATAAACTGCATCGTCGACCAATTCAGTGGGTTGAAGGATTAATGTCGGTCGAGAAAACTTATCGACCAAGACTCGTAATGTTGGTTAAACCACAATGACATAGGCTCCATACGAACGATGGAGACTTGACGTGGTGAAAAACATCTTGCAAAACGGACCGTATTTCAAGGATGAATGTCCATAAGATCAACACGTGACCAATTAAGAGCAGAAGCCACGGATTACGTCACTCTGCGGTGGACAGGTCCGATTCCGCAAAGGAAGGTTCGACACCACAACAAGTTGAACACCATAGAAACAACAATGAGAACATAATATTATGATGCAGAAATAGACGAGGTGCCAGAGCCACCTCTCACAGCCCAACACCTCTCACAGCCCAACACCTCTCACAGCCCAACACCTCCCACAGCCCAACACATAACATATAAACTATCTTTTATGTATCGCAACTTCTATTATTCATCGTTTCAGCGATTAAATTAATAATAATGCGGCCATGTTTTTATCACTTTGAAACTGTCTAAATGTTCCCTTTAAACTTGTAAGTGGAAGTTTCTCAACAATAATAAATACGTTGTTTGTATTGTGATTGGCAGAGAGCTCAATCTCATCGTTGACGGAGCCTCATTGTTGATGAAAGTCGCCGTACCAATCTTGGTATAGTATATCAGTAATGACCATCTGACCGACTTTTTTAACGCACACATGCCAGATTTATCGATTTAGACCTACTTATAGGGTCACTCTTTGTAGGAGGCATTACCGAGGCCGGGTACAGATCTTGTGGATTCTTGTGAACCGGAAGTTCCGGGGTCAGTTCCAAACTCAACGAATGAGTAACTCAATTCAGACAACTTGATGACGTTTTACGTGTCTGTCAAAGCGATCTCGCCAGTGGTCCGTGTCGCAGAAGCCTCGGTCTAATTACGTTCTGTGTCAACAAGTCATCAATGGCATTGAGCTCAAGACAGGTTTATGTAATACATGTTGTTATACATATAACACCACCACCATCACCACCGTCATCACCACCGTCATCACCACCGTCATCACCACCGTCACCACCGTCATCACCACCGTCACCACCGTCACCACCGTCATCACCGTCACCACCGTTACCACCGTCACCACCGTCACCACCGTCACCACCGTCACCACCGTCACCACCGTCACCACCGTCACCACCGTCACCACCGTCACCACCGTCACCACCACCACTGTTATTAACACAAACACCACCACCAACACCACCACCACCGTCATCACCACTGTCATCACCACCGTCATCACCACCACCAACGTCATCACCACAAACATCACCACCACCACCACCACCGTCATCACCACAAGAACACCAACACCACCAACACAACTAAAACCACCAACACTACCAACACCACCAACACCACCAACAGCACCACCAGCACCACCAGCACCACCAGCACCACCAGCACCACCAGCACCACCAGCACCACCAACACCACCAACACCACCAACACCGTCATCACCACCACCACAACCATCACCACCACCACGGTCATCATCACCACCACTGCCATCACCACCACCACCACCAACAACAACAACAACAACAACTCCACCAACTCCACCACCAGCACCACCAGCACCACCAGCACCACCAGCACCACCAGCACCACCACCACCGCTTTATCGAAAACATCCAGTTACATTGATAAGCAGCAGTGCCACAGGCCAAAGTTGATTCTGTTGTACGAAACAAATTTTGCAGGTGGTCATGTGAAAGCGGGTAAATATTTTGAAAGAGTCTTGAAACGACCTCATCGACTAGAGAATCAACATCACTTATAGTTATCTAAACATATACTTCGCACGTCATTCATCGATTGGATGTGTAAACATATCAGCCGCGTAGTGCCAAATATGTGACGTCACAAAGTGCCACTATATTTTGAAAATAAAAAGGCTGATGTATTTTCTATATCCTGAGAAGACCTTTCCAGAACAGTTATACACAGCTCCAGAAAGAATTAAAAGACATATAGCTTTGAGCAGTAAATGCGGGGAACATACTTTGACGATGACCCCTTTTGGAACCCAAATCAACAGATCAATCATGGGGCAGGACCCCTGCAATGGGCCAATATGGGCCGACATGATCAACTTGGCCGGCAGCACACCAGTACTGAATTGTGTTAAATGCGAGCATTACTGCGCTGTCATAATTATCTTTCTGTTCCAGGGATACCGACGCTGTTGTATCCAAGGGCGGGCCCAGAGAGTGTAGTTTGAGGGGGGGGGGGGCACATGACATCGGAAGAAGAGTGTACTGCTGAAAAAGTTTCGCCGCCGCGCCGCCGTAACTTCAGTAACGGGGCACATTCTAAATGTCTAGGGGGCACACCACTGCAGCTCAGGCACAGTGCGGTCAAATTCCAAAGGTCTAGGGGGCACATGCCTCCAAGACCAGACTGGTCATACCTATGGAATTCATCATCAGCGAGAGAAGTCAAACCCCTCTTCCCTGTGTGTGCAATAGAGGACATTAAGAACACATCGAAAGCAGCCGATCAGAAAACAAGCACATGCATGCTGCTGCAATTCTGCATGCGACGTTCAGGAACTAGGCAATGACGGCAACACCCCGGTGACGTTCGCGACCCCTGTAGGGGTCAGTCTACGGCTAGTTCTCCCATTGGGGGCCATGTTAACATTTTGCCTGATTATAAGAAAACGTGACCTACAAAAATTCTAAAACATCTTGCGTCAGTTTGGATGAGTTGAGTTTCGCAGGACCTACACTTGTGAAACCCAATACGTTTGTAAAACAACAAACATAGCTAATATCCGCTATAGCATAATAGCTTGTTGGCGTAACCTATGTATGTAATAGTGTTAATACAATATCATCAGATGAAATACTAACTTATTTTGTTTTTGTTCAAAAATCAATTAATGTAATTTTATAATATTGGAATCTTCATTTTTGTTTCTGTGTTCAAGTTGTCGTCTCTCCGTACTTTCTCATAAACTGCATCGTCGACCAATTCAGTGGGTTGAAGGATTAATGTCGGTCGAGAAAACTTATCGACCAAGACTCGTAATGTTGGTTAAACCACAATGACATAGGCTCCATACGAACGATGGAGACTTGACGTGGTGAAAAACATCTTGCAAAACGGACCGTATTTCAAGGATGAATGTCCATAAGATCAACACGTGACCAATTAAGAGCAGAAGCCACGGATTACGTCACTCTGCGGTGGACAGGTCCGATTCCGCAAAGGAAGGTTCGACACCACAACAAGTTGAACACCATAGAAACAACAATGAGAACATAATATTATGATGCAGAAATAGACGAGGTGCCAGAGCCACCTCTCACAGCCCAACACCTCTCACAGCCCAACACCTCTCACAGCCCAACACCTCCCACAGCCCAACACATAACATATAAACTATCTTTTATGTATCGCAACTTCTATTATTCATCGTTTCAGCGATTAAATTAATAATAATGCGGCCATGTTTTTATCACTTTGAAACTGTCTAAATGTTCCCTTTAAACTTGTAAGTGGAAGTTTCTCAACAATAATAAATACGTTGTTTGTATTGTGATTGGCAGAGAGCTCAATCTCATCGTTGACGGAGCCTCATTGTTGATGAAAGTCGCCGTACCAATCTTGGTATAGTATATCAGTAATGACCATCTGACCGACTTTTTTAACGCACACATGCCAGATTTATCGATTTAGACCTACTTATAGGGTCACTCTTTGTAGGAGGCATTACCGAGGCCGGGTACAGATCTTGTGGATTCTTGTGAACCGGAAGTTCCGGGGTCAGTTCCAAACTCAACGAATGAGTAACTCAATTCAGACAACTTGATGACGTTTTACGTGTCTGTCAAAGCGATCTCGCCAGTGGTCCGTGTCGCAGAAGCCTCGGTCTAATTACGTTCTGTGTCAACAAGTCATCAATGGCATTGAGCTCAAGACAGGTTTATGTAATACATGTTGTTATACATATAACACCACCACCATCACCACCGTCATCACCACCGTCATCACCACCGTCATCACCACCGTCACCACCGTCATCACCACCGTCACCACCGTCACCACCGTCATCACCGTCACCACCGTTACCACCGTCACCACCGTCACCACCGTCACCACCGTCACCACCGTCACCACCGTCACCACCGTCACCACCACCACTGTTATTAACACAAACACCACCACCAACACCACCACCACCGTCATCACCACTGTCATCACCACCGTCATCACCACCACCAACGTCATCACCACAAACATCACCACCACCACCACCACCGTCATCACCACAAGAACACCAACACCACCAACACAACTAAAACCACCAACACTACCAACACCACCAACACCACCAACAGCACCACCAGCACCACCAGCACCACCAGCACCACCAGCACCACCAGCACCACCAGCACCACCAGCACCACCAACACCACCAACACCACCAACACCACCAACACCGTCATCACCACCACCACAACCATCACCACCACCACGGTCATCATCACCACCACTGCCATCACCACCACCACCAACAACAACAACAACAACAACAACTCCACCAACTCCACCAACTCCACCACCAGCACCACCAGCACCACCAGCACCACCAGCACCACCAGCACCACCAGCACCACCAGCACCACCACCACCGCTTTATCGAAAACATCCAGTTACATTGATAAGCAGCAGTGCCACAGGCCAAAGTTGATTCTGTTGTACGAAACAAATTTTGCAGGTGGTCATGTGAAAGCGGGTAAATATTTTGAAAGAGTCTTGAAACGACCTCATCGACTAGAGAATCAACATCACTTATAGTTATCTAAACATATACTTCGCACGTCATTCATCGATTGGATGTGTAAACATATCAGCCGCGTAGTGCCAAATATGTGACGTCACAAAGTGCCACTATATTTTGAAAATAAAAAGGCTGATGTATTTTCTATATCCTGAGAAGACCTTTCCAGAACAGTTATACACAGCTCCAGAAAGAATTAAAAGACATATAGCTTTGAGCAGTAAATGCGGGGAACATACTTTGACGATGACCCCTTTTGGAACCCAAATCAACAGATCAATCATGGGGCAGGACCCCTGCAATGGGCCAATATGGGCCGACATGATCAACTTGGCCGGCAGCACACCAGTACTGAATTGTGTTAAATGCGAGCATTACTGCGCTGTCATAATTATCTTTCTGTTCCAGGGATACCGACGCTGTTGTATCCAAGGGCGGGCCCAGAGAGTGTAGTTTGAGGGGGGGGGGGCACATGACATCGGAAGAAGAGTGTACTGCTGAAAAAGTTTCGCCGCCGCGCCGCCGTAACTTCAGTAACGGGGCACATTCTAAATGTCTAGGGGGCACACCACTGCAGCTCAGGCACAGTGCGGTCAAATTCCAAAGGTCTAGGGGGCACATGCCTCCAAGACCAGACTGGTCATACCTATGGAATTCATCATCAGCGAGAGAAGTCAAACCCCTCTTCCCTGTGTGTGCAATAGAGGACATTAAGAACACATCGAAAGCAGCCGATCAGAAAACAAGCACATGCATGCTGCTGCAATTCTGCATGCGACGTTCAGGAACTAGGCAATGACGGCAACACCCCGGTGACGTTCGCGACCCCTGTAGGGGTCAGTCTACGGCTAGTTCTCCCATTGGGGGCCATGTTAACATTTTGCCTGATTATAAGAAAACGTGACCTACAAAAATTCTAAAACATCTTGCCTGCTGTTACCATCATCTCATTAACGCGCTGATAGATTTGAAATTTTTTAGATCTTTTTAGCTCTCGCAAAAAACACCTGCACGTGTGTCACCAGTCAATATTTACCAATTAATTCACGCATTTTTCCGTACATGTGTCATATAACTCAATTACTGCCAAATATCCTTCCGCTTATTAAAATCATCTAAAATCCGCCATTTTACAGACAGCGGCTTCTACAATCACACCAGAAAATATGCCAACTCAAATACATTTATCTCAGAACATGTGAATTTGTAAACAAAATCATTTGTCAAAAATACTCTGCCCTGTTTCGTATTCATGTAACCAAACAGGAAGTCTAACTGGGGCAGGACCCCTGCAAGTTGCGCTGACTGGCTTCGTCTGCACACACAGGCCTGGATTGACATAGACTCCGTCGCTGTTAGTTTAATAACCGTTTGCCTGATCACTGTCGGCGACGTGCTGCCTGTCAGTAGCCACCGAAGCGTGGCACACACTACCCTGGGCCGGGGTAACTACTACATGGAACTGAGTGTGCCCAGTGAATGTGTTATGATGGCGTTGTTTAGTGCTGACGATCAGTAACTGGACTTGAGCATGGAGGTGAAATCTGGAAGTGAAATCGAGGCACAGAATACACATGTCTTCGAAAGTGGCGATGACAACATTCACAGGCCAGATGATAGGGCTAAAACATATTGAAGTTGGACGACTCTACCAAGTACATGTCAGAGCTACTTTCTAAAACAGTGAGCTACAAGTGTTATATATGGATACGTGGCATGTAGCTATATAATATCTGAATATATGTATGGCATGAACATATCAGCCATTCACTGTTGCCACGAACAGAGAACGTCACTGTTGTGTTGCTGGTGTGACCACAATCTCAACAAGTTGCCAAGCGTCGCTGAAGCTCGACAATTATCGACGCTTCTGTGTAGCGGAAATTCGCTGTGCAGTGTCACACACTGAAACGATTTACTTGAAGCTTCACAGGGTGCTCAGCAAGCGGGGACGATGTAGGTTGAACACGCTGACCAAGAAACAAGAGTTTGACGACCTCACAACGACATCTGTATTCACGATCGCATACTCATTTACACACGTGAATTGCATACGGCCAGTTGTACCTAACAAATGCTTATTCGCCAGTTTGCAACACCGCTGTAGTAGAAAGATTTGGCATTGGCGGAATACACCGGCAGTCGAGTGACGTATAGTTACTCCGGCCAGGAATATCGCTGAGACAACGGATTGACAAAGGATATACAGACACGTGTTTCTAGGCATCTTATGTCCGCAGTTCGTTTATTAGTTTTTGTCATTCACGAGAATTCAACTGTTGTTTTTGGCCGATCCAGAGACTGCTACGACTCCTTTATTGTCTCGTAAGTTGGAGCCGCAGGCGCCATTGTATCGTACACGGCCGGGGACAAGTCGATTTCTTCGGTCGGCGTATGACTATAAGCATCGCCCTCTGTTGCAGTTGTCGGATGGATTGTGTCGTATACGGCTAGTCTCATATCGATTTCTTCCGGTCGTGTATGAGCGTACGTGTCGACGTTGTCAACAGTCGCCCGACATTTGACACACTGCACTCTGAAAGTATACTTGCTCGCTTTACCAAAATGTGTTGTTTAGTGTTGATAAAACAATTGGAGCAGTTTGTTTCTACCCGAAACTGTCCAAATTAGGTGAAAAAATCGACAAAACGTTATATGGCTGTGCATGTCATTACATAAAGCTATTGACACTTACACAATTCTTATTAATTCTTACTCTGACTTTACGAAGGGTCTGCTCTCCGTTATGTAACAGTCAGCATCGTAAACTACAAATGTTAACATCAACGAACCTTGGCTGGCTAAACAATTTGAGGGTGGAATTTAAAAAGAGGCCTTGACATCAATAGATTGTTCATCAATTAACTAATACACAATTGTTATTAGTTTTCACTTTAGTATTGAAACCACAACAATGTATGATTTATGAAGACTTGATACAGGATTGCGTCACTGAACCATCACTGAACATTGATGGATTCTCAAGAACAGCCAGTTGCAATTGTGTTTTACATGTCCAAAGATTGTAAACAAGCAATAATATACCTGGTCACGTATATCAAAATACAAGACACCACTGCAACACTAAATGCGCCCAATGCGATCGTCAATAAATAGTATATGCCTCCTGGAAATGAAAACAAAACATATCTTTAGATTGAGAGTATATCACACGTACGCACGCGTGTGCGTATGTGTTGATGTACGACTAGATAGACATTTGCGAAATGTTATCGTTCCGACTCCACGACACCATATAGGTCTTACCAGTCACGTGGGATAAATTGTATCTTTCGATATGCAACATATTTTTTGAGTGTAATCATCATGTTTGATTTTGCCGATTCGAAACCTCTTTCTAATAAACTTATTATGTTTAGATCCAAATACCTTATTCACACAACGTGCAACCCACTGCCTGGAGCGCAAGGTTGTCATTTTCTATCTGTATACCCCTCAACCTCGAAAATGGGTAACATAACCCCCATCCAATCTTCCGAATCATGCCTGACAGCAGCTGAAGCTCTGGTTGATATGTGATAGATATTTGTGGGAAATGTGCTATCCCAGGCCCCAAAACGCCCCCTCCAAATCAACCATTACATGGGAATGAGATGAATATACTAAGCTAATCGTCGTATGTACTTGAGTATTTGTTAACGTTAGTGCTTACATGCTTAGTTCTATTAAGTTTTCAATTAAATATTATACAGATAGTAAATGACAACATACGTTAGGTAGGTGGTGAACAATACAGACTGCACACATTTTATTTTCACTCCTAAGACTGTTATATAATTTAAGCGCCTACCTAATGCAAAGCAATGATAGATTATTTGTTAAAAACAGTTTGTAAGTCCTATACGCAATCCAATTAGGGGGTCGCGTACATTTGATATAGCGACAATCACGTCATCAGCAAAATTAGTTACGTATCACTCTGGTCATAATAAATCATATGTACAGACTGTACTATAAAACACGACACTTGCAGGAATGTTACAAGCGGATAAAAAATACTATGTTCGTGTTACACAAAGCGTAATATGTAAAAAAATCTACATGACATTTGTAACATGTATTATTATAATTATGTAAGTTATTAAATAAAGAAACACATTCTGTATTATTAAATATTTGAACCACAATGAATGTTGACACTTCAGTAAAACTTGCAAACATTTGCCATTGCTGCACGCAAAATAATCAAGTCCTTTGGCACATACTGAAATGTTGTAAATTTGAAAGTACTCCTTCCTACATTTCTTGTGCATTTCCGTAGCACAGTAACGTTTAGAAAATTTGCCACACATGTAGTATTGTCATTTAGTAAATGCGGGCGAAAACGTGTAGTATTGTCATTTAGTAAATGAGGGCGAAAACGTTAATTAACAACTTAACTGTATATACAAAGAAACATGTTATAAGAACCAGAACGAAATGCTGTTTGATATCTAGAACACCTTCATCACAAATTATTCTTGTAAGATACTGTAGTATCATAACATTGTAACCATAACCCAGATAGGGCCAGGTGTGTTCTTTTGCAAAATGCCAGTCATATTTCAAAACAGGCAATGGATACCCTTTCAGATCGCCGAATAAACCAAAACATGGGATTGAGTTATTCTTAGCAAACCGTCATATATGTACCAGCATATTTATTAACATACATTTGTATAACTCGTTTATTTGCTTACTTAATTATGTACAGATAGTGATCCAGAAATAAAATCACCTCTGACAAGAGAAACAATACGCACAAATACGCTTAATACAGTTTGTTTTCATTTACCAGCGGTTTCCTTGCTAACTCCGCTGATAGCCGTTGTCACGGCGTGTAGACTGGTGGTCGATACCTCGCCCACGGTCGAGACATGAGTGGTCAGGCCATCCATCGTGTCTTCTTTCACTCGACTTGCGGTCACTGTCGATGCTGCAACGAATGGGTGTATGTGTGGAGCGTGTCACATTCTAATGATATAGATCCGCTTTGTTTTACACTGCAAAGACATTTAACGTGCTTGTGTTTTTTTATTTCAGTACAACATTGTGATTCGTTGTCATAGTAGTTGTTTACTGCCTGACGACAGTTTGACCTCGTCAACGCCATCAGGATCCGTGAAAGCATAAACACAGTCTTACAGAACAATAGTCTCCCAATTGAGCACTCCTTCTCTAACGGACACCCGCCAAAAGCGACCATATTTCCGTTGCAATAACTGTTTAAAATGACCCCCTACAGCGGCAACCCGCCTAATGCAACCAACGGCTGGTTTTGCAAACAAATGTGCCCCATTGCAACGACTCTCAAAAACCACTCTTAATGTATAACACGATTTCCCATGGGGCTTGCCATGCCAGGCCACGCTTATTACGGTTCCTCGGTATGCTGGTCTTGCATTCTGAACATTTAGATGACATTATCCCAAAGTACAGCGTATTTTGTGTCGAAGAAAGTTACTCAACATTGATAAAGTCGGTAAATGTTTTATTTGAATTTAAAATGAGGCTATCTTTTTGTTTTTATCGTAAAATCACCAATTTATATAAACTAGATACTAACAGTCCACATTTGTTTTAATGAGCAGCTTGTCCGTGGGTCCACTTATATTGTACATTAAATTGAAATATTGTCTTGTATTTCCTCCTTACTGTGCACATTGTACTGCAGGCTTTGTATTTACATGTCAGCGTGGGCAACTGAGAAATGACAATAACGATCAGATTACCCACGTTCAGTCTACACTGTCGGGTTATATACACAAACAGAGTAAGAGCGGCGGGGTATGCGCGGGAATGAATGCTGAACATGCACACGAAGGTTCAAATCAGATAACAATGACAAGACGCCGTTGTCATGATGTCTGCTATTGATAATAATTCTATACAAACACGTAGACGTACTATTTGCGTAGTTCACACCATCGTATCCAGTGACACATTTGCAGGTGTACCCGTTGACTTTATCAGTACAAGTGCCACCGTTAATACATGGCTTGCTAATGCAGTCGTTCACATCTATAACAAACGCAGGCATTTATCAAATGCAGGTATATATTACGATAAATACAGTGGCTAAATTTGTTGGTAATATCTCAAAGATGAACATTGGTGTATAATCTCTCGCTGTCTTAACAAGATCGCTTAATCACAGTCAACTGGCATATAAAAATGGATTAACTATAGGAAGGAAATCTATGTTTGGATATGATAACAAGAAATATTTTTTTCATGAAGGATATATCTGAGGAATTTCCAATAAAAATAACAAATACAGTTTCCAATCGTTGCATAAAATACCCCTGGCGCAATCGTTTACGTCTACAATAATAGTACGCATACGTATTACAACAAACAATGTGATTATATTAGAAGATAACATATCCTTGATTACTACAGTAGTATATTATGTTATTCTCTTATCAAGGTCGCTTTATTAGGACGATTGATATCCCTTTCAAATGATGCCCATAAAAACTGCTTTGGCAAATATAGGTCATCTACCGATAGGTTTGATAACAAGAAATCTACATCAAATGACATATCTTAAAAATAGCAAATACAGTTTGCAAGTATTGCATAGTATTTCAATGATATGCTCGACGCACAGAAACAAATATACTATGCAAGTATTACCACAAACAACAAATAGCTAGGGTACAGTTTTTAAATGTTACAAGTATTCATCTTCGTCCATTGAGACAAAATATAGATATATACGTAGACTTACTGTTTTCGCAATTATCTCCATCGTAGCCAGCGACACAGTCGCAGGAGTATCCGTTGACTTCATCTCTACAAGTGCTACCGTGTTCACATGGATTTAGGGCGCAGTCGTTCACGTCTATTACAAAAGTAGGTATCACAATGCAGTGCCTGCATTTGTTGATAACATATCCTAGTTGAATATCTAGGTTGTAATGATACTCTCGCTGTCTTAACAAGTTCGCTTAATTACGGCGACTGACATCCCAGTCAACTGACATATCAAAATTATTTAAGTATAGGCAGGCAATCTATGTTTGGATATGATAACAAGAACTATATTTCATAATATGATATTTTGGAAAAATTATTAATAAAGTAACGAGTACAGTTTCCTATTATTGAATAACGTTCCCGTGATGTTGTCGATGCACAACAAAATATAATTCATAAGTTTTATCACAAATATTGCAGAACTATTGTAGAGTTATTCGATTACATATATGCAGACTTACTGTTTTCGCAATTATCTCCGTCGTAGCCAGCGACACAGTCGCAGGAGTATCCTTTGACTTCATCTCTACAAGTGCCACCGTGTTCACATGGATTAGGGTCGCAGTCGTTTATGTCTAAAATATTAGTACACACATGTATTACAACAAACCATGCGATTATATTTTAAAATAAAATATCCTTGATGAATACAGTAGTATACAATGTCATCCTTTTATCAAGATCGTTTCATAACAACGATTGACATCCCTTTCAAATAATGCCACAGAAAAATTGCTTCCGTAAATACAGGTGACTCTATCTTTGAGTTGATAACAAGAAATATCTACATCAAATGATACATCTGAAAACATAGCAAATACAGATTGTGACTAGGGCTTATTGCATAATATTTCCATTATATTTGCGACGCCCATCAACAAACATAATATGCAAGAATTACCACAAATAATGACGAGCTAGGGTATAGTTTTTTTCAAATGTACATGTATTCTTCTTTGTCCATTGAAACAAAATTATACATATACGCAGACTTACTGTATTCACAATTATCTCCGTCGTAGCCAGCGACACAGTCGCAGGAATATCCGTTGACTTCATCTCTACAAGTGCCACTGTGTTCACATGGATTTGGGTCGCAGTCGTTCACGTCTATAATAAAAGTAAGCAGATGTCACAACACACAGACTGGCTACTTTTGTTGATAACATATCCTTGATGAACCTCGGTGTACGTTCTTTTGCTGTCTTAAAAAGATCGCTTAATCACGGCGATTGACTTCATAAAAAGGTAAATACAAAGTATAGGCAGGTAATCTATGTTTGGATATGATAAAAGAAATTTATTTCATAAAAGGATTGCATTGTCAATTTTAAGTAACGTAACAAGTGCAGTTTCCAGTTATTGAATAACGAACCCACGATGTTGTCGATGCACATTAAAAATATAGTACGCAAGTATTACCACAAATACTGCGGGTATATAGTAGAATGATTCGATTTGATAGGTGTTCTTCTTCGTCTATTGAGACAAAATTATACATATACGCAGACTTACTGTCTTCGCAATTATCTCCGTCGTAGCCAGCAACACATTCGCAGGAGTATCCGTTAACTTCATCAGTACAAGTGCCTCCGTGTTGACATGGATTTGAGGCGCAGTCGTTCACGTCTATAATAAAAACTGGCACCGCATTTGTTGATAACACATCCTAGATGAATATAGGTGTATATACTCTCGCTGTCTCATCAAGATCGCTTAATCACGGCGACTGACATCCCAGTCGACTGACATACAAAAAGGATTTAAATATAGGAGGCATTCTATGTTTGGATATGATAACAAGAAATACATTTCAGTAAAGGATATATGTGATCAATTTTCTGTGAAGTAACAAATACAGTTGACAATAAGACATGGCTTGGCGTCCACATCGATATGGCCGTAGAATTAACTATTACATCAACTGTTTACACGACACTTTTACTTCCATTTATTCCACATAATGTCTGAAAGTGAGATGGCTCATTTGTACTGCTACCCACTTACTGTCCTTGTACCCTGATTCCACGAACTGTCACAACTTCAAAGACCAATTCAAAGAGACGCATGCTACTACCAGTCCAGCTATCGATGACGGCTGCTGACATGCAATTTACCTATCCATCACGTGACCAGTTGTCTTGCGAACGTCATCTTGTTCTTATGATTTCCAGCGCTTGGCAACGTTCTATTAACGGACTAGTCTTTATAAATAGTGGTTACAATGTTATGGTCTGATGATGCCTCATTCAACAATCAACCTTTTCAGAACAGTATCGTCAAACCGACCTTTCTATGATGGCACTGAGGTGGTCACTGCCAGCGGGCTTGATGTCATTGGTCATTGTCGTCTTCTGTGGTTCTTCCGCGTCCCAAAATGAGACGGGACCGACATTAACGTGAGCTCTGAGTCACGAGGGATACACAATCTCCAATGTTGACTGCCAGGTTTTTACACCAAATATCATGCCTGTCCGGTCCGGTTTTTTAACACAAGGACGCTGGCATGCCAGGCGGATGTGTTTAAAACTGCACTATCGCGCTCTCTCTAAAGTCATCAAAAACTGGTGCTGACATTCCGTATATTTAGTTGAAATTCTTGCCCGTAAAGGTATTCTTTATGACAAACATTTCAGTCAACGTTTCTTATCGTGGTGATCGTCGGTATTCCAATACTGACAAACATAGTTTAAGTAACCAGGCAGGCAGTGGGTCCAGCCAGCAAGACTTACACGGAGCGACGTCGATTATTGTCTATATTATAAACAAAAGTAATCATTTCACTTGGCCATGTGGTTTAGTACACCATTCCGAACAGATACGGATAAAAAAACGAGCTCCTCACTCATGTCGAATAGGTTATTAATGCATAACGGCCGAGTTAGCTGTTATCGAAACAAGAAGTCACTCGTGTGTGAAATCGTGACTAAAGATAAAGAATAGGGAGTGGTCCTGCAAAAGTAGCGACAGAACATATGCATGTTCTATTCTAAACACATCCTACCATTGCAAGAAATCCCACAAATACGTTTACCCACGAACAAGAAATTATTCGACAAAATGAAACAAATAAAGATCAAAAGCCATGCTGCTCTACTAAAATACCAGTAAGAGTATTAACAATGTACCCCATGTTCAAGCAACAATATCGGAAGAGACAATAAAATCCGTTGGTCCCTTCTATCTGGTGTCTAAGCCAGGGGAAGTAAAATATCCCACACATGGGGTAAATGTGTAACCTGTCGTAAACCCGTTAGATCTTGCTCCCAGCGGCCGGAGTTGCAGTGTAGGCAGTGTAATAGTCTGTATCATTGGACACATCCTATATGAATGTACATAGTCGATTCTCACGAAACCTGAACACATTTATCTAATTTCATTAAATGGCCTATCATTCAAACATAAGGATACGTTAAATAATTCCCCATATGATGTGTAATAAATGAGGTCAAACATTATGTAAAAATGGTTGCGCTAGCGTGAATGACTAATTTTTTAGATTTATTTTCATCTAAATACTACCGATAGCACGCAAAACGCAACTTTTCTTGTGCATTAAACTGAGAAAGAAACATGCTTTATTCCAATATTAAATATTGTATGCACGCCATAAAAAAATATATTACATATGCACGCATCAATGATTTATGTGTAATTCCTGTCAAATTTTGCCGAGATCATCTTTCTCCGAAAAAACATGAAAATGGTCCGTAAAAGCGTTACCACGGGAAAGTCTTTCAATTGCAAATAACTCAGTCACATATATACGTTAGTGATATATAGTTGGCATACATATTGAATTTATGTTAGTTTACACGTGATCGAAACGAAATGCTCCCCACTACAAACCTGGATGAGGTTACAGTAATCGATACCCGCGAATACGATACCACGCGAAACGCAGTTTGTGTTGACATGAAATAACATACTAATGTCACCTAACAGTAAAACCCCGAGTTTCAAATTGACACGTGTATGCAAGGCCAGTATAACTGTGACATCACTGGGATTTAAATATAAGCTTAATATTTTTACAGACATAATTCGTGAAACAGTTTTGAGAAATTATAATCAAGGTATGCTGTAGAAATTGCATGATAATGAATTTGACAATGTTGCGTATACTTTGATGTGGAAATGGATATTAAAAGAGTACGCTTGATTGGTACATAACTTAGCGCATGTCCATGTTGTGTTGCGTAGAATAAGCCAATCTTAACTATGCGTTTCGCGTGGTAACGTTGGATATGTGTTTTGCGTGGTATCATAGATCTCTTATAGTATTCATCCTGTAGCCATTTGTTAACATAGTTTAAGCACTAAAGTGTAATATTATAATGAGGATAACGCAAAACTATGCTTTGGAAACTTCGTTTTGATTAAAACAACATATGAAGTTGTTACTTCATTGTATCTTGACAGTTAACACAATAGTGAGTTTAGTTGTTATGATTTTGTTGTCGGGCATATACTAAACGTTAAGACGTGTTTTTCATAAAACATAATGTACTAACCTTCTCATTAATGCTTTTCACCGTAAATTGTCGATTTATAGCAGCATATATGCATTCTCTTTCATGCAGTATCTATGCGTTTCGCGGGGTATCAATTATTTCACAAACAACGTATTCTTGCTTTGTATTGTTAATAACGCCAATTTTCACCAACGATGAGAACTGGCGTTCAATAGCATGGAAACTCACCAAGAACGTGAAGCTCATCGGGGTGAGCTCTGCAATGGATTTGTCCTAACACGAATTCACTGACGACGTTGCGTACCTTGGTTAACAATGAAAATTTAGCGGAAACTGCGGTGTGCCGTGCTGTAAAGAGTTAGCGGAAACTGCGGTGTGCCGTGCTATAAAGAGTTAGCGGAAACTGCGGTGTGCCATGCTGTAAAGAGTTAGCGGAAACTGCGGTGTGCCGTGCTGTAAAGAGTTAGCGGAAACTGCGGTGTGCCGTGCTATAAAGAGTTAGCGGAAACTTCGGAAAGGAGTCGTATTGTGGGCCAAAAAACCAACAACTCTTCGCTACAAAGGAAACCAAGATGACGGTTGTCCGTGCATTCACCATCTCGGTGAAAGCCATCTGTGGCATCGCCAGTTGATGGAACATCACCACACTTCAACAGTCTCATGACCGCTCTCGCTTTGGTCCCAAGTTGAGGCCAAATGTACATGCGAAACAGATCTTGCTTGTCTGGATGCTACTACGCCAAACATGTTCAAGCACATATGTCCGAGCAGGACAGCAACACATATCCTAACGTTCAAGCTTCATACTGCTACTGCTGGCGCAGCTTCACTGCTGACACAGCGACAACTGACAACACAGCCACCACTAATGACAAGCCCACCACCGATGTCACATAACGCGATATTACTGATGATCCTGCAACAGTTACTGTTCGCCCCATATGTGAAAGATCATCAAATACGCAGAAACAGTTATGAATGTAGACGATGACGTCATTGTAAGGCATGATAACAAGTGGTGCGTAGAGAAGGGAAAGGACGCCATCTTTGTTACAGACACCAGCGCGAGACTGGTTCAAATGGGGAAACTGGTATTACCTCAAACTCTGTTGGCAGTGTGTACGACATTCTAACAAACGACAACAATTATGGAGGATGATATACATTTGAACAATAAGTGTTGTTATTCTTGAGGCGCCAGTTGTGTTAAATATATAACGTTTGTGGCAAAATGATATGAATAGCATATTGATATAATTAAATGGTCAATCATAAGTTAATTACATCATGGAATTGTACCAACTCTTCTGCAAGAAATGGATCAACGCGAAAGGCGATACGAGGCGAAACGCATACGTTTTTGTAATTGTTGTGCCAAGACTTATTTCAAAAATGTTATTGTTGTGATTTCATCGCTAGTACACCCATCACTTACCGTTAAATCAAAATATGTGTTAACCAGTTATTCGATGTATGCTGGTGGAACTGTTAAGAACATGTTATGTTAACTATGTTATGGTTAAATCAGAAACAACATTGTAAAATAATAAATGTTGTCAAATATGCTTGACCATGTGTTACTTGTCAAGCTAGATATGAAATATTTTCAATAAAGCGATGAAATTATTATAAATACGTTATTAGCTATTCGACAGGTACCCAATTATAACAAATACAAACGATAGCTGCGAAACACATGTTCTAAGTCCGCATTCACCATATTATTAATGATCCTACAAAAACAAACTCGATACCATTGCAAAGCCATCTTTTCCTGTTTCGTCATAAATAACAACATTATTTTCTACGAACAACATAAGTAAACTTGTAACATTTGAATGAAGTGTGAAAAGAGTGCAAAAAAATATTATCAACTTAAGCAACAAGAAAACTATTAAACCGTGCGTTGACAGCTGGTGAATTTACATTACATATGACGGTTTATGTATTCTATGTAGAGGAAAGCCATAAAAATATGTAATGTCTAATATTATAGAGATACGAGATGTCTGTGTGTTTCGCGTGATACCACACGAATCGGACATGTAACACCAAACCCCTCTCTCTGGCAGGTATAACCATATTAAGATGTCCCATGTTTTTTTTCTTCAAATTTTCAATATGTCTACTTCCTCATATTAAAAAATAAAAGCGATATATGAAAGTCGCCAAATCGTGAAAATCGACCACATACATATATAGGCAACAATAACCTCACCAAAGCAAGCTATTCTGTTTGTCGTTCAAACCAAACATCACACAAGTATCAGTTCCTCCCCCAGAAGTTATGACGCAATAAGAAATTATGGTAATATTCAAGATATGTATATTTTATAGCGATCGCTCCGCAATGGTATTACTGCAGATCACCATGGCAAACAGAACACACTGTGAAATATTTTTTACTCCCAATCTGAATTCAGTACATTCTAAAATAGTGTCATGATATTCAAGTAATTGTTTAACGCTCTCCGTTACTCTTTTCAAGGCCCCGTTTGGTCGCGCTTTTCTGTATATTTTCTGCACTTAACCAAGCTACAGCTGAAATTAGAAATTCAAAGAGAAGCTATGAACAACAATTAGCTAGTAATATAAAACATGACAGCAAGAGTTTTTATGCGTATGTTCGAAGCAAACAGAAAGTTCAAGATAAGGTCGGTCCTCTAGAAGATAGTGCTGGAAATATGATATCAGAGGGATTCATAATGGCAGAAGACCTGAATGAGTACTTTAGTTCAGTGTTTACCAGGGAAGATATTAGTTCACTGCCAATACCAAAGGCTAAGTTCAAGGGGGCAGATTCAGACTATTTAGGACAATTAATTGTAACCCCGGAAATGGTAGCTAAGAAAATAAGGGCTATGAAGGAAAATAAATCACCTGGAGTGGATGGTATTCCACCCAAACTACTATTGGAAATTGTAGAACAAATTAGCATACCACTTGCAACAGTTTTCAACTTGTCATTAGAAGAGGGAGTGGTTCCTTTAGAATGGAAAGAAGCAAACATTATACCGTTATTCAAAAAAGGTTCGAGAAACAAGTCAGAGAACTATAGACCAGTGAGTTTAACATCAGTGATTTGTAAATTATTAGAAAGACTAATTAAAGATCACATGGTGGATTTTCTTGCTAAACAAAACTTGATAAACCCATCTCAACATGGTTTTTTTAAAGCGAGGTCATGCTTAACAAATATGTTATGTTTTTTGGAAGACATCACTAAGTGGGTAGATGAGGGAACACCAGTAGATATCGTCTACTTAGATTTTCAAAAAGCTTTTGACAAAGTACCACATCAAAGATTACTGCTTAAACTAAAGGCCCATGGCATAGGAAATGGTATAATAAACTGGATAGAACAATGGCTGATTGACAGAAGACAACGTGTAGTAGTTGATGGGGAGGCTTCAAACTGGAAATCGGTATTGAGTGGGGTACCACAGGGATCAGTATTAGGTCCTATATTATTCTTAATATACATCAACGATTTGGATGATGAAATAACAAGCAAGGTGTTGAAATTTGCGGATGATACAAAAGTGTTTAGAAGGATTAAAAGTGATGGAGATAGACAGCATTTACAAGATGATCTTGACAGGTTGATGAAATGGTCCGAAAAATGGCAAATGATGTTCAATTTTGGGAAATGTAAATGCCTCCACATAGGACATGGGAACGAAGAGGTAGAATATACAATGGGGGGTACTGTACTAAGTACTACTGTAAAAGAAAAGGACTTAGGGTTAACCGTTAGTGCTGATATGAAGATTTCAGAGCAGTGCGGAATTGCAGCTTCAAAGGGAAATCAAATCCTTGGATTAATTAGGCGAAACATAACGTATAAGGAAAAAGAGCTAATAATACCGCTGTACAAAACAATAGTTAGGCCTCATTTAGAATATTGTATTCAAGCGTGGAGGCCATATCGCAGGAAGGACATAGATATGCTAGAAAGAGTGCAGAGGAGAGCAACTAAAATGATACAAAATCTGAGGGATCTTATTTATGAAATACGCCTAAAAAAATGCGGTTTAACAACACTAGAGACCAGGAGATTGAGAGGAGATCAGATAGAAGTGTTTAAAATATTGAAGGGTTATGAAAATATTGATAGAAATATGTTTTTCTCAGTTAAGAAAGATAGAAGGACTAGAGGACATGATCTTGCATTAGCAAAGGAGCAGAGTAGATTGGATATAAGAAAGTTTTCATTTTCACAAAGGACTGTAAATGAATGGAACAGATTACCTGCTGATTGTGTGGGTGCTAGTAGCGTGAATATGTTTAAAAATAAAATCGACACATACCTCAGACGGGCGGGATACACATAGATAAAAAGGTCGGACTCTCGAAAAGCCAAGGGCTTCCTTGTCCACCTGCTACCTAGAGTTAATTCTCTGGGTGGCAATCTTCTTGTTAAATCTTGCTCAGTGTGTTGCGACACCTAGCGACCGTTGGTGATGACATCCGAGGAAGCTCCACTAAGCGCATCCTATCTTTACAATGGTATGCGGCAGTGTGGATTAGTGTTTCTGGCTGTACATGAAATTGCAATAGCGGAAATAAATATTTTTTTATTTCACCGTAAAAGTAATTATCTTACCTACAAATGTGCCGTTGGATGACGTCACAAACATCTGACAAGCTGGTTGCGACGTTTGAGTGGGCTTAGTAGTATGAGTCCGCAATCAACCACTTCATATTTGGCACTTTACTTGACAAGAATATTACCTTCACGTATGCGAAGTTTCAAAGACATTGAAACTGCATTTAACGTAGTCTTTAATAAAGAGTTGTATCGGGCATGTTACTACAGGCTAATAAAAGTGAACACGATATCCCTAGAGGTATTTCATGAATAGACTATAGTCTAAATTATCCTGAACTGTGGCTGCAGACATTTGTGCCCCTAACTGCGGACTAAACTCTACCAGATATCGACAGGAAATATTTGAGTCTGCAATTTGTTTTGAAAATTTTGCTACCGACCCTTATTTCCAGTACCAGAAAACCAAACCGCCCCGCAACTATGAATCTGCAAACGGAATTATATTGACCAAACTCAACACTACCAATCTGATTCAGCAGTTCTTTGATCATAATCCAGAATAACTAAATAACAAATTGAAATTGTTTAATCAATACCACTCTAAGCTGATAGGAAAACACAAACGCAGTAAAACCTGTCCATAACGATCATCTTCGGGACGGAGCAAAACTATCCTTTTAGGCAGGTTGCCGTTATGGAGAGTATCTTGACTTGGATACTCACTAGATGGAGCCACAGTATTATTAATAGTTACGTTGACATTTATTAGTTGGTACTCTCGTGAACAATACAAACCTAGAGTTATCAATAATATTAAATAATACACCACACAATATACTATATTTAGTTCATGTTCCTTTTTGGCCCCATGGTGAAATTAATCACACCCTCCAAGTAAAGTCGAACAGAAAAAGCTTTGAAGTCCAAAAGAAAACACGAGGGTGTGAACGAGTAAAAGGCCAGCATTGGCCCAGATTTGCTCAGGAGGGGGAATACAATTTGACCATTTGATCATTGTAATATTTACCTAGGCAGTCGCCAAGCCATATAGGTAAATATTACAATGACCGGCTTCCATCTGTGGCTACCTGCTCATGGCTTCTCTGAGCTCACTTCCATCTGTGGCTACCTGCTCATGGCTTCTCTGAGCCCACTTCCATCTGTGGCTACCTGCTCATGGCTTCTCTGAGCTCACTTTGGACATCAAAGCTGATTCTACTCCTCTTTGCTGGAGTAAAGGAACCACATAGACACTGCAACAAGCTGATGACGCCATGCATGACTCGATTGCAATTTGATAGTCCCGCTTACACGTGATGCCACTGACGCGATGACGTTTTATTCAGGGAAATTATGGATTCCTTTGACCTGCCCGCAAGCGGCAGGTTGACTATGAATGGTACAGTCTAAATTAATTGACCATTATACGCAATAGACAGGTTACCGTTATGGACAGGTAGTGGGCAGTACAAACTAATAATAAGTCATTCGGGACTTTCAAAAGTGACCGTTATATCCAGATTATTCGTTATGGACAGGTGGCCGCTAAGAGAAGTTTTACTGTATATATATATATATATATATATATATATATTATGTTTCCTTTTGGACATCAAAGCGATTTATGTTCGCCTTTACTTGAAGGGCGTGATTTATTTCACCATGACCCAAAAGAAAAAAGGAACATCAAATAAATATAACAAGTTGTGTATTGTGTTATTTATATTGCTGCAAACTCTAGGTTTGTATTCTTCACGAGAGTACAAACTAGCGAACGTCAACGTAACCATTCGTAGTACTGTGGCGCCACCTAGTGAGTATCCAACTCATGAAACTCTCCACAACGGCAACCTGCCTATAACGATAATTTTGCGCAGTCCCGACGATGACCGTTATGGATGTTTTACTGTATATATATATATATATATATATATATATATATATATATATATATATATATGCATACGTGTATGTGTGTATTATGCGTGTGTGTATATATATATATATATATATATATACGTATATATATATATGTACATATACACACACACACACACACACATACACACACACACACACACACACACACACACACACACACACACACACACACACACACACACATATATATTTATGTATATATTGGATATTGATTAAATCCGGAAAATTAAGGCAATACCTGGATCTCTTGTGGTATTAGCACACATCGAAATGTTATAGGAAAGAGCAGACGTGTTTTTGACTGGCGGCGGACTAGCACAGCGAGGGTCATCGTCGAGAATGGACGCCATCTCTCTGATCTATGCCAGACTGCAGTCACACTCGAGTGGGTTGTGGCCGAGGTACAACGTCTCTAGTGCTGGCTTCTGGCTGAACCAACCGGCGCTCATTGTCTTCAGGCGGTTCCCGGATAGCCTCAGTTCTTTAGCTGGTTAAGTCCTTTGAAGGCTTCATTTTGGACCGTTTCGAGCGAGTTGGTTTCGAGTCGCACGGATTCTAGTGCAGGCATATGGCTTCACCAGGCGGCGCTTACTGGCTTCAGGCGATTGCCAAAGAGCCACAGTTTCTTTAGCTGGTTGAGACCGTTGAAAGCGTCATCTGGGATAACGTCTATCTGGTTGTGCCAGAGAGCCAGGTCCTCCAGTGCCGGCAACTGACTGAACCAGGCGGCTCTCACTGCCTTCAGTCCGTTGCGGTCGAGCCATAGTCTCTTTAATCGGTAGAGTCCATTGAAGGCGTCGTCTGGGATCGTCTCGAATTGGCCGTCACCGATGTACAGGTACTCCAGTGCTGGCTTCTGTCTCAACCAAGAAGCGCTCACTGCTTTTAGGCCATTGTGGGACAGCCACAATGTCTTTAGCTGGGAGAGTCCGTTGAAGGCATCGTCCGATATCGTCTCGACCTGGTTGCCCCAAAGGGACAATCCCTCCAGCGCTGGCATCTGGCCCAGCCAGGCAGCGCTCACTCTCTTCAAGCGGTGGACGGCCAAATCCAATGATTTAATCTGGTGCAGTCCATTAAAGGCGTCGTCTGGAATCGTCTCGAGGTGGTTGCGATCGATGTCTAAGTATTTCAGCGCAGGTAACTGACTGAACCAGGCGGCGTTTACTGCTTTCAGGCGGTTGTTAGATAGCCACAGCCTGTATATCTGGTTGTTTGTGTTGAAGGCATTGCCTGCAATCGTCTCGATCTGGTTGGCGTGGAGGAACAGGTCCTGCAACGCTGGCATCTGACTGAACCAACCGGCGCTTACAGCCTTCAAGCGATTGTTATCGAGCCAGAGTGTTCTTAACTGGTGGAGTCCTTTGAAGGCGTCGGCTGCGATAGTTTCGATCTGGTTGCGGTATAGGTACAACTCTATAAATCACCAAGATCAGAAAACGCACCCGATTGAATTGTTGTTACGCCGATTGACCAAAGATTTAAACGCTTGACTTTCACACCACTAAAGGCGTCTGTTTGAATAGTCGTCAATGTCGTTCCGGAGCTTATCTCGAGTATATAATACATACTGCTCGATTGACTGAACGACGGCACCTGAGAGACGTGGCCGAGATTCCGACAGTAGAGGTTGTAGTTGCCGTTCCCATCTGTATCACAGTAGCAATTCGGGTCGACGGCGGCGCAGTCACCGCGAGTCGACGGCAGGACGGCCAACACAGCGATGACCGCCAGCAGGCACGACAATCGTAGTCGAACCATGGTCGATTGAGTAAGTGTCGATCTTATTCTTTGTCAAATGATTGAAGGCTTGCGCTTTCCACCACCGAGTAACGACTGGCTTGTGTTCCGTCGCCACGGCTTTATAAGCCTCCCCTCACCGCGACAATCACTCAGCGCTCCAGTCAGCCGTGACGTTTATTGTCAACCAGCCGTGACGGGTTTTGTCGGTACCTGCCTTTGCAGTGTGCATGTTTATCTTATATATAGCACGCCATCGCAGGTAACACACAGATCGCAGTACTACAACTATATTGTGTTTGTATTCATGCGTACCTTAGTTGGGGACAAACCACAGTTAAACCGAGCCCGCAGGAAGGTGAGGATTGAGTGTGAAGTATGATATTAAAGCCTTTTGGCATAGCATAAATGAACAAAGTTAATGTTTGATGAACTATTGTATTATAGTGTAGATATTTCGGTTCACGAAAATGGCACACCGGCTCAATCAGAAACTGTCGGTAATTTGTAGAATGCACCAGCCTGTCATCTGCCTTAGGTTGGTTTTGACAGCATTGAGAAGGAAGTTTTCTTCTGAAAAACGAAGTATGTTGTTTTCTAGATATCAGGTAATTTATGTTTTATGTCATATAATAGCGTAAGGAGAGCCGTGCCCGTTATTCATGCATATCCCCATTTTTTAATGATCGTACTTGTATACTATTTTAATGCACATAATGTGAACAGTAACATAGGTCCCTTACGATCCTAGGTCGGTCCGAAGGAAGGTCAAAGGTCAAGTAGAAATAAAATAGCGCCCTTGGCGGATATGTGGTGAAATAAATAAGTAGGTCAATAAGCGCGGAAGTACATCGGGAGCCGTCTTTTAGATGCATGACTTACCACCAGCGTATCCAACGTAGCTTCCTTGGCCGTCCTCTTCTGGCGGCCACAACGTCCGCGGGCGACGTAGCGCTTCCATGAGTCTTTCCTGCTGAAAGCGGTGGAGCAGTCCGTGCAGGTGAATGTCGCACATGATGGTGTAGCCTACGGCTTCACGGGTGACGGGGCCGTGGGCTCTTCGCCGTTGCCGACGGGAGGTTGAGTCGGAGTGGTCCGACGCGCGATATTCTAAAAGTACGAACGATTGTTTTTAGACGTCGTGTTTTCATAACTGTCACAGCCCTCCTCCCAGTGTATTGCTGTGGAGAACTGGCATTTATACATTGATCAACATTAACACCAAGAAATAAAATATATTGAATATTGCTGACGACCTGCGTTGTGCTCTAGCAGTAACAAAGCCTTGTTTCTCAACGCTTACCCGGAAACTTCATCAAAGAACTTTACGGTTCGAGCAGTGCGACACTGTTACAATGTTAATACAGTTGTTCAATGTCTAAAGGTTTTCTTTACTTTACGCGGGCTAAAACTTCAAATTGCGAACTACGTTTCGGGTTTATTAAACACAATTTGGCGGGAAGTACACCTTTAATGTATTTATTCTAGTCTTAAAGATAGTACAGGGACACCAAGGCATCCAAGGAGGGTATCATCGTCGTACGTACTTTGGTCGTAATGAACTTTCATTGTATGTGTAATGTTTCATACCAGTATCTAGGACTTTAGCTGGGACGTAGTCGTAGGCAAATCAGCTACTGGCCATGAGGCACCGCGCGGAGACATGCAAAAAGTAGAGCGGGAATTGCTTTTGACACGACTGATCACAACATTCTCATTGAACGCTTATTAAAGTGGTAAGGCATATCTGGCACAGCTCTAAGTTGGTTTTCTTCATATCTAACTGACAGTTACAAAACTATAAAGATTGGGAACTGCTTTTCAGCTGCACTCAGCTGACTTATTTTGTGTTCCCCAGGGTTCTGTTCTTGGGCCTTTGCATTTTACTCTTTACACAACGCCACTATTCTCTGTTATACAAAGACATAACTTGGATCATCATTTTTATGCTGATGATACTCAGATCTACATTTCGTTAGCTACCCCGGAAACGAATCGCTCCCTTAACCAACTTAGCGTTTGCCTTCAAGATATCTTCCACTGGATGACTGATAGCAAGTTGAAATTATTTTATCCCTACGCGTATTTTGAATCAGTATATCACGCCAGCAACCTCGGTGCGGAATCTAGGAGTGATCTTTGATTGTAACTTCAATTTCCGACAAGACATATCTCAAACATGTCGCTGCTCTTTTTATCATATTCGTGATCATCGCCGTATTCGCCGGTATATGTCATTTTCTGTTACTAAAACTATTGCAACAGCGCTTGTTAGCAGCAGACTTGACTATTGCAATCCCCTCCTTTATAATATCGCTAGCAAGGATATCACAAAACTTCAGCGTGTCCAAAATTGTTTAGCAAAAGTAGTTACAAGATCTCGTTTTTCTCGCTCTGTAACACTTTTGAAGTCTTTGCATTGGCTTCCTGTACGATATCGTATAATATTTAAGATCTGTACCATTACATACCAGGCACTGTCCAGTAAGCAACCATCTTATTTGCATTCATTGCTTACTCCTGTAAGAAAACCTATCCAGCTTCGATCATCTAGTTCTGTCCTACGTTTTCTTCCTAGAGTCAACACTAACATTGGAACTAGGGCTTTTTCTGTTGCTGCACTAACTCTTTGGAATATGCTCCCTCTTAGGGTTAGATCAGTTGAAAATAAAAAAAAATTCCGTCGTCATTTAAAAACTTATCTTTACAACCTTGCTTATCCACCGTAGCTCCCTAGCGTCTTGATCCATCTGTTGACAACTGGAATACTACTTATGGATTTTGAGATTGACCAATCCTTTTGTTTTGATGCGCCTCTGAGCTTGGTTTCCAAGGATTTAGGCGCAATAGAAGTTATCTTATTATTATTATTAAGAGTAAATAAAAAAATGTAATGGCGTAATATTGTCTGTATAACGCATGTAAAATACTAGTATGGTCTATCAGGGGTTTATCCGGACGTTTGTGTTCGAGGGTCCTCGGGACCCCCAGCCTTCTTTTGAGGGGGTCCCAAGCCTGTAGCGAGGGTCCCACTTATTGCTCTTTTTTATTGTACATATTGTTTTCGAAATAGCACAACTTATGCAACCCATGTACACCGGTTATTGTTATTATTAGTTTGATACTAACAAGAACTTAACAAAATGACGTGCCTTGTTACGATATACTGTTTTATTTGTTGATGTATTCCCTTGAAAATCGATGTAGTTCTGGAAGTTAGAGCAGTTTTTCTCACTTATGAGAGGGCGTGCTAGTCTGCTAGATGCCTTGGTTTGCGTGTAAATTTGCATTGGGAGATTTCCTAAAGCTAAACCAATGATATCGAGGAAGCCACAGCTCACTTTGGAAGGCTCCTGAATTTGTTTCGGTGGCGGAGTAGCATTGGAATAGCCAATAGGCAGCGATGGAACTGTGCATTACTTTGTGAACACTTAATTGTGACATGTAGAATCCGGGCCCACCCCGAATTCAGCAGTATGGCAGTTGTGCCTAAATGTTATACCTCAACGCGTTTATTCCATAATTCCACGTCGTTTTAGGAATATAATGTCCCACGTAGCGCTCGTTCAGGTTTGAATCAGTGTGCGCCGCTGCGGTCACGGGTTACTGCACGCCGCACTTGAAACAAGCAATATTAATAAATCTCATGTTGACGCAAACCAGAACGCTATTTGCGACACGAAAGTTCCCTCAAATCAGTATTTTATAATAACTGAATTGTATATCTGAAACAATGTGGAATGGTGGCATAGACACACTGAGGTATCAAATCGGTTCGATTATTGGACGCGCGACTGGCGCGATCGGCCCCAGGATGGGAGTCGGGATCGGAGTGCTTGCACTCTCTGGCAAGAGAGAAACAATTCCGTGATCCTCATTTGATGAGACTACTACGAGGGATATTAATACATTTTACATAAAATAACTATATGCCTATACAAACTATAACTTTAATCCATTTTAAATAAGCCTAAGTTACATTATTAAATATGTTGCATTATGTGCATCCGGACAAAGAGTGAAAGACAAGTACCTGTAACCTGTCAACCAGTTTTGTATGTGTATCTTTTTATTTTTTATTTTGGATGATACCGCTTCTACTCCAGTGGTTTATATAAATATACATGATGGTGTTACCTTTGAATGTTTAAAACCAGATTATGTAACCGAATAAAAATGGTCATCCAGGAAATCGTGTGCATAGACCAAACAAAACGTGCTTTGGCTCAAATCCTATTTGCTCTTTGGATGTGTAATTTTAGTGTGTGAGTGGGTGTTTGAATGGTATATGTGCAAGAACGCACACACACGCACGCGCGCACGCACACACGCACACACGCATACACACACAAACACACACACATTTATGAGTTACAGAAATGTGATTATTGTTAATATATTACCTTTCAGAGTACACTATCCTGGTACTGTAACAACCAATGCATCTATACAAACCAACAAAACCGTCTGGTCGTCTGAGGACTACAGTACATTCAATGACAACATTGGGGCCGGCTGCTGGGACAGGGTGAGTAACTTTTGAACTTTTACATCATATATGTGTTATAAACCAACACGATTCTCTACCTGTCTGTCTGCTTGTATATGGACCCATAACTCCCTTAACTTTCTACAAGGGGTAGTCAATTACCACCTCTGGATTGCTTCTCCGCTGTCTTGGCCCACGACTGATGACCTGAAGACAGGAGTGGTGGGGTGCTGTTTTGAAATTTGATTGCCGCCGCAGCGCCGTAACTTCGGCTTCACCGCTTTTTTCGGCTCTTGACTGACGATGATGACACCGGAACACGGTGAAGGGGTTGTTTTTAATATTTTTTGCGGCCCAAATTAGTGGAGTCTTGACATGACATGACATGTGAGATTGTCGGTATAGTCAACAGTAATTACTTTTAATATTTATTAAATATTGGTTTAAACATATTATAGAACAAACAAATCAAAACAAGTCACTAGTCAAAATCAAGTCATGCGTGCAGTTCATGAAGGTGGTGATTGTACGGAATGACATGATAAAACGAAACAATATGTTTGAAAATTAGTAAACAATTATGGTGTAGTAAATTTATAAATAATAATGATAAGGCAGGAAATCCGTTCGTGGTTTGGGCCGGTTGACATATACGACTCAATATAAAGGATCTGTAAGACTACCTGTATAGAATATTATGTAACCCTGGCGGATTTGGTTCTTGCAAGCAGTTGCACAGACCTTCTATTGTTGTGTCAGTGGCCAGATGCGGGTACGATAGCTGGAGCCACATCCACTCAACTGGCTGGACGGGTTAGTAAATATACCCAGCGCGGTTTCCTCTGGGCCATGGACGTGTGCACACTGCCTGTACTAAATGCATGTATTCTAATTAGCTATGTGTTATATTGCATGAAGTTGCACTACTAGTAGCGCCACCTATCAGATACATTTATACTAGATCCCCATTAGGAAAGATGACATATGATATCTGCCCTTTGGTGGTGATGTCATGGCTGCATAGATTAGTGCCCTTTGTCTGTGAGCAGCGCACATTCTACACGTTTAAGAAGAACGTCAGTAGATGCCAACTCTGGAACGAAGGTAGTTGCAAATTGATGTACTCTACCACAATTGTATCGTAGTTTGAACATGTTATATTCAGTAGAATTTGATAGTAATTACGTCGCAGCTCTTTTTTGTAATTGGCCTTTGTTCTGCCCAAGTCTAGGAAAGTAGTGTTGTAGTGCAGTTTGGTCCTTCATTTCTGAGTATCTATGCAGTAGTGTGTAGGTGTATGCGAGTTGTGTTCCGTTCAACCAATTTACTTATCTGACATAATACAGTTAAGCGTTAATACTTTTAATAGGTTTCTACGTATCTGAAATCCATTGTTACATAGTGTATTTCATTTATAATTTCAATGGTTCTATTCCTGATTATATTACAAAATTGTCAGCGTAACGTGTTACAACGCACCTTAACCGGTCACACACTCATACC
>OZ023216.1:43340507-43375507 GCA_963995525.1 Escarpia spicata
GCTGCTATACTGCAAGAAGATATAGACAGACCGCAAAACTGGAAGAATGACTGGCGGATGGAGTTTAGCCCAGACAAGTGGGAACTTATCCGAATTGCTAAGAGAAGGAAGAAGAATATAGTCAGCGTCTCCTAAATCAACGGATAAGAATTGAAGGAGTTCAATGGCTGCAAATACTTTGGCATAATCATCGACATGACATCAACGACTTTACCACAACGAAACATCTGCAGATGCCCTCATCAACGCGTTATGCTATCAGACATTTGAACGACCCATCGTGGTGTATATTGTTTAACTAATAGACCTAAATCAACGATACATACCCGCTGCCTGATTCGCACCACCGCAGCTCGACAATACTCTAGCCCCGCATATCATATACGTCTAGCATAGATTAACGAGCTCAGCATAAGACACAGAGGTAGAAGAGGAAGACGAAAAACGAATGTAAAATAAGAGAGTCGCCATATGTATTTGGTATTTGCTGGTGCATTATCGGGTTATAATTTTATATTATCATTATTCATTTTGGCTTTCGATCTTGTATTTAGGCGTATATAGACTACAACTAATGATATATAATCAGACTTTTTGGATAATGTAAATTATGGAATTTGTATCCACGACTTAAATGTTAGCCTACTGATATAATATGTAACTTATGTCAATATAATTATTTAAAATTTAAACTTGATTCGAATGCTTTGTATAAACTAAACAAATTGTTTTCATTTTATGATTTATCACGGGAGTCATGTTCTATGGTAAACCTGATTCAGGCCATCTTCGTCCCTGTGTGAAGTTTATGTGGTTCTAGTTTCCGGGCTGAGCGTAACGTTCTCCTGCTTATTTGATATTCGCCCGCATTCCTGAAGATTGTGAAGGGCGCCAAAGGTGGTGCCACCTCACGGCGACTATGTAATCTAAATTAGGATGCGTAACGAATAGTGGCGCCTCACTACGGAGACTGAATTATCGAGGATAATCTCTGAAGTTAGGGGCCATCCATAAAGTAGACTTTTTAGAATAAATGATCAAAATTGGAATATTCACGTCAATGCGGTTTTCTCCCTTATTCCCGCTTCTTAGGTCTCTGCATTAGCCTTCTGTCAGATATCGTATCATTCTAACATTTGTAGTATTACGTAACAGGTTTTTTGTGTTAGTCCAGAATTGTTATGGCCAAAATAGGGTC
Source organism: Escarpia spicata (assembly GCA_963995525.1). NCBI lineage: Eukaryota > Metazoa > Annelida > Polychaeta > Sabellida > Siboglinidae > Escarpia > Escarpia spicata. The sequence continues at coordinate 43,341,706 of OZ023216.1, forward strand.
ATGTTGGAACAAATTGCAACAGAAGCAATTCTTGCAGTTTAGAAAGCAGGCGTATATCCCAGATAACATATCAATAATATACAGCTCTAGAAATTGGGGAACATTGTCAAACTTATGCAAACGTCGGGTCCCCCTCAGTAGCTTTTTCCTGTGCGATTTCGTAGCGATTTTACTAAGCGTTTTCGTAAGTAGGCATATATTGCATTCTGAGTACAAAAAACATACATATATTTGGATATTACCTAAGTTTTTCAATGAAAAAATGCTTATTGGTATCAGAACATGCTAGCGTTATTTGTGTAATTCATCTCCTGTATAACGTAAAACTCTCATAAGCATCTATACATACGCGAATCTAGCTAACAAGCTTAATTGAGGAAACATTGCCATATTTTCTCCCACATAACATATCAAAGAAATATGCTACTGTCACGAGCATCGACCGTGTAGTAACATAACAATAATGCATTTTAGCATAGCGCATACTTATGATAAACCCTTCTGTGATGTAGGGACAAAACGTGTACATACATGAATCTCTATTGGCCAAATAGGTAAGTTCTTCTATAAAGCAATACCCAGTCCTTCGGACTGCTCAAACCCTTTACTTCCTGGCATACCTGTTCAATCGAACACCATCGAGACTACTCTGGGAAACATTCAGCCACACTGCAGTAATATGCGAAGACTACCCGTACATCATTGTCTACAGCCAGGTACTCATTCACACAAATGAATGAACAGGAGCAACGTAGAGTGAACGAACTTGCCCAAGGTTCGTCACGACAGCACAGCATTCGAAACCTAGTTCTCTCGATTGACAGTCACTGCATTCCACACACAGAATTAATTGACGTAAAATCGCTGTGTTACGTACTCAGTACTATCACAAGTGGTAACATGTTATGCTAATTACTGAAACATTCACAACAATTCCCACTAAACGTCTTTTTTTAAACCAGAAACAGCATCTGAATGTCATGAAATCATTACAACCTAAAACTAAATATATAACATTTAAAACCCCTAGTATATTACCAAGGTTACTTTTGATTTTCATTTCTGTCAACAAACGCATGACTACTCGTCGTCCATCTCCTCATCAATTACGTAACGATTTAATTTGAACAAACTGTGCCACGGCATTGCCGACGTGCAGGGAACACTCAAGGCTGTTCTTGCAGCGTGTGCACCTTACCGAGCTGCAGTCTGTGTAGCAGTTACACCGAGCACGTGCTTAGGTGCTGGAGGCAGGTCTATCATGACGGGAAGAAGATATCCGTCGCTCATCTTCCATCCCCAACATTCTGGTCTCAAGTGGCTTACACCCATCCACTCTTGCACTTGCTGGCACACCCATCCACTCCTGCACTTGCTGGTACACCCATCCACTCTTGCACTTGCTGGTACACCCATCCACTCTTGCACTTGCTGGTACACCCATCAACTCTTGCACTTGCTGGTACACCCATCCACTCCTGCACTTGCTGGTACACCCATCCACTCTTGCACTTGCTGGTACACCCATCCACTCTTGCACTTGCTGGTACACCCATCCATTCTTGCACTTGCTAATACACCCATCCACTCTTGCACTTGCTGGTACACCATCCACTCTTGCACTTGCTGGTACACCCATCCACTCCTGCACTTGCTGGTACACCCATCCACTCTTGCACTTGCTGGTACACTTGCTTGCTGTGATAGCGTGCTGCTGTCCAAAGCCAAATGTGCAATTCTATACTGTCACCTTTTTACAAAACTTTCTGTACCCAAAAGAATCCACATTGTCTTCCGCTTTCCGTTGTGAAGGCATACCAGCATCATGTCACCTTCTGCCACAACATGCTCTGTTGAAGTATCTTGCGGCCCAAACTATTCGGCTTGCCTCTGGTGCTGGCTGGAGCAAATTCTCTTCAGAGATGCTCCTTTTCAAAGGCTGTGTGGCTGGTAAGTGGTGTTACATCTTAATATAGCATGGACGAAAATAACATTGGTACACACATCTTTGCGTATCTGGTATTTTACGGTCTCTAAGTTCCACGCACAGTCCTTCTTTGTGGTTGACGTTGCCTCACTGTATAAACAAGTTGTAGGCATTTGGGTCAACGTGAAGGAAAGAAGGACCAGATATGAGTCGCCCCCCAGAACAGTGTTCTCCGTCGTTGCAGACTTGACTGTTGTCTGTAAAATCGGTTGTTCTGCATAATCCTGGGCAGGTTTGGTTTAACATCCTGTGCTACAAGTATCCAGTCAACAAATTGATAAAATTGTGCTTGTTGTTTTTGTTTGGAAGTCACCCTTATTTGCCGACATCCTCATATATAATCGGTGAACGCAACGTCCGCATCAGCTTTTCTCCTCATTCGTCTATTATGTGCGTATGCTTACTGGATGGATTGTGATATCCATCAAAGACAACTTCCAATTCAGATAGTCACAGTATAGCTTGCATAGCTCTCAATATCTGTGAATTCTACTTGGCCAAGGGATTCTATGAACCTATACCAGATGACTTCAGCAAGTACATATTTCTGGGGTTCTCGCATCATTTATCTCCAAACAGAGCCGGTCGGTGGCTTAATCGAACTTGCTATGACAATTAGACGCTAGAAGAGTATCTCTTGCTTCACCTGAACCTGGTTCCCGCCAACATGTGCGGTTTATTTTGAATGACGTATGACAGCTAGCATGAATACTGCATGACAGATTTACCCGATATGAACGCCGTAATCTTCTGGCCATTGGCCTTCGCGTAATCCTCATAATAATAATGGAATCACGTCTTTAGTGCCAATTTCGTCGGAAAACCCGAGCTCATCGACAATGGAGCTGGTATGCACACCGTGGTACACCGCAGGGTTAAGTTGTTTCCAGATGGACTTCTGTCCGCCAGCACCAGCAATAGAGTTTGTGTGTCTTTCATGTCACGATAGTGTCTCAATTTGGTGGTATCCTTTTGTTCACTTGCGTGGTATATAACTCCAGCACGTTATTGCGCTGATCTGTTTATCTCTGCATAGGCTGGCATGGCCAGGTCAGTCGTTGTTGCTCGGTCATCCCTCTTCCCCTCTCCAGTCCCTCGCTGGTATTCATGCTGCGCAAGAGCTTGAACGTCATGTTGGTAAAACTAGATATGCGTTTCTTGGGCTGAGAGAATAACACTATTCCATTCTTGCGAGAGGTTCCGCTGATTGGTCTCACCAAAACATGTGCAGTATAACTTTCTAATAAATGTATGGCCTGACATCATCTTGACTTGACTTACTTGACTCATATGCCAAAACCAATTTGACCCCTTGCTCTCCTCCTGGACGTCACACCCTTCTATTTCGTCCTGTCTAGAACACATCGCTCTGCTGTTAAAAGCAGGAGTCCAGTGTCCTGTCTAATTTTGTTACTCCACCTCTTCCGCGGCCTTCCTCGTTTTTTGTGTCCTTTAATGTCTTCCCCGATAGCTATTTTTATTAGGTTTCCGTTTGGCATACAGTTGACATGTCCAAACCACCAGGGTCTCCTATGTCTGATAGATGAAATCTGAAATGGAGTCATGACATCATCACGCGACATTTTGGCCTATAGCGGGTTCTCCCCTTCCAATAATATGAATAGTTTCTTCTTAATTCGAACACACAATGAAATCCTATCCCTGTCATAACCAGCGATCCTCCATAACCCAATCGGAAGAGGAGAACACGGAAATTGGATCCAATCTCTTGTTTACGGTAATGGATCGGTAAACAGTTCGGAGAACTGACAGTTCTTTTTTACAGAGTCGCCTTTCAGGTACATGCGTTTGTGTAAAGTTGAAATGCGAAGCATGTAGGAGTTTGCTAACATTTGCATTTTTGCAACTAAAACGGCCTGATACAAAATAACCTCGCCCGTGTCTGATATTTCGTATTCACAGCTAAGTACAAAAGTGATATACGGTTCATATGTATCCTTTTACCTCGCCAAGGACGAACTTCGATGTTTCATCCTGAGGCGACCTGATGAGGTCATTTCCGATTGTATATGACTTCTTGCTTTCTGTATGAGACATTTTAAAATTCTGGTACGTCAGTGATTAATTAATTACTGAAACATCCATACTCTAAAAAAACTTGTTTACCCCTCCAGCCAAAAAAAACCCGAATTACCCCCAGCTTAAATAACGCTGATGTAAATGGTGTGCCTTCATAAAGGTTAATCTAGTAAATTGCCAGCATAATATTCCTGATTATAGTTGCTAGTGGTTAGTTTGTCATTAACTCTTTTAGACGCATAGCTCCAAAATGCCTTCCTTTAGCTGCCTTTTAATACTAAACGTCTTTCGCAGACGTGAATGTAAGAGTGTACAGCAGAGCTGCCTATATACTGAGGTGACACAATTAATGTCACTTCGCATGAATGAATGCAAACACCCACTGATTCTAGGAATCAGGCTCAATCTCAACGCTTAAGGAAATACGCGTGTTATTTTATAGATCAACCAATCAGTAGCCCAACACTTTAGCATTCCAAAGCTCTTGGTTCTCGCGATATGAAGCTTAAACAACCCTGTTTGTTCCTTTACACAGAAAGACCCTACCAAGCTATACGTAGTAATGAACTGACAGTTTGCTAAATCAGTTATACGTCGTCTGGTATTTACGGTTTGAATTATTTATTTCCAATTTGCCAACGATGTACTGGGCTTTTAAAAATCAATTTGGAGGCAGTACACATTCAACATATCTGACTAATATTAAAAGCACCAATAATATCTCCATGTTTTCCAAATTGTTAACGCCACTTCACCTATAACAGTTCTCAGCTCAATGCATTGCTGTGGAGAACTGGCATTTCTATATGGATCAACATTAAAGCCAACACAAGAAATATATTGGATGTTTTTTGCTTATTTCACAGTCAGTTTACCTTTTGTTCTCGTGACGTTTCGACTGCTTTCAGCAGTCTTCTTCAGACAACTACCGTTAGATGGCGACGCGGTAGTCCATCGGCGCAGACGTAGTCACTCCGGTGGGTGCCTCCACGGCTGCGCCCTGTGTGGCTCTTCAAGAGATCGCCATAGGTGTGTGAGAACCGCCACCGGCCTTCATCTCGGTTCACGCAGTCCTTGGTTTTTCTAATCTAGATCGCTTCTTTGATGCCTCTTGTCCCCCAGTCCGAATCCCTCTCCATAAATGAGGCCCCCTCCCAGTATACTATATGATTTTGCTGTGTCGTGTGGTCTGTGATGGCTGATTTGTTCATCTCCTTTTCCGATGTTTTTTCTGTTGTTTCTGGTGTAGGGTCTGTTCATTGTTGCTTTGTCTGCGTCATCCCTGTGTTCTCTGATGCGGATTCGAAGTGTGCGTTTAGTTTCTTCGATGCATATGGCATTGCAGGTCTTACATAATATAGCGTACACTCCTTCACACATCTTGTGTGGTTCCACTTTGTCTTTTGGTCTTAGTGACCTCTTGATGGTGTTGTGAGGTTTCATCGCTGTGTTCGCCTTGTATTTCTTCATGATCCGTGATGTTGTTTCGGATAATCCTTGGACATACGGAAGTACCACTATGCCTTTCCCTTGTCTTTTTCCATAGTCTACTTCCTGATGTTGGTTTCATTCTTTTGTTTAATCTTTCTCTGTACCGTTGATATGACCAACTGTGGATACCCGCATCTCTTTAGGACTTCTTTGATGTGTTCTCTTTCTTTGCGTTTATCGTCGTCCTCTGTGACAAGCGTTTCACATCTGTTTACTAGCGTACGGATCATTCCCATCTTCTGGAGTAATGGGTGATGTGAGGGGAAATTTAGATATTGGTCCGTGTGGGTACTCTTCCGGAAGATCAGAAGTTTCACCTCCCCCGATTCCTTTCTGACTAGTAATGTGTCTAAAATGGCATCTTTCCTTCCGCTTCCTCTTCGTGTGTAAAGTTTATGCTGTTAATTTCATCCACTGTGTTAAGATGGTCGGTCAGGTGTTGTGTCATACCTGTCTTTATAACTTCGAGAATGTCATCAACGTAGCCTTTCCATATTCTTGGTTTGCATGTCTTTCTCGAGATGTCCCATGAATAGGTTGGCGACAATGGGAGACACAGGGCTACCCATGGCTGTGCCAAATTTCTGTTGGTATACAGTGTTTCTTAATGTGAAGTAGGTTGTGTTAAGAACAAAGTCCTGTAGCCGTGAGGGGCACACACCGGAGTGACTACGTCTGCGCTGAAGGACTACCTTGTCACCGTCTGGCGGTAGTCGTTTGAAGAAGAATCGCTGGTTATGACAGGGACAGCATTTCAGTTGGTGTTCGAATTAAAAAAAAAATATATTCATGTTATTGGAAGGGGAGAATCAGATGTCATCAGACAAAGAAGGTGGTTTGGACATGTATACCGTATGCCAAACGAAAACCTTATAAAAATAGCTATCGAGGAAGAGGGTAAACCGTCACGAGAACAAAAGTTAAACTGACTGTGGAATAAGCGAAATTATCTCTCGTTTGAACCACCCAGTCTGATGAACCTCTTTACTCATAGATTGGATGTTGCTGATGATCTGCGATGTTCTCTAACCTGTGACAAAACCTCGCGTATCAAAGCTTATCAAAACGATACAACTTCAACCATACACAGATACGTTAAGAATCGCTAACGCATTGCTTGTCATACGTTTGACATAGGTTACAATTTTGGAAGCCAACCTACAGCTACTGGCATATTATACTAATAAATATTACAACCATGCTACTATATTTCCTTTTTGCTTGATTTTGGTGTTTCAGAATGGAGGGGTAATTAAGGTTTTATACCGCCGAATTACATCATCTGTGGCCCCCTCAAAACGAGGATGACGTCCGCCAGGGGTCGGTCAAGGGTTATGAGGTGACTCAGGAACCCGATTCTTGATGAGCAGGTCTTGCTGCACCGTGGGCAGGAAGTTCCGGGTGGAAAGGAGACGTGTAGATGTTAAGACAATTCCCTCATCTTTCTTGTCTGCCGCTTCTCCGTCTCGTGTAGTATGCCGTCAGTCTCGAATTGGGCCGTTGCCTTGTGGTTGCTGCTGCGCTAACGTAGACGGTCCGCAGCCATGTCCTCTCAACTGTTGCTGTTCGTATTCATATAGAATATATGGCAGTCTCTTTGGAATGTTTTCTCCAGGCAAGTCTTGTTCTCAAACAATGCGTCAGCTGTGAGAACAGTACTTGGCGGGAGAAGCGGCCGTCTGGCATGTTAACACAGTGGCCAGTCCACGAACGTTTAGTTTCATCATTGTTGGTTGTCTTCGCGTCAGTAAGGACACTGGCGCTGGTGTAGGGGTTTTCCAACCAGATGCAAAGAACCTTCATGAAGCACCGTTGATTGAATTTCACCAGGGTCTTCAGGTGACAACGATAATCAAGCCTAGCTCCCGTAGATTGATAACACAAACGGCTTTGAGGACCATCACCTTAATCTTTTTCTTGAGGCTGTGGTCACCGAAGACTCATTGGCGCAATGGTGGCCTTCTGAGACAATTGCGCCAACGATGGTGGCCTTCTGAGACAGGTGACTCCTTAAGTAAGGGAAATGTTGAACAACTTCTAGGGTTCCTCCAGATGCTTTGATTTCCGGACGTCCTTCGTTGTTACCTGGAGTGAGTTGGTGGATAACTTTGTTTTTTTTCTGATGTTAATTGAAAGTCTTTGGTAGGTTTCCACAAAGAGGACAACGCTAGTCTGCAGCTCTTCTGCAGAGTTAGCGAGGATTGTACAGTTATCAGCTGAAGGTGTTTGACGGTACTCTTCATCAGTTATCAGCTGAAGGTGTTTGACGGTACTCTTCATCAGTTATCAGCTGAAGGTGTTTGACGGTACTCTTCATCAGTTATCAGCTGAAGGTGTTTGACGGTACTCTTCATCAGTTATCAGCTGAAGGTGTTTGACGGTACTCTTCATCAGTTATCAGCTGAAGGTGTTTGACGGTACTCTTCATCAGTTATCAGCTGAAGGTGTTTGACGGTACTCTTCATCAGTTATCAGCTGAAGGTGTTTGACGGTACTCTTCATCAGTTGTCAGCTGAAGGTGTTTGACGGTACTCTTCATCAGGTATCAGCTGAAGGTGTTTGACGGTACTCTTCATCAGTTATCAGCTGAAGGTGTTTGACGGTACTCTTCATCAGTTATCAGCTGAAGGTGTTTGACGGTACTCTTCATCAGTTATCAGCTGAAGGTGTTTGACGGTACTCTTCATCAGTTATGTATTGGCCTTGAGACGTCTCAACAAGTTGAATAGCCACCAATCAAGCCAATAATCAAGGTCAAAGTGAGGAAGACGGTCATGAACAAGAAAAAGGATGGCACATATATATTTACAAAGCGCTTATTGGTCAAGCATCGGGGCCGTGTCTCAACGGGTCAGCCGTGGGGAACTGTGACATTTCACTAGTATATCCCATTTCGAAAATAAACTCGGAATAAACCACTGGCCTGTTATTGTTTATTGTAGTAGCAAATAGTTAGATTGATCATTACCTCTTTTAGATGCATGTATATGCCCAAACAACTGACTTTTACTTCCCTTTAAGTTTCTAGCTCACCAAATTTACGCAGGTTTGCGGACGTAACCGAATGACAGCCGCCGTCAACGATACAGAGCACAATCCACAGGTTTTAGTTTGCCACAAGACATCAGGAGTGTAAACAAATAGCAAATGGTACCTGTGCGATTTACGTACGTACACCATTGTTGTCGACGTGGTCTAAATGATCGGGCACGGCATGCGGCTAAGTACGGGTGTAGGCCCTATGCGACTCACGTACGATTTCGGCGGCATGCAATTCTCAAAGATACACTTTTGTATAAGCATTGTTGACAACTGCCGTTCCATTTTACCACTAGCATAGGCTATACACTGATACTGGTAACCCCCTATTCATGCCAAGGCCAACAAAGTCTTGTCATCGTACTGCGCAGCATGAATAGGCCTATGAATACACTATTATAGATAATTATATCAACATATTACTTCTCTGTTTGTATGTAATACGTACATAGTTAGACGCACAAGCAACAAAGGTGACAATTACTGGGAGAACCCACGCGAATACTTATATTATAGTAACAATAGAATTTGTATAATTATAATCTGTTTGTTGATCTAAGAAATAACACGCATATTTCCTTAAGTGTTGAGATTGAGCCTGATTCCTAGAAACAGTGGGTGTTTGCATTCAGACATACGAAATTACATCAATTGTGCCAACTCAGTATATAGGCAGCTCTACTGTACACTTTGACATTCACGTCTGCGAAAGACGTTTATTATTAAAAGGCAGCTAAAGGAACGCATGTTGTTGATATATGCGTCTAAAAGAGTAAATGAAAAACTAACCATTAGCAGCTACAATCAGGAATATTATGCTAGCACTTTACTAGATTAACCTTTATGAAGGCACACCATTTATATCAGCGTTATTTAAACTGGGGGAAATTCGGGTTTTTTTTTCGGGGGAGGGGTAAACGAGTTTTTTTGAGAATGGATGTTTCAATAATTAATTAATCACAATAACGCTCTTGTAGGATGCTACATTGAAGATATGTCGTGAAATGACGTACCGAATTTTAAAATGTATCATACAGAAAGCAAGAAGTCATATACAATCGGAAATGACCTCAGCAAGTCGCCTCAGGATGAAACATCGAAGTTCGTCCTTGGCGAGGTTAAAGGATACATGTGAACCGTATATCACTTAATACGTAACTGTGAAAACCAAATATCAGGAACGAGCGAGGTTATTTTGTATCAGGCCTTTTTAGTTTCAAAAATATAAATGTTAGCAAATCCCTACATGTTTCGCGTTTCAAATGAATGAATTAACATGTTGTATATTGTGCACAACTGCATGTACCTAAAATGCGACTCTGTAAAAAGAAAGCGTCAGTTCTTCGAACTGTTTACCGTTTAAACAAGAGGTTGGATCCAATTTTAATGTTCTCCTCTTCCAAGTGGGTTGTGGAGAATCGCTGGTTATGACAGGGACAGCATTTCAGTTGGTGTTCGAATTAAAAAAATATATATTCATGTTATTGGAAGGGGAGAATCATATGTCATGGTGGTTTGGACATGTATACCGTATGCCAAATGAAAACCCAATAAAAATAGCTATCGAGGAAGAGGGTAAAACGTCACGAGAACAAAAGGTAAACTGATTGAGAAATAAACAAAAATATCACTCATTTGAACCTCCCAGTCTGATGAACCTCTTTACTCATAGATTGGATGTTGCTGGTGATCTGCGATGTTCTCTAACTGTGACAAAACCTCGCATATCAAAGCTTATCAAAACGATGCAATTTGATCGGGGGCGGCAAGCGGCTAAGTACGTGTGTAGGCCCTATGCGACTCACGTACGATTTCGGCGGCATGCAATTCTCAAAGATACACTTTTGTATATGCATTGTTCACAACTGCCGTTCCGTTTTGTCACTAGCATAAGCTATAAACTGATACTGGTAACCCCCCTTCTCATGCCAACGCCCAAACATGTCTTTCCAACGTATTATAGATAATTATATCAATGTATCACTTCTCTGTTTGTATTTAATACGTACATTGTTAGACACACAAGCAACAATGGTGAAAAGTACTGGAAGAACCAACGCGAATACTTATGTTAATATAGCAGCAATATAATTTGTCTAATCATGATCTGTGTGCGTCGTCGCTTCTTCTCGTTCACAGGAAAGCGTTATGATATGTGTTAATTGTATACGACTAATTACATTATACATGTTGTATCGTGGAGTTATTCAATTTAGTAAGAGGTGCAGGAAAGGCCCAATGTCTAAAGTCATAGTTAGATTAGGAACAACTGAACGTGTCCACGTCCGCAGTCCTTGCATACAGATACATTGCTTTGTTTTCACATTTTATTTCCTTAAAATCGAAAGCTGGAAATCTTACATATCGATCACAAGAATCCACACAGTTCAGAAACAATTGAGGCGTAAGACGATTTATTTCTGCCATTTGGAGATCACCCCACCCTCAGTTTCTTCAACACTGTGAATATATATATACGTTCGGTTCCTCTATTCGTAAGTCCTGGAAGAACGTAGTCTATGCTGATGACATCTTTTGAAACTTCTTCAGCTGACTTTCTCACAATGCATGACCAGAATGCAAGAAGCACGCGATGAATCAGGTTTTATGAACTAAGAAACACGTTATACACCTGTAGTTGCATTCTGAGATCGTCCATCTTCTAAATTAAAAATTCCAGTGAATCAACATGCTCCATACACTGTGTCTCAACCCCATATAAACATTGTTTACACGCTATGCAATGTTAAGATAGATCGGCGCAAAAGACGAGTATTTATATACAGGTGTCACACGTTAGTTTGTCCGCTGGCCTGACCTGGCGACCAGTAATTTTGCGAAAGCATAATTTATCGACTTCATATATAATGCCAAAGTAATAGTATGTGGTTGCAAGTATGATCAAATGAGTCAATATTGTTACTGTTGTACGTTCACTTTCTTAACAAAACAGTTAAAGAATGGTAATTTAACACAGAATGCAGCTTTAATTGGTGTCAGCGAGTGATGCGTACACTTGACTTTTGCGCATTGCATTGTTATATGTATCATCGCTATTTAACAATTTTTACACGTTTTTCATAACATATTTGCGACGTATTCATATTTGTAATGGTATTATATAAAACTGCATCGTTTCGTTCACACACATTATAATACTATAATTGTGTTCCACTTGTGCTGGCCAAGGTTCTAATCACCAAATATATTCCACAGTTGTCATCGGGCGTATTTTTCATTACTAATACTATTATACTTTATGCCTTCGGCCGTATTATTTCCGGCATACAATTCTTCTGCTTCCTTCTCCTTTGCTAAGTCAGGTGTCCGCATTGATTTACTTGTTTAAGATGTCGTTTCTTATACACGATCAGTTCGTCTGCAAACTCACACATTGGGGTTTACATCGTGGCCTTTCACCCAATGGTCGTTAACCACCTCAATCACGTTGACGGCTGATAATGAGGTCTCGGTGGTACCGACTGCTGGAGTCACCGAGGACATCCGAGAAAGAATTTAAAACACCCACCTATCTTCGTTATCTCGATTCTACGCCCATATACCGTGTCAGTTGTTGGGACACACATCGCTGAATGTTATTCATGGTACGTGATCCAACAAGATGATTATTTGGGAAAATGCGACGGTAAACAGGACAATGTCGCAGTAAAGTTCACAATTGCGCCATAGATCAAAAAACGTTTAACCGGTAGCTGTCAGAAGTATTTTGCCTGGAGGAGTGTATGTATATATAGAACTCTGGTCTTCCGATCTGGTGGACCGTAGTTTGCGGCAATTTCCTGCCTTTTTTGTGGAGATTGTCGGCCAACATTAGTCGACAAGGAGCGGGTGTCATCGCCCTGTGCGCCAATGACCACCACGCGAAGGAATGTGCGGCAGTGCAAAACTAGGAAACTATTTCAAATATATAATTTCTGTATTTATGACACACACACACACACACACACACACACACACACACACACACACACACACACACACACACACACACACACACACACACACACACACACACACACACACACACACACACACACACACACACACACACACACACACACACACACACACACACACACACACACACACACACACACACACACACACACACACACACACACACACACACACACACACACACACACACACACACACACACACATACAAACACACACACACATATATATATATATATATATATATATACATATACATATACATTAACACATTCGTTCTATTTGTCTAATTTTCGGTCACGTGATCTTAACCTAATACACACTGGTATATGCGTTTTAATAAAGACGTCAAGAGGATTACTTATATCATGACTAATAATTTTGACATACATAAGCATTTAAAGGGAGGTTGTCTTTTCCGTTTCCCCGAATCAGCCAGAGTAATAATGATTAAGAGCATGTTCGTTGAATTGGGTGTCTTGAACTGCTTATTAAATAAATATAATTTGGCGGATAGTATGAATATCATCAACATATTAATTGTTTTCTTAAGAACATTGTATTGATTTAAAAAAAAAAAAATACAACCTCTCGTTTTAAAATCACTACCCAGTAGACTTCAGGGTCATGGAAATTTATTTAAAAAAACATGTAATGATTAAATGTTTAGAAACACAATATACCCACTATATAACACATTTTATCGGAACAGGTTTACTAAATTAATTGTATCTACTGATTGAACATATTTCTTCTTAAAAGGTATTGTCAAGAATCGGATCATGAATAAAATCTCGGGAAATATCCGTCAATGCCATATGACGATTTCCATAAGAGAGTGTAAATTCTACAGTGAAGCATAAACATATTTGTGTGGTAATAATGGGCTTATTTCAAAATGAAAATATTTCTAAGAATGTTGTTAGATACAACAGAAGCAAATACAGAAGTTCAATGTAACGGTAAACAAGCGCGAGTGTAAAACAAACACGAACAAGTAGATTTCATTATTTTACACCAGAACAACTTCCTCACAACATGCGTTTCATTTGCAGTGGTTTTAGGTCCAATTCAACGTAAATAGAAATGTTTAATCACAGAGTGACTATTATACTTTCACATAGCCATTGTCAGCATACCGATCTAACACAACCTTATGTAGACACTGAATTTATGCACAACATCTTACTTATCAGTCTACATTTACAACACAGTTTATGCACAATACAGCTTCTAGGTTCACACAACGATACATTAACAGGGTCTTTAAATTCGATCGCAACATCGTCCGGAGTTTCCAGACATGTTGATGAGCACGATATGCTCAATATCACCGATGTATATGTACCGGCCAGTATTTAATTTGAATCAATGCTTAAACGTGCACGCTGACGAGCTGCATTCAGAACAAACATCGACTTAATGTAATTTTAAAATACACCTCGACTTGCTCTATGTTCAGTATGCTCATTTGCCATGCCGTTGCCGTTATCGCAAATAAAGTTGTTCTGTCACATTCAGTTTAGCATCCGATCAAATTAATTTGAAAGAACGTGCAGAGCCGTGGAATGTCATTTATAAACAACAGAGGGTTTAAAACGTGTGCACTTTACATCCTAAACAAAAGCAACAGTGAAAAAACACAACCACAAATATACAAATTTATATTGAATTGCGTTTTATTGCGCGCGCATTAGTAATTACTATTTATTTTGTTGTATTGTCAAGCGGAAATTAAACGGCGTTCTGACGTAGCTAGCTGCACGAGTTATATTTATGACACACCATGTTCATTCGCAGAAAATCACACCGGAAATGTGATTCCCGGAAGTTCAATACGGATTCTTCATTCCAGGAAAACGCGTTGATTTCTTTCTGCTACAACGAAGCACCTAATGATAGAATAAATTTCACTTTCTTTATCAGTTTCATTAACACTATTCCGACCACAATGTACACCAACATGTCCTACACCCCCTGCTTGGGAGGAGAGCACACTCTAAACATGTCATAGTTATTATACTTTTCATATGATTTTTAAAACTAATAGCAAGGTTCTTCCTCAAGAAATGCACACGAGTAAGTCATGTGAGACCTAAATAGGGTTCTTGACACGTAACTATTAGGCTACTATTACTATTATGCCATAAGACTTGATTGCACACGCGGTGTTTACATTACGTTAGTTTACTTACACGAATTCTACACGCGGTTTGTGTACAGAATGTAAATATGATGAAATATCACAATTGCTGAAACATCACATTTGTGGTCATTTTCTTACGTCATAAGTGTTGGTCCCAAATATTATATTAAAGTCTGAATATTACATCGATATATCACTTCCTGTTAATACCATTATTGTGTGTGTGTGTGTGTGTGTGTGTGTGTGTGTGTGTGTGTGTGTGTGTGTGTGTGTGTGTGTGTGTGTGTGTGTGTGTGTGTGTGTGTGTGTGTGTGTGTGTGTGTGTGTGTGTGTGTGTGTGTGTGTGTGTGTGTGTGTGTGTGTGTGTGTGTGTGTGTGTGTGTGCGTGTGTGTGTGTGTTTGGGTCACCAATATTGCATTTCACACGTACAACCTTTGCTGTTTGTGTTTCTGAATCTTTTGTAATGTGTAGTTACAATATAAGAAGTATACATTTAGAAACTAATGCAAATAAATATAGTGTTATGGAAAACTGCGCGACAATGATTATTAGGAACAAGTAAGTCGTAACAATATAACGTAATGTTTTTTATTATTATGGCTATAAACATCACTATAAACATCATTAGCGGAACTGCGCCAGCCACTTCCATTTCCAAATGTGTAACTACTTCTCAATGATGAGAGGGTGCAACCTTTCGTTCTCGCACTAACGTAAATACTACCAAAATAATGATTTGGAGGATTACAGTTGGGTGATTTTGTCCCTGCAGGCGAGCGTTGACGGCGTTCTCGTGATTCCAAAACAAATGCACATCATTAAATAACAGTTGCACAAATAATGTTTACTACTGTACTTTTATCATGTGTCGACTTCAGCTGAGTTTTTTGGCAAACGCCAGCTTTCTTGCGAATTCCACATACATACGCAACTTTTACGACGAGCAGCAATTTTTGTCTCTTCACTTTTGCAGCGAATCTCACGTATAAAAAAAACGTACTTTATAGTGAGACCAGGCTTATTATACCAACAGAATGTCGAACGCGAATGATCAGAAACAAGCGTCTAATTTGTTTTCAGAAATAGCACTCAGTTACAATACTCGGCATTCGGACACGTTCGTACACAAATGCCTTCAGGTAGCGGATATGTCGGACGCATCGACCTGCGGCCACCAATCTCGTTCCTATTTGTTTTGCGTGTTGCAGAATTGGCGACGACGCGTTCCCGGCTCGGCAAGCGACAACGATCGATTCCCGGCGGACCTACAAGCCTTCGAACTATTTAGAATAAATGTCTGCGGAAATGGATCTAAATTTCTTAATGCCCCGTCGCCATTTGACGCATTCGCTTTCTGAAATGTATTTACTCTCGGCTGTAATACACGAGCGAGATTATCTGATTCGATTGAATCGACACCTAAATGGGTGTCAGCGGGCGAGGGTTGCCGTAGGCAGTTGTCTCGTCCACTGTCACAACTGCACTAATCACACACATAACAGACATTTGCCGATGCTCGACGAGGCCGCTTAATTGCCGAAACGCATCCAAGCCAATAAATCATATTTACTTTACTGCATTATTTACCGCTCGTGGCAATTTGTCGTCCCAATCGTCCTTTGATACTGACACAATAGCGCCAGGTAGGAGAAGCACGGGACGGATAGGTCGTTAGCGAGACACAACGACGACAGAGCTTTCGTCGTGGAAGCCGCTGGGAGCCCGCGGGTCATTAAGACTGATATCTCGTTGTCGACTCGTTAGATATAAACAAGACTTGTTTGAGCTAATTCTCGAAATTACCTAATGCGTTTTAGATTATGTGCGCCATAACTATTACAAATATGTTATGACAGCGGTATTTATGTTGGTTTAGCGGTACGTGTGGCAGAGTGTGATTTGAGTACATACACATAGCAGTTTCTCGCGAGTTTAGTGTCATATTTATACAGGTTAGGTCCGGACTTGGTAGTTCGTTATATAATGAAAACGTGCATGTTCATTTACGTGACCACACCTTCACGCACACATGAATCGCACGCACGCGCACACATTCAATGCACGCGCACATGCATTCAAAGAAACACAAGTTAATTATATATATATATATATATATATATATATATATATACTATATATATTATATCATAATTATATATATACAATTTCTATTATATATATAATATAATATCATATATATTATATACCATATATATATATATATATATATATACATATATATAAATATACTGTCTATAATATATATTATAATATACTATATATATATTATCATTATGTATATCATATATATGTATATATATATATATATAATACACAGATATATCGAATTTTCAAGGGGAGCGATCGGAGATGTGGAGTTTTATTCAAAGGACTTTCATTAAAAAAACATGTCCATGCCCGTCGATAAAATAGTTCGCTATTTCGCAGTTCGTGTCGCGACAAATCTGTGCATGACAAAAATAACAGAAACCTGCTTGAGTCGCACACGTCAGATATCAGTCGGCTATCAATATCATTTATGCTAGCTCCTATACATCACAAAACCCATGACGGGCGCCGGCGCTTTGGCTGATCAATCTAACGGCCACACTTCGTGTATACATACCGGATTCTAAACGTCTATTAGCGGTAAACATGCATGCATGCGTACGCACGCGCTCACACGCGACCGTGAGCAACCGCGCGAATAAAGACCGACGCTCGCGACGCGAGAAAGCGGAGAGCGAAGCGTGTCATTACCGCACAATTAAACACTTAGTCGGCGTCGCCAACAATGGCTTGGGCCGACCAGCCTGCCTCGTGCCACGCGCGCCATGCATTTATTCGCAGCGCTTTATTTATGTATGGACTCAATGGCGTTTTAGCGGCACGACATCGACGGAACAGGAAGACACCCTGAGGTTGGTCTGGCGCATTCATCTGGTCGCTTCACGACACGACCACGGCGCAGCGAGTTGCTTATTAGCGGAGTGATTGATCACGTCCAAATGGTGAAATTAAAGTGCGAATATCACCATTAGGGGCTTGTGGGACAGGCGGCGTATCCGCCGTCTCTGCCGGGCCGTACCTTAGAGAACACTGATTGCTTTTATTTGCAGAAATTACGCCCTTTGTTGAAAGCATTTTGCTTTATCTGCAGTGAATGAAGTAAATCAGACAGAGCGTCACGCAAACTCAACGTCTCCTTTAAGCATGAAACAAATACACATCGTTTGTAAAATCTGCGCAATTCCTGTTGGAATGTGAAGCGAATTTATTAGGACCGGCGTTAGTGGCAATCAGCCTAATATAGAGCAATAGTTAATAATAGCATATTCGATACTGCAACAACATGAGTCAGCAGAATCAACGATACTCACGGTAACAATATTATAAATATGTTAGTAAGATTAATAAAGCCTATAAAATCAAAATGTATAAACCATATTAGCGCCAAACTGCATAATCAACACGAACATCGAAAGGGGCAATAATAAGTTAAACATTAAAATATGTGCTTGTTATTTCAACTGCAATATCAATGTCATAGCATAAGAACACAACCATGTTTGTTACTAGTGTTAGTAAAGGTTATGACTCGGTCTCTGCGGTTTTCTCATTTAATGCCCCTTTTAATATCTCTGCATTAGCTTCCTGTCCGATATAGCAACATATTAAATATATCTACCATTGCCTATACCATAAGCAACCAGCACATTTACATCCATTGCTTTCTCTTGTAAGAAAAACTGTCCAGGTTCGATCATCGATCTATTTCTGATTTGCTCTGATGTTCATACAGTCAATAATAACTGCATAATGAATAAATAACAGTAAAAAAATAACAGTATATATAGTTAAATCCAATATATGTCTTACTGTTTACTGGTCTCTTCTATGTCTCCCTCCCTCCCTCCCTCCCTCCCTCCCTCCCTCCCTCCCTCCCTCCCTCCCTCCCTCCCTCCCTCCCTCCCTCCCTCCCTCCCTCCCTCCCTCCCTCCCTCCCTCCCTCCCTCCCTCCCTCCCTCCCTCCCTCCCTCCCTCCCTCCCTCCCTCCCTCCCTCCCTCCCTCCCTCCCTCCCTCCCTCCCTCCCTCCCTCCCTCCCTCCCTCCCTCCCTCCCGCATTCTCTCCCTCTCCCTCTCCCTCTCCCTCTCCCTCTCCCTCTCCCTCTCCCTCTCCCTCTCCCTCTCCCTCTCCCTCTCCCTCTCCCTCTCCCTCTCCCTCTCCCTCTCCCTCTCCCTC
The DNA here is from genome assembly GCA_963995525.1 of Escarpia spicata. Lineage (NCBI taxonomy): Eukaryota > Metazoa > Annelida > Polychaeta > Sabellida > Siboglinidae > Escarpia > Escarpia spicata. Next base: position 43,360,631 of record OZ023216.1, read on the forward strand.
TCCTTCTCCCTCTCCTTCTCCCTCTCCCTCTTCCTATCTCTTTCTTTCTCAGACGTTTTCAAGATCCTTACGCTTTGCAATAATAATAATAATAATAACAAAACGTTAAATTTTAACAATTTAAGTGTTAAACCAGGTCGTATGCAAACTAATTTAATAATTGTTGCATTTATTTGCAGGAATAAAACGAATAAAAAAAATATACAGAAACTAAAACGCGGGGCCTAGTCCTAGCTCGGAAACACAACTTATACTCAAAGGTGAAAAGGTAGATCAAGTTGTTCACGTGTGGGAACGATAGCAGCAACAATACCGAAATGTATAAACAATAGTAGCTATGCATTAACAACAGTAGCAATATTCACCTTCTCAAGCAAATATAACACAAGTAATAACAATATAAATAATAGGAAGACTGGCCATAAGAACAGCAGCCACATCAACTGGCGCAACAACAATAATAACAGTAATAGCTATATAAATAACAATAGAAACAATAACAACAATTGCGTCATGACAACAAGTGCAATCATGTAACACTAATAGAAGCATTGATTCAATCTTGTTACTGTATATAGCTGCTCACGTTTAGATTAGCGCAAGTGTTCGCACAAACGCACCACAACGTCTGTTGGAAATATTCATTTCAGAGCATATTACGTCTCAGCCACCCGCCGCGGATTTATAATAATCAAAACTGCGAGCGTCTAGAAATCGGTATAAATTGCGCTCGGCATTAGTTGAAAATTAATCAAGTCGCGTGATGGGATCCAGCCGAAAGTGGCGTAGAGCAACAGACGCAGCTCCGGGTTTCCTTCTGGGAGACGGTGGCAATAAAGTCGGCTGCTGATTTCTCGTCAGTTTTCTACTACCACCTGACGTCGACGTGGCTTTATTAGGAGCGTGTGTGTATGTGTATATGTATGGACATCGCGTATTACCACCTGGAGACCTTACGAAGGGAAACAATCTAGAGTAAGATCGCCGAGAGGGCGGAGAGACGAAGTAAACGAGTACTGGAAGGGTACCATCTGGCAGAGGATAGCGCAAGACAGGCAAATCTGGAAACGATATAATGATGATGATGATATATATATATATATATATATATATATATATATATATATATATATATATATATATATATATATATATATCATCATCATCATATCATTGTGCAGCCGTAGTGTCCCTGGTTGAGCGAAGGCGTCAGATTTGCCTGTCTTGCGCTATCCTCTGGCCGGTCAGTGGGAGTTCTCATCGGTCTATGGCCGAGAGAAAACTATATGTTGTGGAGTGTGAATATAAAACATATTGCGCAATGAACAACAACATTACAGATGGGGCACCTGGTTTGATCGTGACTCCCATGCAAAGTGTGTCATAATAGTGCGGATTTCTTGGCGGCTTCCCTTGTGGACATGATTCTGACACGAGGACACATTGGTGTGGCTCCCGACAAGTACAAAAACACGTTTCTTTTATAGGGTTTACTCCTTTGACCTTTGCAAAGCCAATAGCATATCCACGAGGCGGTGGTTTATCGCTGCCCGTAGATGGGACATTAGTTTCTAACAGCGACAGAGCGTGTCTACACATCCGAAGATAATGCCCGCTGTACCTCTGGGGTTCTATGCTGCTCCGAGATCTCATGTCTACTCAGCCTTATGGTGACCAGTACATCATATATTACCTTAAGGATGTTACGACAAGAACGTTGTTCTATGAGAGGCTATGTATTTGCAGTTATGCAGCGGTGAGTGCTGAATGCAGAGGTGATAAACACATTTATCCTAAAGTTACCTGCTACGCGCATACAATAAAACAAAACAGCATCTACCAACACACGTGGAAAACGGGGAGGTCGTGCGTACGTGCGTGCGTGTGTGTTGTGTGCGTGCGTGCGTGTGTTATGAGCGTGTGTGTGTATGTGTATGCGTGCGTGTGCGTGCGTGCGTGCGTGTGTGCGCATGTTAGAGCGTGTGGGTATGTGCGTGCTCGTCTTTGTTTGTGTGTTTGCGCGATTGCGTGCTTGCGTGTGTGTATTTGTGGTCGTCTGTGTGTGTATGTGTATGCATTTATGCAGCAGGCAATTCAAAAACCGACTTCAAAAGCATACGCGGCCGAAAACAATTCCATGCGGAATTCTAAAAGCGAAGGTTAATACTACTACGCATCCCATGGCAAAGGTGGATGATATATTATATCTCCTTATCCACCCGTCGGGACTTCGTGTCCTCGTCAGGCGTTATCCTTGGTGTTGCTGGTCGCGCCGATGACGTTGAAGAAACGGCCGCCTCTGTTGTATCAGCGCTCGTGGATGACGTAACTTCAACGTATCTGCCCGTCAGATGGCGACAAAACAAGCGCCTTGTCAACGAGCGATACGCGTCGACACGTGCAATTATGTCCCCTTAACTTCTGCTCCACAGAATGTGCTTTTGGCAAATATGAAACCGGTAATTAATCAAGCCAAGCAGATGTGTGGAAGATGGGCTTAAGTCTGAATTAATCCCCAGTGATGGGCCGATGGGCCACGACGCCACTGATGGATGTCCGTCGTGGGACCGCCGCCTCCCGTAGGCTTGTAAATAACATCGAGCACTTTGGAAGTAGGTGCGTCTCTGCTTGCTGTTTCCCGTCTCCTTGGAAAGCGCAACCAGGCAGGATTACGCGGGAACAAATGCTATCAAATCGGTTCGGTGCAATTTTACCCGGATGGCCGCTCTAGATGCATGTTTTTCCTAGTTAAAGACCGTTTACATGAGCGATTTATTATCCGATTTTAAGCTATACATTATCACCCTATTAACCGGACACGTAATTTCTTGTTTATTACAACCGCGTGTCCGATTACTATTTAGACAGCAGAGCATTGTCTAACAATCGCATAAATAATCACTCGGGTAAACGGTCCTAAACTGGAAATAAGCATGTGTCTATCGGATATTTATTACTGCGTCTCTAGCAGCATTTGTTTGATGTCGGTGTGATACGACTGTCTATGTCGTTTTCACGCGATGACGGTTAAGTTGATAGAATCCCGCAGAATGGCTATAGAAGACGCATTAGCCGTGCTTGAATAATTCAAACATACAGCCTCTTCGAGTGGGTTACTTCATCACATGTTTAGCTAATCCACACAGATGCGTTAAATCTAACCAATATACACGAAACAGTGCCCGTGCATTGCACTAGTTCCCCAGCACTGCAATACGATATAGCCATAGAAACAGTTATTAATAAGCAATATTGGAAGAAGTAGAATGTGTGCTTACGATTCCTCGGTAATTATTCATAAAAAAATCGTAATAAAATGTGACAATCAAGTCATTCATGAATACTTCGAGCAATTTTGGCGTTAACAAAATAAGTATGTCACTATATAGAGAAATACTTTTCATACGTATGCCTATTGCAGTGTGAAAGCTGGTGAATAACAGCGTTGTTTTATAAGGGTTATTGTGTTTGAAATACATGTTGGTTATCATGCTATGAAAGACCATCAGAGAATATCGTCCTGTATGCTTCAAGTTGTGGTCTGACCCCGCCACACGAACACGATCAACACATCATGGACATTTAGTTTGGCAACAGAGAGTGGGAATAGTGGAATACATTCGTTGTAGATGGAAGAACAAATCAAACACTGCCGTCTTTGCAAATACAGGCTTTTCATCTTATATTCGATTCCACCGACCGTTTAATTTCTGCAGTCGCCAATTACGGCAGTGTAAATAGTTCCATGTAAAGCGAAGGAAAAGCTACAGTGCATGGTACGCGCAGCAGCAAACACGTACAGTAAGTGAGTGACGCTACAGTGCATGGTACGCGCAGCAGCAAACACGTACAGTAAGTGAGTAACGCTACAGTGCATGGTACGCGCAGCAGCAAACACGTACAGTAAGTGAGTAACGCTACAGTGCATGGTCAGCGCAGCAGCAAACACATACAGTAAGTGAGTAACGCTACAGTGCATGGTACGCGCAGCAGCAAACACATACAGTAAGTGAGTAACTCCAAATAACCCCCTTTGAGTTAGTTGTCGTTTTAATGTACTGTCACATGGTACACCAGAGACCAGTAGACCATGGAAGCGAATGAAGGTGGAAATAAGCGAGTAGACCTCGACACCTGGGCGCAGATACTGTCCGACTGACCCCCCCCCCCAACAAATAACGTTGTGTATTAACATATACAGTCATATAGATGTATAACAAGCACACCTTTAACGCGCTTGTGTTTAATTGCATTTCTAAAAACATAGAACACATCGCGGTTTAGCGACGTCCACAAATACCCTTCTAAATCAACGCAGATTACAGTGTTAACGTTTGCAATTGTACTACTGTATATTATTAACAATTTATCATCGAGATGTGAGATATTTTTCAAAAGAAACTGATGCGCCACCTGGTGAGAATGGAGAATCCCGCATCAGCAGTTGCATGTGGTATACCGAATGGCCTTTTGATTTTGTATAATCGCCATTTCGATATAACCGGAGCAAAGGTCCAGCGTCGGAGCGGAATGGAGCGATCGCGGAAAGCTGCCTGATTTGCGTAGATATTGCACGGGTCTTCAGCGTAATTAAGCTCAAAGACACTGTGCAAATGGTCAATTAATCTGCCGTTCGACTTGTCGCTTCTAGAGTAGCTGGGTTTACATGTGCCCGCTTTTTATGCAGTTCATCTAAACGATTAGTCGTCTAGATGCGTTATGAATCCTCTTCTGAGATCTTGCAGATTAACGCTGATGGCCGTGATAATGAGAGCGCTATGAGAAATGGCGACGGGAACGAATTGTCAGCACCATTGGACAACATGCCCGCCCTTGGTTATAATTGGAAACTCACCGAGCCCATGTGTTCTGTTAAAATATGTTCTGGGCGAAAACATTTGCTTACTACCTGTACATTTTGTCTTTACTGAATAATCCAACTCAGCTAAGTCGCTCATAAATGTGTTTACATTAAACAACCGTACTGCGAAATGATTAGCTTTTTGGCTGCTAAGGCTAAGTTGACCAAACGCTTGTTATTCACATGTGGTATATATGACAGTCGATCTCACAGTCAAGTTGATCTCTGTCGTCACACATGTGGTATATATGACAGTCGATCTCACAGTCAAGTTTACCTCTGTCGTCACACATGTGGTATATATGACAGTCGATCTCACAGTCAAGTTTACCTCTGTCGTCACACATGTGGTATATATGACAGTCGATCTCACAGTCAAGTTGATCTCTGTCGTCACACATGTGGTATATATGACAGTCGATCTCACAGTCAAGTTTATCTCTGTCGTCACACATGTGGTATATATGACAGTAGATCTCACAGTCAAGTTGATCTCTATCGTCACACATGTGGTATATATGACAGTCGATCTCACAGTCAAGTTTACCTCTTTCGTCACACATGTGGTATATATGACAGTCGATCTCACAGTCAAGTTTACCTCTGTCGTCACACATGTGGTATATATGACAGTCGATCTCACAGTCAAGTTTACCTCTGTCGTCACACATGTGGTATATATGACAGTCGATCTCACAGTCATGTTTACCTCTGTCGTCACACATGTGGTATATATGACAATCGATCTCACAGTCAAGTTTACCTCTGTCATCACACATGTGGTATATATGACAATCGATCTCACAGTCAAGTTTACCTCTGTCATCACACATGTGGTATATATGACAGTCGATCTCACAGTCAAGTTTACCTCTGTCGTCACACATGTGGTATATATGACAGTCGATCTCACAGTCAAGTTGATCTTGTCGTCACACATGTGGTATATATGACAATCGATCTCACAGTCAAGTTTACCTCTGTCATCACACATGTGGTATATATGACAGTCGATCTCACAGTCAAGTTGATCTTGTCGTCACACATGTGGTATATATGACAGTCGATCTCACAGTCAAGTGTATCTCTATCGTCACATTTGTATGGGACGATATTTTTCGTGAATAATATTAAAATTATATTTATAGTTATGATAATGATGATAACAACGCGATCATGACAATACTCATGATAGTGACGATGACGATGATGATAATGATGATGATGGTGATAATGATGACAATGGTGATAATGATGACAATGATGATAATGATAACAATTATATTAATGGTGACAACGACGACGACAAGGATGACGACGACGATGACGACGAAGGTAACTATTATTACAACGATAATGATCATAATAATAATTAGTATGGTGAATTTTTGGAAATACGTTGCAATAAGATGCAAGTAGCCTCCGACACGCTTTTCTGTAAACACACATTTTATTCAGATTTATTCTACGTTCCTCACTGATCAATGCTACAAGTTTAATGCCAGCAGTACTTTACTGCTTGTTTACCGACAGCTGTTCATTGCTACTTGTTTACCGATAGCTGTTCATTGCTACTTGTAACCCAAGATTTTCAGAGCTGTTGATATACTGCTAGCTGTTAACTGCTATTTGTTCATCGCTAATATTTCCTTGGTTACTTTTTTACCTCTTGTCACCTTTTTTAATTGCTACTCATTAACAGCTAGCCGTTTAGTGCTACTGTAATGTTCACCGTTTGGCGACTAGACGTTCACTGCTACAGTTCACCGTTAGCCGTATACTGCTACAGTTCACCGTTAGCCGTTCACTGCAATAGTGTGACAGGCGACCATCGCTATTTGTCCACGGCAAAACAACACAAAAGAACGTTTCCGTGTCAGTTATAGAAGGGTTAATAAATATAAGTAAAACTTTTACCTCAGAAACTGCAACCAGAAATCAATGTACAATGAATTTATTCTGGTTACAACGTTTCACAAATTAAGTGTATTCATGTTATGTGACGCGTGTGCGTGCGTGTTCGTGCGTGCGTGTGCGTGTGTGCGTGTGCGTGTGTGCGTGTGTGCGTGTGTGCGTGTGTGCGTGTGTGCGTGTGTGCGTGTGTGCGTGTGTGCGTGTGTGCGTGTGTGCGTGTGTGCGTGTGTGCGTGTGTGCGTGTGTGCGCGTGCGTGTATGTGGGCGCGAGGGCGTTATTCAGATTGATATATGTTTTCAGCATGCTTCATAATTTAATTATTTCGTTAACCTAAACCGGTTAATTTAAAACGTCGTACATTGCATATTAATTATCACAAAGGTAGTTATTTGGAAATTTCATAGAACCAACAAAATTTCCAAAAGCACAAATCTGTTCTTTTCCATGAACCTTGAAAGCTGCCACATTGGCAGCAATGTGGACGTCGGCCCTGCGTGAGTACAGGCGATTCAACTTAGTGGCTGTCAATACAAAATAACTGTGAGTTTAACTCGCTGAGCGAAGGAAACTGTGACTCACCGCGAGCCATTGTGAGAACTCGTCACGGATCCATGAGTAAGACTATCCAGAATTAGATTGTGTCGTTATGATTCGTTGCTAGTACCACGAGTCCGCAATCTGTGTTGCGTGCATACATGTCTAATTGATGATATATATTAGCACATGGAAACTTATCTTCAACGGATTGATAAATAAATTTGAACACGTATGAAAAACAGCTCGCAAGTTTCCAATATTTTCGCAATTGTTTGTAATAAGTTTATTTTATGATACACAATGTGCATATTGTTAGACACACAACAAGAAAACACATTGTGATATCTATAAACATAACACAATATGCCTTAAACCCACAGTAAAACATGTCTATGAAACGACACAAAATGCGTTCAGTTGTATCCCTGAGAGAGAGAGAGAGAGAGAGAGAGGAAGAGAGAGAGAGAGAGAGAGAGGAGAGAGAGAGAGAAGAGAGAGAGAGAGAGAGAGAGAGAGAGGAGAGAGAGAGAGAGAGAGAGAGAGAGAAGAGAGAGAGAGAGAGAGAAGAGAGAGAGAGAGAGAGAGAGAGAGAGAGAGAGAGAGAGAGAGAGAGAGAGAGAGAGAGAGAGAGAGAGAGAGAGAGAGAGAGAGAGAGAGAGAAGAGAGAGAGAGAGAGAGAGAGAGAGAGAGAGAGAGAGAGAGAGAGAGAGAGATGAGAGAGAGTGAATACACAGCAGACAACATTATAACGGTGGTTTAGGTGCGAGCGATTTTATTAATATTAACACAAGTCTCCCAAATCCATATTATTCAACCTAACTGCCATTAAAAGTAACATTTATTACACTCAATAAAAACGACAACTCATACCCTAATTTATGAAGACAATTTGACTGTCCCACTCGTTATTGCGTTGCATCGTTTGATTACTCTTCTTTTATGGCAACACCAATAAAGCACGTGATCACAACATGTCATTGTTTTTTGCATAGTATACCTTACATTTCGAAAACTATACAAACGACGTTCATCTGACGTCACAACGCTTGCCTTGCCTGCGTTTTACGACGCTGTACCTTGGGGAAGTCGTCGAACGAAAGACCACGTGCTCCGAGGCAGTCGCCGTTTGTGATTGGCTGGCAACTGGCAGGCGGCCTCTGGGAGGCGAACGACAGACAATGTGCTGCAGTTATCTGCCTCTCCATTTCAACACATCATGGTCGGACAAACAAGCATGTTGCAAGCGTGCATCCCGGCGAAAACCATCGACCACATGCTTACCCAGATGACAACAAGTAAGTCGGATTGTTCCGTTTTTTGTTGGTCAATCAGCGTTCATCTGGACTCGCCGGTTCCAATAATTTCTCAGAATTATTTGAGTATGTAGTGGCAATCGTGTTAATATAACCTCAATAGAGATTGGCGCTTTCTTTATTTGATTTATCTAGCTGGAATTATTCTCGTGGTTACCGACAGAAATGTTGGTAGTTTTATCAAAAGACAATCCGCGTGTCTATGCGCGCATGTTTGCATGTGCCTAACGCGAACAAGATGGTAAGGCACTATTTAGCACATCGTGTTTTATTCAGGTAGCGAGTTTAGGAAAATTCTTTAACATTATGAGTCGTCTCGTCTCCAGAGCTGACTGAGACTGCGGACTCCGGGGCTGAGTTGCTCAGCAAGGACATCAGGCCCTTGAGCGAGGTGCCTGTCTCCAGCACCGGTGTCGTGGCAACAGTTGGCGACGGCGGCAGTCACGCGGACGGCGACAAGCAAGTGAAACAGAAGAGACACCGGACACGCTTCACGCCGGCCCAACTCAACGAGCTGGAGCGTGCCTTTGCCAAGACGCACTACCCCGACATCTTCATGCGCGAGGAGCTGGCTTTGCGCATCGGGCTCACCGAGTCACGCGTGCAGGTAGGACGACCATCTTACACACTTATTATGAACTATGAATAATCAAAATTATTATCATTACATATTATAAATAATAATGATATACTTATGTAGCGACTATATCATCGGGAACCTGAGCTCAGAGGCGCTACAAACAACAATCGTTAATAGACACACCACACAAATTACATCATTACAACCTTTTGAAGTTCATCTCCTTCTCCGCGACCTGTCAACTTTCCACCAGGAATATTATAATTTATATTAATATGTATATATATATATATATATATATACTCGATGTGGTTGTGTTATGAAATGAAATATAACTTTATTTCAACAACAACAACAAACATAACAGAAGTAGCGAATTACAAGGAGAAGTGTAATACCTATAATGACTTGCGCTGTTACACATAAAAAACCTATACTAATTAAATTATTATTCGGTACGTATTATTAGTTAACATTATTTAAGATCTAGTAGCAAAGCTACGCTAATTGTTGGTGGTCTACATACAATTACAAACTTTATTTAAGAGAATTATGTGAACATATAGCTATGTAGTCGTGACATAGCTAAAAAAATAATTTTTCGGTAGGAACATTTCATATCAAAATAAGTAAACAGTATTTCATGCGATGTTTTGAACTTGCCCTCCAAACAATGAGGTGCTGCACTGACAATGATATCACGTACAGTTGGTCGTTTCCATGGCTTCCTGATTGCCTAGAAACTTCACCACATTTTCCGCGAAATTGAACCAAACATGTCATGACATTTTATTTGTACATACAGGGAACCTAGCGCGAATTCGTTTAAATGCCAGCACAGACTTCGAAAGATTATCATACGCCGAAAATTAATTATCTGATATTCGAGTACATGTACTCACGTGTTAGTGCAATATATATGATATATTTGTTAGGTTACAGTTGTAGTTGCTGACTAGAAATTGGTTTCCGGTTTTTTTAAGAAATCGAGACAGTTTATTTAAACAAATCAATTTACAATTAAATATAAACAGATTAATATTATAAGAGAAACGTTTGATTTGATAGGGGTGACATTGAAGTGAGATTATTACACGCTTGTCACACTAATCAAAAGAGTATAAATTTAATAAAATGCACGACTACAAAAATATCAGAACACAGCAATGCATTATTTCGTATACTGTTTTATTTTTTGTTTCAAAAATAACATGTTTTATTATCTATACTCAAACAGAAATGTGGTATCAATACGTTACCGAATCATGTCAAACATACAGCAGATTATTAATAATATGTTCCATTCTTTGAACAAGACGTATTCAGAAACTCCAACGACGCAGTAACGCTAGTCTTGTTCGGAGAAGTGCGCTGTTCGCAGCATATACCGTTCTTGTTATTCAGCGTCCAGCCTGCGGCAACATAGCAGCGCAGCAGTTTATTTTGGACAAGCAGCACGCGTGTAATTTACTTTTCCCAAACGTATAAGTCGGCGGCGTAGTTTCAAGGGACGACGTCGTATGTTACGTTAATTAAAACAACTCAATCATTTTGATGTTATATGTTTATTCTTGTTATGATAAATAACCTAATAGATAACATAATGAACAATTAAATTACTACTAAATTCTAACATTAAACACATTAAAATAACTATATTAAATTGTATTTGAAAATAACGTCATAGTTAACGAGACAAGTATTATTGTTTAGCAGTAACGTTCACACTTACCGCGATCAACGTACCGTTTATTTACGTCAAGCGGTCACTCTACGTGGCAATGACGCCCACGTTTCGTATTGTCTTGTCTTGTCAACCACTGAGATCCATGTTCCGTGGAATTAATCACGTTACGCACGTTCACGTTATTCAAACACCACACAGCAAAAACGCCCAGTTGTATCGTATTATATATTTGTCATGTTTATACTATAATGCTGATTTATTTATTTCTCTTAAATTAAATTTTATGTTTCTTAGATATTTGCCGATTTTGTAAACACCCGTAAACGGGGCATTTGTCCCGGATTCGATACTGTATAAATAAAGTTTATTATTATTATTATACAGTTTAGCGTTATAAAATTGTACATTGCAATACAATATATAAACAGTTTATTTGAATTAGTGTTAATGCTCTTGACTAGTAAAACTAAATATGTGTGTGTGTATCGTACACATAAATATGGAGGTCACTTTTAGTTCCTAATAAGAACTAATATATATATATATATATATATACATATATATAAAATACCATCCTCCTTGACATTTGCAAAACACATGACCGCGGTATATATATATACCGCGGTCATGTGTTTTGCAAATTTCACGCAGGATGGTATTTTCCTGCTTGACATTTGCAAAACACATGACCGCGGTATATATATATATATATATATATATATTTACAAAACACATGACCGCGGTACATATATATATATATATATGTGTGTGTGTGTGTGTGTGTGTGTGTGTGTGTGTGTGTGTGTGTGTGTGTGTGTGTGTGTGTGTGTGTGTGTGTGTGTGTGTGTGTGTGTGTGTGTGTGTGTGTGTGTGTGTGTGTGTGTGTGTGTGTGTGTGTGTGTGTGTGTGTGTGTGTGTGTGTGTGTGTGTGTGTGTGTGTACCGCGGTCATGTGTTTTGCAAATTTCACGCAGGATGGTATTTTTCCCCACTCAGACGGTACCCACGCCAATACTTCGTACATTGGTCACGCTGATTCTAGAATTCATCATATGGTAGTTAATTCGCCTGACTACATATCGAAGAAGAAAAAGTTCTATCCCGCCGAAATCTTTTGTAACCTCAAAATGCAATGGCTGAGGTGTCGACTAATGGATAGGTATACTAGGAAACTAGGGACGGCAAGAGCGGTCAATAAGATGTATTATTTTCGCGGTGTGTTTGCTATGGTTGCGGACAAATAATTAGCTTTTTAAAACGTCCTGACACGAAGTGAACCCGTATTAAATCACTCATGTAATTAGTTATCTAGGGGAATACGTTGACGCTCATTCTCGACTATACAAATCCAACTTACATATTATAATTAATATTAACTATGGTGTGATTATAATTAATGTTCAGTTAAATGAATATTATCATGTCATATTAATTAACAATAGAACATTATTCCTTTGACTGGAACCTGCCAAACATTGGCGAACAATGGCAAAAGTTGTCTTTATATATACCATCGCAAACAACAATAATTGACACCATGGCTAGATACACGACCTAACGATTGTCATTCGTTGTTTGGATGATCCGATGGCGGATGATATACTACTTAGAAAATTCAAATACTACGAAATTGAACACCAATGGACGTGATTCGCGACGGCTAAAACATTTCAGTAGGGTATTTTAAGCAACTTATTTATTAGAGTGATGACACGTTTGATAACATTTGATGATATATAGATAAGTAGTTCGGTGAATAAGGCGTAACTGCAATTGTTTTATCTGAGCACTTTGCATTTGCGTAAATGATGCGACACTATATAACAATTACCTGAGCTTTCCCGGTTGAATGTTTTCACACGCACAACACAACAATTAGTACTAACTTGTAACTTTAAAAGCATCCTTTATTTTATGTGTACACGCACATGTGCTAAAAAGCGAGTATTCACGCTGACGTGTATAATCAGTTAAAATACGCATGTTTCTGATAGTTGTGATACGAATAGTTGAGAATACACGTCATCGGTTCCTCCCAAACGTACGTAGATCATATAAGAAAAATAAGATATAAGTTATATAAGTATTCTAAGTATATTCAGCTGAAAAAATTCATGTCCAGGAATTAATTCCTATGGTTCTCAAAACTGGAATGTTCACGTGAATGCGCGTGGGTTAATTTTGTATGCATTACTTCTTCTGTTAGAAACACGGCTTTGGCCAGTTACAAGAGGTAATAGACAAAGTCGGTTATTTCGATCACTTAAAAACAATTATGCGCTTTTTTGTTTTCTTAAACTGACTGAGAATATTATTTAGACTATCCACACAATACGTACCTAGACATGAAAGAACCGAATTCGCGATGTCGAGAAAGCAGTTTTAAATAAGACACATTGAAAACCGTCACACGTTCATATGCCGACGAAAGCAAAACATGTCTAAACATACAGCGGTACTTATCCCCTGGGTCGCGAACCAAACCCGGGTCGCCAAGCCATGTTTAGCTGGTCGTCAGGAGTTTCTAGTGACTGTTCAAACTTTCCTTTATTGCCGCCCCCCGCGCGCTCGTGCTAGAAGTACTCGAGGCGAATATGTTATGCAAGATGTTACATGAATATGAAAACTTGTGTTATTGTTATGATATCACACGGCTTTTCAAATTCACGCAGCATTTCGTTAAATTGTTCATCTATCGTGTTTATGAGGACGTGTCATATTATGTTTGATACCGCGCCCTGGGCGAAACGCGGTGACGTTTTCGATTCGCTCAATATCGAAGCCTTCAATGTACACTTTCACGGATATATATCGCCTTAATCAGCATGTCCAGGCTCATTATATTGTCTATCAGACAGTCTGGTTCCTCCTACCTACTGACAGTATGAATTAAATCAACACTATATCCTTCGAACATTGTTAAAATCGTACGAACCTATCGATTCCGTCTGCCATCTTTGATTTCGATTTGCAATGAGTGTCTACGTTCTACGACGGCAATGGTTTGGTGACATCTACGTGTTCAGTAGGCACTTTTCATCAATTGTCTCATATACTTAGTTTTATTACGCCTATAAATTTTATCATTAATATCAAGTTAACTGTTTGAAAGCACAGGTCACCAAACTAGTATACAGAAACAACAAGTTTGGTCGCAGACAAACAACGCTAAGAACCGTTGAGTCAAATAGATAATTCCAAAATAAACTTTACCAATGTACGCTAAATACCTACAAAATCATGTAAAGTGGTCAACCGCCATGATTTCGTGCGCAAATGTTGTTTAACAAATATTATGATTTTAATGACAAACGGAGCCAGTGAACGTGTAAAGCAAATTCTGACATATTCAATTCCTTCATATAAGGTTGCTATTATTGCCCAAATTTTCTGCAATATATCTAAGATTTGTTTTTAATAACTCTAGTGGTGGTGTAGCCACAGCAGATAAGTAATTGTTCTATTAGAAAAAACCACGGCAGCTATTCTCGTCTCTAGCCACTTTTGAAGAAAGTTACGAGGCTACGCAGCGATATAGCATTGTAGGCATGCGTGTATCTGCGTAAACAAAGCACCAAATGAAAAGCTCCTTGTACTAAATCAGGGCAACCATGGCACTATATGTTATTAGGCGAATCAACTACCACACAGTGAATACTAGAATCAGCGTGACCATTGTACAAAGCACTGGCGTGGACACAGTATCTTGTGTGTGGGAGGAAAAACCGTGTCTTGCGTGACGTTTGCAAAGCAACTGTATATACATGGCCGAGTGTCTACAGAAGGCGCTTCTAAAGATGCTAATCGAATGCGAATTTTCCACCATTTGTTTCCAAGACTGCGCAGTTAAACTATTTGAAATAGCAATTTATTCTACTGTTGTGGATAATCAATTATGATTGACTCTATATGGAACATTATAAAATACGCTTTCTTTTATACATAGTGTAAAATATCTGAGTTACAAAAGTATTGTCTAGTTATA
>OZ023216.1:43380507-43405330 GCA_963995525.1 Escarpia spicata
CTGCGAGGCAAAGGCGTGCCACGCAGTAATTGAGTTTGTGCGGCCGCCGCTGCAGTGCGACCGTGGCGCCCCCGTGGGAGCCATTAGGGCGACCGTACTGTCAGTCGGAGATAATCAAAGCTACTGGCAAGAAATTGGCTGCAACGAAAAGCATGTGCTTTTAACACGCTCTTAGAAGGAAAGCTGTCAGTCGACGCCGTTGAGTCGTTTTAGCGCCGTCGTCATTAACAACGTCGAGCGGGGGTCACGGCGTGGCAGGGCGCGCGACGCACGGGGCGCGGCAAGTGTGTGCTGCACGGATTGTGCATCACACACCGAGTTGTGTGCTGCACGGTTCTTCTGGCACCGAGCTGTGTTCTACACGCACACAATATACCGTTATCTTCGTCGTATTTGTCACCAGCTTTGTATGCTATATAGCTATGATTTTAAATTGTACTAATAAAATAGTATGTTTAAGATTTACGTATCTATTATGTGATCTTACTAAAAATGTTAGCTTAACGTATTTAAACGAAACTACATTTTTATTTCCTAATTATTATTCATATTAATTTTTTTTACATTTTCTTAAACATATGTTATGCAACATTGTAAATCACCCCGAATTAACGGTACCAGAATGTATACCACGGATATGGCCGATGCAGTAAAAATCGCTCATTCGATTTCAATATGTATTACTTCTCGTGTAATCTATTGTGCAAGATAATATATGTAATCTCTGTGACTACCAATCGTAGATTACACCCAATCGCATACAAGACGGTTCAGTTCAATGTAACTGATCTGACGCATCAATTTGCAGCCTATGACAGTATTCCAATAAAACCTTAACAGTTGAAGGTAATTTTATTTATGATAGTGATATTAATACAGTATGTTGTAATGATAACTCGATATGATTTCACGAAATGTAAAATTCTTTAAAATGCCACTGAAAAATTCAATTTAATATTTATATATTTATATGAGACATTGTTTGAGAAATGTAACTTTGTTTGACCTAATGTGATTATGTTACGCGTTGGGCGCCGAGGTCTTGAGCGATAGCGCCGGATTGTCGATTGAGGGGAGGGCCGGTGGTTCGATTCCTCCGTCCGCTGTTTTGTAACTTGGGGAATTTTTTTTATCCCCGTCCCGTTGCCTGTTTCTTTCGGATGCGGTGTCAAAGTCCGAGAAAGTGAATGATCCCACCCAAATGTGACTCAGAGTTGTGGTATCTATCTCTTTCTAACCCATCTGGATCTTGCTCCCAGCAGCCTGAGCTGGTTCACACTCGGACAGTTGAGAAGCACCACAGACAATGTGCACAACAACAGTATCGTTGCTGACCCATACAACGTATGTCTTTAAATACAATAAACTCTAAACGTGTTGCTAACTGATACAATAATTATATCCGGTTCACATGTGTATGTCGTTCAATTGAGACACAATTGTTGAGTTGCTAATTAATTGTAATCATCAGATAAATGCAAACATAATATATTTTGTGACTTGCAACAAAAGACGAATGTTAATCCAACAGTCGTACATGCTTTAGTTATCAATGGATTTGATATTTATTGCTGATATATTTTGAAGTGTGCCACCGGAAACCACCAGGACAGTTGATCTGCTATCGTTTTGTTTTGTTTCTGTTGGCGGGATTAGTTATTGGCAGACCAAATTAATACCAAGCTACGTCACCTTGATGCGAGGAAAAATATAGCTTCCTTCCGCGTGAGGGCGCCTCGGCATAAATCAGAAAAGTGTTTCTAAGGTAAGCCCTTTATGCGTGGATGGAATCTTTGATGCTATAAAGTAGTATTTGTTTTGTAGACAAAGCTTTAGATATGAACATATGATGCAGTTGATTAGATTTCGTTAACTCTGTTATTGGCTACGGTGTTTAACATGTATGGTAACTGCTGTGATAAATCACATTGCTGTGGGCGGTATTCGTATTATATATAATCCATGCTCATGGTGTATTCGATGACGATTTGCGAAATCACCTTATTAATTAATTTCAAAAGTGGCTACCCAAAATAACCCGTGACGCATTTGACGCATAATATGACACTATATTCGACGTATGACACGTAATGTTGTAGTTTAAATTGAGAGGAACCAAACAATGAGCATCCGGTATCAGTCTACAATTGTTTAGTGACATGTTATGCCAGCACATACTACGTCGTAAAACAAAGACAATCACTCGTTGTTACAGAAAAGACAACGCAACATCAGAACGCAATATTATCAAAAGCTACATCTAAGATCACGCATATGCGCGATTGTTTTGGGCACAACAAAAACATTGCGGGAATGTGTTAGGTGTCTAATTGTTATTTTTAATTATGTCGGCCAATAGAAAACAGTATGCTGGATCAAGGTGACAGATCGTGCTGTCATAGTTTCTAAAACATTAAAGGAACCATACACTACTCCCATCGATAATCGACGTGTTCGCCATCTGGAGACCAAGACACGCTATTCCGGATAGCACCTACTATAGCTACTAGTTCAAATACAAGCATAGCATTACCCGATTAGAAATATTAGTTTTGGTGTTCAGCTAGAAAACGTATGACGTCACCTATCATCTGGAAACTGCAATATATCGCGACGACCCTAAACTAAATATAAAATTCTGACGCGAGGAAGCGTCAGAAACGACGATGTTGTCAACGACCTCGACTTTCTATTTTTTTTTTGGTAGCAATACCGTGTAGCCGGTGTGTCTGTATTACGTCAATGAGACGCTAAAATCTACTCTTCTCTCGATTAACGTCAGCTAAATTCGTGCAATGTACGCGATACACGTAACTGCGTCGAATAACAAACTTAACGTAACGTTTAGTGAGAGTCAAACAGTTGTTTATCTACGTGAGTCAGCAGGTACTGATTCCTAATCAGTCAAGTGATTAGGCGCCGTCCTCTGTGAGAGTGACTACTTTCTTATAGCCGACCTGCTCGTTCGTTCTATTAAGTTGTAGGCCTATGGCTATTTCGTGTCTTGTGTTTTTCCAACTTATTTTCTTTTAGTGAATAAAATATAATATAGCTATGAAAACACAGTATTTATAACGATTTAATATTAAACACATCTGCTTAACCGTGAATGTCTTCAAATCGTCTGCTCTTTTAAATACAGATCGTTGTAGACATATCAGTTAAACAATCAGGTCACACGCAGGAATGCATACACGCACGCACACACAAACGCACACATATACACGCACACCCGTGCACTCGCAGACACATATACCCACAAGTGCCTAAATAAATTAAGTATTATGGAGATTTCATTGCGGAACCTCAGTTTATTATGGAAATCTCCTCTCATTTAGGCGTTTCATTATTGGATACGCTCTTCGATATTGGACAAACAACGCGTGAAAACGGCGTGATAGAAATGTATTAAACGTTTATTGAATTATAAGCCTGCGTCATAAAACCGAACAATGCGAAGAAACCACGGGATGTCTTTCGATTTCGGTTGGATTGAGCAGAAATCATTTTCGCGTGCGACAAAGCTAATATATGGACCGGATACAGCCGGTGTAAGCGGCGGTCGCGGCAAATTGTCATGCAAAAAGGTAATTACCCGTTAGCTGCGTGCATTCAAATAGGTGGTATGAATCACAGGTCGACTGGCGTGAGAACGTCACCGTAGTTAATGCGCCGCCGTTCATTCTGCTCTGATGCCTTTGGTCATAAATACTCGCGCGCAATATCGCGGACGGAAGGGGCGTATTTGACGCCAAATGCAGCGTCACAGACGCTCACACGCGCATTCAGCCCGTTAAACGTTCGCGTGGGGACGACAACCGATGTCACTGCATTATCTAATTGACATAACAACACGCCGATGCGTCAGCTAAATGCACAAATTCTCATTATGTCGTTTCGTGATTGCCGTTTAAAAAGCCGATTTCGCCGTTTCCAATTATCTCGCGCGAATATCCGGCGCGATGATCGCGCAGGCGAAGCTGTTTAAGACGAAAACGTATTCATAACTTGATTTGTTTCGACTCGTTATTGAGCCACTAAGCTGGTAATTCAATGAGGCTGTGTACATAAAGTGCGGTCGATTTATGACGCTTTGCCTCGGCACTGGTCGCTAAACACAGCCGTCCGTCGTTAGCACAGTGCTAGCCGAGGCGACACGGGTCTCTAGACTCGACCGCTACAGGTCTGGAACAGACACATAAAATACGGTCGTAACAAAGCGGGCATTGTGATTAAAGCAGGACAATCTCGTAGGGAAGATAAAAATACTAAGTATAACAGCATTTATCATAAAATCACGTTAAGCATTTGCTAATTGGTCGAACGAATTGACTTCGGTTATTACATCTGGTAACTTTCCAATTGACTTCGGTTATTACATCTGGTAACTTTCCAGTTGACTTCGGTTATTACATCTGGTAACTTTCCAGTTGACTTCGGTTATTACATCTGGTAACTTTCCATTTGACTTCGGTTATTACATCTGGTAACTTGCCAATTGACTTCGGTTATTACATCTGGTAACTTGCCAATTGACTTCGGTTATTACATCTGGTAACTTGCCAATTGACTTCGGTTATTACATCTGGTAATTTGCCAATTAACTTAAGGTATTACATCTGGTAACTTTCCAGTTGACTTCGGTTATTACATCTGGTAACTTGCCAATTGACTTCGGTTATTTCACGTGGTAACTTGCCAACTTACTTCGGTTATTACACGTGGTAACTTTCCTATTAACTTCCATTATTACATCTGGTAACTTGCCAATTGCTGGGAGAACATTTAGTTTTTATCAAACTGAAATACTCGGTGATATGGTTTTCGAGAGAGAACGACAATCGATAGAATCAACACAGAAACACCAGCATAATCGTATCATGCATTCAAGTGAAGATACCAATTTTCGTAATCTCTTGAACTGATTCTTGTTCCAGACTTAAATAAGCTAAAGGCGTTTCCTCGTCTGGCGCAAATCCGGTTCTTCCGTGTCCACATGTAATGTGTAAATAGTTTAAACGATATCGGTGGTTGGTTTTTATTTTAAAAAGTGCATACATTGGATTAAATTGTCTGTTATCGCACATTGACATTAGAGGAATCACTTGAATTAGTTCCTGGGCCCGAATCAATCAGTAATTGATAATTTGGTGATTTCACCAAGACTACATATAAAGAGTGGCACAACAGAAACGGCATGTCGCAGTGGATACTAGGTAGTTTTACCTTTTCGCAAAATAAACATAAACTGAGACGAGGTAAATCGAACCGAGGAGGCACCTTAAATAGTTTGTCTGATTTCCTTAATAATATCCTCGGGAAGTCCGAACTCAGTGGCGCAACAGATCCAAAGGATAGGCGTTCTCATTGTCAAATACGGAGCAAAGGTCGTTAACAGATGGATGGAATTGCTAAGAAGCTAAGGAAGATATGTAGTATTAAAGATATAGATTTTTAGATTAAACTATTATTTCTTACTGACTTAACACCACTAGGGAGAAAGTGCCACAACGTTGGTGCAGCAATCGAAAAAGCTCATGTTCTATGGGAATATAAAGGCGATCAGAGTCTGCCGACCGAACCTGTTTAGTTTTCTTTGTTGGAATAAGCATAGAATGTAGGTATGCAGGTTTTTTGGATGATAGGGCTTGATAAATAATTGTACAGATCTTAAAAATAAAGTGGAACGAACAGTGTATAATAACAAACATTCATATAGGGTGATTATGACATCTGCTCGCCGACTTGTTCAGCCTGGGTTGTAACAATTTGTTTATAACCGCTCCCTGAATGTACTACACGGAAGTAGAACATTATTTGAGAACAAACTTTCCTTCGCTTTGACAACGTGTTTTACCTCCTGCTTTTCCTTTTTTTAAACAAATAACTTTCTTGTTGAATCATTTCTTGCCACTGCTGTTTGTAAACAACATACATAACACCAACATTCGATTCTTGCTGTGGACGTATCGCTATTTGTTGGAAATTAGTTTTCTGTGGTCTTCGTCGAAGCTCCGTTTTTTACGGAGTGAGGACAGTTCTTTAGTCTGCGGCACAATCTCGGTTGTTATCCATTTACACGTCTCCGTGAGCTGCGCTTGCCACCATCCTTAAAACTATACCGCCTGTAGAATACTAGAGTATCCATAAAATTACACCTATGAAGGCTTCCTGTTTTCTCAATAATTTGCGATCCTTCCTTTGTTTCTTCCTGCAGGAGAATCATTGCGTTGGTCGTGATTCTTTGACTTGCCACCTCTGAGCGCAGGCACCTTCCATCCATGTTGTCTAGAACATGGATTTACATCACAACCATCCCATTTCGCGTTAATCAATTTACGGTCCTGACATGTTTTGCTGTCTCGCCGTGTCTAACCGTTATTCGTGTGTTTACAGGTGTGGTTTCAGAACCGGCGAGCCAAGTGGAAGAAACGCAAGAAGACAACGAACGTGTTCCGCTCCCCCGGGGCCTTGCTTCCTTCGACGGCATTGTCTCCCTTTGGCGGCATGAATGACTCGCTGTGCGGTTTCGCCGACAGCCGATGGGCCGGGATGACGCAGATGCAGCAGATGACGGGCGGATCGCCTCTCAGTCTCCCGCCGGCGCTGCCCCGACAGACCCTCGCCCAGTCCCTCGCCACGCAGGGAGCGCTGTGCAACGCGGGCGGGTTCACAGGCGGGATGGGGCTGAATCCTTCCTGTCCCTCCCTGTACTCGCCCCAGTACGGAATGACATCCTCCTGCGACTCCCCGCTGCAGAACGGCGGGATGGTTCCTCAGATGACGTCACAGATGACATGCGGCATGCAGGACATGGGCGACACGTGGCGTGGCTCGAGCATTGCGTCCCTGCGACGGAAGGCGTTAGAACACACAATGACAGGGGTTGCCGGCTTCCGTTGATCTACACGGCTGTGTAGGTGGAACCGCGATGTGAATTCCGTTCAATCATCATCGCCGAAGCCGAACCATTATTTTCCGTCAATACATACGTAAAACTTAAAAAAATCAGATCAACGATAACGTCTGAAACTAAACGCATGTGTGCACATCGGTCCATTGAAGAATGTGTGTGCAGCACTTTTGCTGTGCCAACTTTCGCAACAGAACGAACATATGCTGTACGTCTGACTAGCCGTCATTCCTGCACAAGAACATACGCGGCAACGTAACAATCACCCACAAACAAAAAGGACGCGAGCAAAGACTATTGCACACATATCTAAAACATAATAACAGAACGAACAATCGCTACAATACATTATGCGCCATCTACTGTATCCATTTTTCTAAACGTTGACCATTTATTGATAACATGTGTGTATAGTTTGGCATGCAACATCCCTGTGCCATTCTGCCTACCGTCTATTTTACGCGTCAACCACACCACACGCATCCATACCATACCAAAATAAATAGAAAGATTAGCTATCGGAGAAGCCGGACACCAGGACTATCGTATAAAATTATAGTCCGTCTTGTCACACCAGATGAAACTGAAGCGCAGAGATTGTCTGCAGATAATGTCGTTTCTAAATCCCGTAACTGTTGATGTTCTGTATGGAAACCACACTAGTTTCATGTTGCAAAATGCTATCCTGTACTACTATGGCGTGTACACGCGGAGAGAAGTGGGGTGTACGATTATCCTATTATTAGCACACACAAAAGTGCACAAAATTCGACTACATTGACGTCGTTGGAAACAGTGCAATATACACACTGCTGTACCAGGATCCAAGACACATTTAGGAGAGTACACTTGTCCAACGAGCGCTTGACCAACGCAAGATATCGACAGGATGGCGGTTATAAATGCCCGTATCAGGCAGCAGACTCACACCAGTATGTCCACTAATAATGTCCGTTTGAGCGTGTTTGCAAGAGCATGTCAACACGAGCGCGTATGTAGGCGAATGACCTCACGAGCGTGTTTGTGCGAGCATGCTTATACAAACGTGTCAACATGACATTTTGTCCAAGATAACGTGTCCGCAGAAGCATGTATACCATAGTCGTGCAATGAATATACTATTGGAACAATATTATGTCCGCACCACTTTCCGATGAGAACCACTAAATGATGTTCATGTAATATATGTTTAGTTAGCTTTTGTCACAAATATTTGGCAAGAACATACCATATTATTGTCAGTGTATATCTGGAGTTGTGCAATAGTAGCTAGAACCGTATGAACGGAGATGCAGAAAGAAATCTGTCCTATTTTGTATACGTCCATAACTGTTTCAGATTTCCACAACAATATCTGAAATCATGATTATTCAGAATAATAATTCAGCTGGTCAGCGGTCAGTATATATAGGGCAACATACACTGAAAAGAAAAACATACAATTCCTAAGAGTGATAAATTTATTCACGCTAACCCATAAGGGAATACACGTCTTACACGACGATTTTCAGATGAGCAAAGATTCTTTAAAATGTAATGTATTTAACCTTTGTAGACTAGGACTTTTGTTGGTTTTCTGCTTGTATATATAAATATATATAATTTATATAAATGGTAGTATCATATGCGTAGACCTGTGAAACTGAAAGTTTTATATTGAACTGCGTACAATATTGAGCTGCGGATAAAAATGTTGACATTCCATTGATCATCTTGGTGATTTTTGTCGTGTTTATACGTGCGAGAATATGATATGTTAGCCATTTGAATGATCCGTTATAGATGCCAATGTATTTTGCTTGATGTCTTAGACTTTATCGTATAGAGGTGGTACTTTGTGGTGTCATAGTATACTTGTAGATGTGGTTAACATGGCGTAACTAATCTAATGTCACGCGTTATGTTTTGCTACCATTGAAACACATAACTGTCACCAGAAACACAAATGGTCATCTGCCATGTCCTACGGTTTTGCAGTTTTAAACAAATACGTTTTTTTTTAACTAGAGGTATAAAACCGCACCTGTTTTAATACGGATTTGCTATAAATGAAAAACTCACTAAAATTATTTTCTTGTAAAACAAAATCACAAACATAAATTTGAGTGATAAATTTATAATTAAAGAGACATAGTCGTGATGCTAGGCACATAATGTATACCGAAAATGTTGCGGAGTTTGTTTGATGTGGGCATATTTAGTAGCCAGATACTGTTGATGGCGACACTCTATCGGAATAAGAATAATATAGGACGGTCAACCAACGAGAAGCGTAATACGGGTTTGTTCAAATCTATACGTGATTTCAGATCACAAATACGGATATCAACCAATGACATTCGGCATGTTTTAGTGTCTATATATATCACGCACTGGATACTAGATCGTGCGACCAAAACGACCATGGGACGATTCACTAAAATAATGAGCTCTTAAGAAAAAATCTACCATTTAAGAGAATCCGTTGTTGAATTTAAGGAACTTTATAAAAATGCAAAATGCCACCGCCGTATTTCAGAGTACGTTATATCTGCGACACACCTGGTAAGGTGTCCCGGTGGCGCGTCTTAATGCTGACAGTTTTCAGTATACAAGATCACTGTTAAGGAAAGAAATATTGGGTTTACGTGTCCGCAAGAATGCCAGAGACGCGGTTCTCTAATGTGGTCAGCGTTTATTTGATCGTGTGAACCACTAATGTCAAACTTCAAAATATTAGGGTATATATACGTCAAGGCTAATAGACTAAAACATATCGCTTTAGTGAGACAAATTGGTTGGCGAATGCAGACGAGGAGTGGGTTAGATAGAGACAGCCGCATTGCTTCTGCAGTAACATTTAAACGTCCGATAGTAGTTTTTTCTCACGCCAATTCAACGGATATATATATATTTCAGCAACTGAACACCTACAACGTGTTTGTGTTCATGTGTAGATGTCACGGTTGTTTGCGTGAGTACAAGTTACTTGAACTCACGTAGAATTTTCAAAGATGTCACTATAGAATTGTGTAGGCTGATTCCTGAAATAAAATGTCCTTGTTGAACCTTTCCCAGCAGAAACAAAACAATCACGTATAGGTAGGTGTAAATCATCAGTAATGCACTGTGTATCACGAGTCCAATTAATTATTAATTAGTGCAAGTAATGATATATAAATACATACACACATTCCATAGTATAGTTCATGTGTCATGTAAATACAGTCTTCTATTTATATGTTTTATGTTGGTTACTGTATACGTGTACAAATAAAATGCATATGACAGTACCGCGTGTTTTTCGCATTAGTGTTGTTCCATGTGAACTGTCTACGTGTTACACACAGTGAGCCGATATTAGTTAGATCTGTGTCACGTGACGTTATATTAGTCAATCAGGTTTACTAGTTGTTAGTCTCATCCGATCGGCACTTGTTTTCATTTTGCGCGCTAATTCTTGGAAATAGTATGCGTTATTTGTAGCAGGAAGAGTTTATTCTCCACTTCTTAGCAACTTTATTATATTATTCAACAGTCGCTATAATAAATGTAAGCAACAAACATACGAAATTGTAGTAACGTCTAAACAAAAAGTTCGTTTACGTCATTACATTTGAAAATATACATTTAGCTGCCTTCAAACTGTAGCTCACTTTACGGGGATATCTCTATGGACGGTGGTTAACTAGGACATATTTGGAGTCATTCATATAGTACGTCACGCTATTGCATCTCCTCATAACGCGTCGTAATAAAATTACTTTCCTTTTGACAAAGACCCCCAAAATGCATACATCCATACATTTATTATATTCGTTGAATGGCTGTATCAATTCCTTAATTACACATATCTTTGTAAAACTAATACAAAAACACCAGCATCGAAGGTCCATGTTTGGGAACGTTTGCTACATGTGACGACGACACATGCAGCAAATCAGTTAGGAATCGCCGAGGACACTATTTCCGTGACGCGGTGGCGCCTCCTGGTGTTCACAGTTTTCCGGGTTTGGGAGTTCGTAGAAATGACAGTGAAACGGTCTCTAGAACAAACTCTTCCAGGACCCGTCGTCCCTCTCTCGCAGCGCTTCTTGTAATTCGTCTTTGTTCTCCATTGATGTGACAAGGTCTGCAGATATTTCCAAAAAACCGCGCGGGCCAACGGGGCCTGTGGCTTGCGGCAGTGGCGGACCCGACAGAAGATTCACGGGCCCTGGGCCCGCCCGCACATAGTTATGTATTACAATTTTGTGTTGTACAATATTGGGAAAAATAAATACATATATCTATCTATCTAAGTCGAACGCTGCAATACACCACGAACACACACTTGTGTTGGCGTGTCTAATCCCCCACAGTAGACAAATGAGAAAATGGCAAGGAAAACTTACTTTACTTTACGTTACCAAAAAGGGAGCATTAATTTGGGTACTCAGTGACATGCAAACTTTGCGAAGTAAATGTATGAATGGCAAGTTTGTATTATACCGAATGTTGGTCAAACTGGGTGCTAGAAGAAATGGGGGTCAACATATCATAATGGGATGAAGATACTATAATATTATTTCGACCCCCCTCACACATCCCGGTTCGAACCGTTCATATTAAATCGACAGGGGAGTCAATTTATTATGGAGTCAAATTACTATACTACACCGGCATTCTTTGTGTGCAGACGTTTCCGTGCCCCTTTACAGACTTCACTGATGCGCTATGTTGTTTGCAAGCTCTTTGCATCAATTCGTCCTGCGTATTCAAAGATGCGAAATCAAACGGAATTCCAAGGATAACTTGTTTGTTGCCCGGCCTTGGCAACATGTATGCGTTCATGGCAAAACAAACAAAAAGAGATGGGAATCTGGACTATACGACTGTGACTCTCAATCATTTCTCTAGTGTCTTTGCCTATACTGTTTTAATACTTACTTATTTGCCTGGTTTGTCGATGAAATGTTTTTGAAATATAAAAAAATGGCTTAGCGATTAGTGCTATCTCTGTGTATTGACAGCTACACAAGCCAATATTTTAAGAATCCCGCTGGCCCAGATACGTCCCATACCCATGTAACGTTTAGTCAAGCTCGCAGCTAGACTTCCCACCCCAAGGCATGGCGTACGTATAGTGGCCCATATAGGGTGGCCCCTTTCTATGTACAAAATAGGGTTTAACAGTTTAATAATTTGTTGAATTTTCCTTTAAATACCCATAACATATTTAGTATCAACATTGGTGGACCCTTTGAGTGTAGACAGGCTGTCTGCCATAGTAGAGGAGTCATCAGACCCTCAGTCATTTAAAGTTGTTGTAATAGTTTTTTTTCGATACCGCCTGATAGGATGGTGCATAAGTAAAATGTTTGGTCGACCATCATCCCCTTGGGGGCCGTGGGAACACCTTTAAGCAACAATATTGAAACAGCCCTAACTTCTGAACCGTTCATGCTACACCAGCTGCTACATATTGTGTCTCTGTGGATTCGAAATTTGGAGTAGCAACTGTTACGCCCTATGCCATTGTTTGCATGGAGGTAGCCATTTTGAAGTTATTTATGAAAAACCGTAAAATCATGTAATTTTAACGACAATTTTCCTAACTATTTTCACCCTTAGACAATCAATTTAATTCGAAACATCGCCTAACCTGCACTAAATAGCAAAAGAAACCACAAACGCCTGCCAAGCAAAAGAGAAGTTATACTACATGGGTGAGAGTAACTAA
This sequence comes from Escarpia spicata, assembly GCA_963995525.1. NCBI lineage: Eukaryota > Metazoa > Annelida > Polychaeta > Sabellida > Siboglinidae > Escarpia > Escarpia spicata. Next base: position 43,393,122 of record OZ023216.1, read on the forward strand.
TTGTGCTTGTTGATTGCTACCATCTCAGAGCAATATTAACATTGCGCCACCTGGCGAATATTCGTAAACCGGCCCTAATTTATGAACCATTCATCCTACATCAACGCAAGATGCATCTACAGATTCTAAATGAGGAGTAGCAGCTATCAGATTATGTATTATGTGCGTATTAGCAAAGTGTAATGCCTCTGTGGATTCCAAATAAGGAATATAAATTTTATATTATATAGTTTGTGCGTTGAGGCAGCCATATTGATGTTATTTACGAAAGCCTGTTAAATCATGTAATTTTTTAATTATGTTTTTTATTTAAAAAACGTACAAATTATGGAGGTAATACGGCTTGATTTTGCCCTGTTTATACACATTATTCTGTTAAAGCATGTTTTGCACCTTAAAATAAATACGCAATCAATATAAAACAGAGCCACATGTATTCTCACGTGAAGTAGTGACATATCACGAAGCAACTTCCCCATTCCGAGGGTCATTCCCTTACAGTTGTGAAGAGTCAGTCGATCCACCAGTGATAAGTTACTTCTTCCACCAGCTCCTAGCAGGACCTAATTCGTCGACTGCAGAAAACAGTGTACACTGGACAAAGATTCTCTCCGTGAGTTCGATGAAGAGGAGAAGGACGAAATAGAATTGATAAAGACAGTACATCAGGAGCTTCGTGGAGGGCCAGAAACGGGTATAATTGCACTGGTCATGCGGTCTTAGTACCATGATTCTCGATAATTAGGTGTTTTTTAGATTAAGAAGATTGGTAAAATCCATTGAAGCCCACTCCCTCATTTTCCTCAACAAAGCAACTGTTCTACACTTGATTCTCCAAGACAGTACCAAGCACCTCAACCCGCAACACCTCCCACTGCTGGTGATGGATCAACCAGTTTAAGACTTTGCCATGAAAAATCAATTGACATTCCCGGAAACTCTCTCAATGAAGACAAGTTTGTCGTGATGCTAGGAGGCATCAAGATGAACATCCAGCTCACTTCACAGATCATGTTGACCACAGTACCGGCAAACGTTCATTGTGCGTGAGAGCCGAGGAGAAGACCTTTTCTATTCTGGCATGAATCTTCCCCTACTTCCAACATTAAGGGAACCTCAACTGAAGCCCCAAGTCTGACTTTTTTGAATGCATTCTTAAAACCAGTAAAAGTCTCACTTGTGTGTGACCGGATTCACTGGTCCACTCATTCGCTAACTACATGAGTTGCTTTGTTTCTGAGGCATGTTGTTCTAACTTTTATTTGGATTTGGTTTAATATGCAAAACACGCTATGACACAACATATAGGCAGCACAAACTCACGCAGCATAGTGTTCGAAATTACATGTTCTTTATGTTTTTAAAATATAAACAAATATTAGCATTATAAGATGTTAAATTTTTTCGCAAATATATCGATATGGTTGAACGTACGCACAAACTAGATAACAAAAGAGCTGCTACTCATTTCGAATCAAGACGTTGATGTAGGATGAACGGTTCATAAATTAGGACCATTTTATGAATTATCCGTCAGGTGGCGTCATGTTAATATTGCTCTGGCATGATAGCAATAAACATGCAAAATTAGTAGCTATCTGCCACAATTCTGTTTTGCTTGGCAGGTGTTCGGGTTCCTTTTGCAATTTAGTTTAGGTCAGTTGATGTTTAGAGTTAAATTGTTTGGCTAAGGGTGGAAATAATTAGGAAAATTATCGTGAAAATTACATGGTTTTTACGGTGTTTTACAAATAACTTTAATATGGCTGCCTCCACGCAAAAATTGCATAAACGTTGCTACTCCAGATTTTGGAATCCACAGAGATACATTATGTTGACGAAGGGTGAACGGTTCAGAAGTTAGGGCCGTTTCAAGATTGCTGTTTAAAGGTGCCCCCACGGCCCCTCAGGGGGTTGATCGTTGTACAGTTGGACCAACAATGTTATTTATGCTCCAACCTATCAGGCGGTATCGAAAAGCAAACTTTTACAACAACTTGAAATGAAAATGAAATTTAACACGGCTGATGCTTCACTATAGCAGGTTGCAATAACGAGAGGTACTCCATCTGGCGGATAACTTGGAACTACTAGTCCGGGTAATAATGATATGTGGTCCACTCTCCCGCTGTTTATGTCTAATAGTTACAGGGTATTGTCTAGAAAAGTGTCAAATTGGCAGAAATTCAGTCGTGAGTCCATATCTCAGCAAATTTTGTATGTATAAATACGTGTTTTCTCTTACGAGTACAAAAGTAACATATCTACGCATGCCATATCAGATTATGCACATAGTGCAATCCTTTATTTATATTAAGAGCGCTTACTTACCCCAAAATTAGCAAAAATTGCTTTTACTTTTACTTCACATCAATAGCTCTGTCTTCTTATTTGTTTAAGTCTGCCACGGGACGTCCCAAAAAACGACGAACTGCTGAACAGCAGAACGCTTATCGAAACAACATAAAAAATATCTTGCCAAGCGCGACGAGTTCAAACGAAGAGAGAGGGAGAGAGAGAGAGAGAGAGAGAGAGAGAGAGAGAGTGAGAGAGAGAGAGAGAGAGAGAGAGAGAGAGAGAGAGAGAGAGAGAGAGAGAGAGAGAGAGAGAGAGAGAGAGAGAGAGAGAGAGAGAGAGAGAGAGAGAGAGAGAGAGAGAGAGAGAGAGAGAGAGAGAGAGAGAGAGAGAGAGAGAGAGAGAGAGAGAGAGAGAGAGAGAGAGAGAGAGAGAGAGAGAGAGAGAGAGAGAGAGAGAGAGAGAGAGAGAGAGAGAGAGAGAGAGAGTGAATACAGAGCAGACAACATTATAACGGTGGTTTAGGTGCGAGCGATTTTATTAATATTAACACAAGTCTCCCAAATCCATATTATTCAACCTAACTGCCATTAAAAGTAATATTTATTACACTCAATAAAAACGACAACTCATACCATAATTTATGAAGACAATTTGACTGTCCCACTCGTTATTGCGTTGCATCGTTTGATTACTCTTCTTTTATGGCAACACCAATAAAGCACGTGATCACAACATGTCATTGTGTTTTGCATAGTATACCTTACATTTCGAAAACTATACAAACGACGTTCATCTGACGTCACAACGCTTGCCTTGCCTGCGTTTGGCGACGCTGTACCTTGGGGAAGTCGTCGAACGAAAGACCACGTGCTCCGAGGCAGTCGCCGGTTGTGATTGGCTGGCAACTGGCAGGCGGCCTCTGGGAGGCGAACGACAGACAATGTGCTGCAGTTGTCTGCCTCTGAGAGAGAGAGCACTGGCACAGACGAAAAGACAAAAATATGAAAAGAGAGTAAAATTGATAGCAGGGCATCACGACAGCAAGCTCATGGCAGAAAGACCAACAGAAGAGAAAAATCAGCATCATATAGAAAAATTGTGGTACTATCGGTTAAGCTGAAAACTACAGAAAAAGATGCTTAAGTACCGAAAACATCTAGAACGTTTGAAGGCACACTATCCTGACGCCAATGATGGTAGGGCCGTTCTGACACCTAAAACAAAAAAGACAGAAACCATGTGGAAAGGGCGAAGGCATGTCAGAAAGAAATTAACTTTGCACTTCTCGTTGACAATCCAGCTGCACAAAAGACGTAAAGAGCAGAAGTCGAATAAGGGTATGCAGGCATTCCACAAGGTTTTGGAACTGGGCACATCTTGAAGTAGCGGTGAAAACCATTGCTCTATCGAGGTCGGCTGCCAACAATAACAAGAAACAAAACATTAAATAGTCCGTGTATGAACGGAAGAAACACGAGAGCACGTCATTAGTTTCTTCTGCAGAGAGATGACATTAGCAGAGCAACAGCTGGTGTGCAACAGACGGTGACCAAAGATGGACAAGGAATGCATGAAAGGTATATGTTGAAGTCAGTATCGGAGCTATACAAAACGTTCAACGCCTCGTCGTCTGCACTACCAACACCTGATTTCACATCTAATCAGTTACTATGATATGTTTCAGGTGGATGGCATCACGAAGATGGCAAAATACCGATCGTATTTAGTGGACGGGTGTGAGGAATCAGAAGAGCCCATAGACAATGTGCTAAAGATACTCCCACTAGTGGCTGTAAACTCAAAACAAGGATATCTGCAAGTTCTCCCAGAAGAAGAACTTCGCACAGAGTCATATTTTCGGAAATAACTTACTAATGCATTGCTGCTAGCCATTGCAATCAGTTGACGTTACCTCCGCTTGCATTGATCAAATTGTTTAATTTGTTTCTACAATGCCCTTTGGATAATATAAAGTGAACGTATTACCATCGATATAATTTTACATATTCTTCATAGGGTACTGATACATACAAACACCACTCAGTTTGACGGTGCTATTTTACCCCCCTCCCACCCCCCCAGAAAATATAGATATAAGCTCTGCTGCGTATGGCAATCGATTACGATGCCATGTTAGTCTAATATGCGACACTTTAATAAATATCGGAACTCGTTGACATAATGATTGCATAATTATTTATATACTTGCCACTAAAAATCTGCTCAAACGTAATCATCTTGTTTGAAGTGTTCACGCCACCACAACTGGCCCCTTTTATCTTCTACTCGACGAAAGGTAATTACCCACGCTTTGTATCTTGCCCTGTCTTCAGGAAACTCATGCCCCCTCTGTTATGACAACCGTAAACACAACAACAAGGCATCGCGTGAGATGAAAGGAGATTCAATTGGCTTTACGTTTGTTTACCAAGCGTGACCGAGTAAACAACTCAGAACCGGATGTTGACAGGAGGATCGGTTGCTAGCACCCCTGGCGTCATTTACATGCGAATTCCGCCATTGTTGCAAGTCTTCCATAAGGGTTCTACCGGGGGATATGCAAAATAGAGTAGCCAGTTTAGTGTTGCCAACGTTAGCTTGGCATGCCCATGTGCCAGAGAAGGTTAGAGATTTATGAGGGGAATTTGTCGACTTATATACTTTGCTGCCGGAGATTAGCTTCGATCATCAAGATTATAATGTCACAATACGACCCGGGGGAGGATGGTAATCTAGCAGTGTGTGTGACCCATAAGAGGAAACCCCAGGGCCGTTCTTTCAGTTAATGGTCAAGAGCCTTCCAGGTATTCATGTCGGTGTTTGGGTGAAGCCAGGGAATGCTGTGGTGGTGTGAGTGATGGACCTGGGATTGTATTAGTTATGAGTTGTGGTTCAGTGCAGTGCAGCAGCCGTCTCCCAGGGTGGCACCACAGGCGGGACCTTCCTTTCTAAACAGGGGTACAGGTAGCCGTGCAAACCGGGACTGTTGGGCCTTTAACCAGGGACGATGTATGCGAAATCCCTGTCCATTCAAGCATCTCTGCAGGTGGTGCCCACCCTGGTGTGGTGGTTCCCACCCTGTGATCCGGTCCCCGAAGTCCCACAGTCGTAAATCAGGTGCCCACTGCCCAACCCATATCATGCCATGCCTTCGCAAGTGTCGCCAACAGCTCTAAGGGATGGTTTAGTAAGTTATGATGTTGTGAAAAGCCAGTATTTAATTATGGGGTTTACTTCAGGTTTTGAAATCGGGCGTTTGGATGTACCAGTGCAGAAAGGGGTAGTCAAAAACGTGAAATCTGCCTTTGAATGTCCACATGTAATAGCCTCGATTATCCAGCCGCCGTGAGGTGGCAGCACTGGCCCGTACCAACTGCCTGGATTATTAAGTTCCAGCCATTGTTACCGGTAGAGAGCTTTACCCCAGATTCGGGTAGAGACGATGATTGGCTCTCAGGCCAACTATGAAATAACAAATTCAATAAGGATACACTTTTATCAGATAATACTACACTATAACAACTATTCAACATAAAACTTATATTGAAACATGTCACACAACAACTAAACCGGCAGTAAACTTTGTTCGTAGTTTAATGCCTTTTAATCACATGCATATTCACTAGGTGGCAGCTCTGATGGCATAACATTCAAAAGGGCCATTCATAGCCAGAAGTCTGGCGAAGTCACGCAGCCAGGCGAGAGTCGGTTATGCGAGACTACACATGTAATAGATTTGAAGTTAAAGAAGGAGCTAGAACTGGGTCGGATTTTAGGCCCCTTCAAGGTGCCACCAGTTAATCCCGCTTACAGAATATCACCGCTAGGGGTTGTTTCTAAGAAAGTTCCAGGGTAGTTTAGAGTGATCCATAATTTATCTCACCCAGCTGGTGAGTCAGTTAATGATTACATTCCTAAGGAGTTTTCAACAGTGCAGTATGCAACCACACAGGATGCCATTTCATTCATTAAGGATTCTGAGTCAATAGTCTTCATGGCTAAGATGGACGCAGCATTCAGGATTATTGCTCCAAATGTTTCACCACTGGGTTGTTCAAGTTCTTGCTCTATCTTTGAAGGTTTAAGCACAGCGCTAGAATGGGTTGCCATGAACAAACTGGGTGTAACAAAAGCAATTCACATAATTGACGACTTTCTGTTTTTGGCGACTTCTCATGGTAAATGTCTTAACGATATACAGGCGTTCACTGGGCAATGTGGGCAACTGTGGGTCCCGTTGGCGCCTGGATAGACAGTTGGGCCTTCTACTGCACTACAATTTCTGGGAATAACGTTAGGCGTAGTGAGCACGAAGACACGTTTACCAGATGATGCGTAGATCGCTGACACAGTCATTCTTGAGCAGAGAGACAGCCACTCTTGGAGTGATTCAACAAGTAATAAGGGTCCTATGGATCAGTTGTTCAGTAGTTCCTGGAACAGGTTTCTTACGAAGGTTAAACCACTTAACTTTACATGTAAGTAGACCGCAGTTTCACATTAGATTGACCAGACAGGTGAAACTAGACTTGTTGAAATGGCAGGAATTTCTGTCAGGATTTAACGGGAAAGCTTATTGATGATAACTTTCTGAATGGGGATTACTTGCAGTTATTCACCGATGCATCCGGGGGCATAGGCTATGGGGCAGTATGTGGCCCAGACTAGTTTTGGGGTAGACGGCCCATTTCATGGAATGTCCTTAATATCACAGTGCTTAAGTTGTACCCAATTGTAGTGGCTGTGGCGAAGGGGGGGATTTCTTCGGCTAACAGTAGCGTGTGTTTTTCACATATAACGAGGCCTTGGTTGCAATAATTAATAAACAAACATCCAAGGAGCCATGTATGATGACGATGTTGAGAGAGTTAATTCTGTCTTGTTTCCGTCGCACTTTTAACTTTACATCTCGTTATATACCAGGTCGTGGCAATACTTTGTCAAACAAATGACCCCGTTGCCAGATACACGAATTTCTGACGTTGGCTCCATGGGTCAATTCCGAACCAGCGATTGTGCTGTTCCACATCTCCACAGCCGCCTTAGGGACACTGTCATTATGCACCGTTCCTGTGTTACCTGTGTCTGTTGTCATGATAATGGGTTTTATTGCTTATCTACATAGCGCAGGATATGCAAATGCTTCCAATATTTCTACAATATCTGCCATTTCGTTTTTCCATAAACTTAATGGTTTACAGGATCACGCTAAGAATTTTATTGTTGTCAAACAGGGGCGCAAAACTTGGGAACGGTGTCTGACGTCAGGTTGCCAGTGACAATGCTAATAGTATTGCGGCTAATTAGCGCTCTGCCACATGTGGTTACGTCACGTTATAAATGTATCATGTTAACAGCTTAGATGGTCCTCGCATTTAGGGCCTACTTACGCGTAGGGGAGATGGTCCCCTGTCCTAGCAGAATGGTGCAGGGTTGCCTTCAGCTCAGAGATATAGGTTTGAATGGTGATTTGGTCACGGTTTATTTTCTACATTTGAAACACAGCTGTCGACAGGGCCATCAGTCATTGCGGGAAGATGGACAGTATATAATCGGTACTGCGATATATCCTGCCAGGGAATTTCTTGTTGCAAGGTGTACAGAGGTGGCTCCACTGTTTGTATATGCGGATGATTCTCCAATGCTGCGACGCGAGTTCGATCTACTCCTAATGCATCAGCTCGAGTTTTGTGGTTTAGGTACTAGGGTTTTCAAAGGGCATAACCTTAAAATTGGGGCAGCAACATCAGCTGCATTAAGTGGCGAGTCAGATGCTGCTCAGATTAGAGCTGCAGGTAGGTGGGCTTCAGGTGCCTTTTGGAAGTATATCCGTATTTCATAATATGCACGTAATTAGTCTGGTTTATGGTTTCGGGGGATGCAGCAGGGACTCTGACAGTGGCGGAGTCTCTAGGTATATCATATTATGTGACATAAAGCAGGTTGGGATATGGTCTAGGCTCTGACAGTGGTGGAGTCAGAAGCTAATATTTCAACACGGATATTATGAATGATGCAGCTTTATATATGGCCCTGGTAGCGAGATATGGCTTAGGCTCTGACAGTGGCAGAGTCCAAAGCTAAATGTCTCAGTCCGGATATGATGAGTTATGCATTATTGGCTTATACCCTAGTGGGATATAATGGCAGCTCTGACAGGGCGGAGTTGTCTTAACAGTTTGTTGGGGGTCGGTCACATTGTATATTTGGGTGACTTTGTGGCGGAGTGACCCCCACACATATGGTGAATTGTACAAAGTAACTAGTAGTAATTTAGTTAGTAGTCATAATTTGGTTATCAAGTGTTGTCGGACTCGGTAGATGTGCGAATTATGCATATTGCGTAAAATTAGCAATCGGGGGCCGGCGTGCTTGCTGCGGATATTGTGACGATGGATTATGTGTACGCAATTAATAACGAAGGTTAATAAAATTGCATGTCATTAAGTTGGCCTATTTCAATCTATGCCTGACTAACGTTGTTCCTTCTGCATAAATGAATGTATGTAATCAACGGGGACATACTGAGTTTTATGTGGAAGGACAACGTAACTAATTTATTAATGCATCATAGCTTTTAGAGCAAAACATGTTTTGGTTACGAGGCTATGCGACTCGCGCATGCGCGCTAGACACCGCTATGTAAGCAATAGCAGCAGCTTAATCGACTTCATTTATTCAAAATTCTTGGGGAGTGTTCACAGAATATCATTGGCTTATCTGAATTTACAATTTACATAGTTATAATGTAGTTGTACTCGATGCTAGATTAGCTTGTTCGTGTAGTATTAATCAAGTTTAGATTTCCCACCCTCCCTCCCTTTAACGATGGGTGGACGTTTATTAGTTTTAGTAGCTTTAAATTACTATGTGGTGGATTGTACCACAGGAATGTCACGGGGAAAAACCGTACTGTATATTTACTGATTTAAGGTCTGACGCTTTTCCCTGGACAGTACACCAGGTTTTACCATCAAGATTTTTCCTCAAATTATTGTGTGCGCAGAGTTTTAGGGCGGAAATAAGTTAATGTATTTACGTTATATGGTGGGCGGAGTGAGCCCCAAACTTTTGGTGAATTGAACATAGCAGCCAGTAGTGATTTAATTAGTACTCATGATTTGGTTATCAAGGGTTGTCGCACTCGGTAGAAGTGCGAATTATACATATTGTGTGAAATTAGCAGTCGGGGATCGGCATGTATGCTGCGGTTATTGTGACGATGGGTTATGTGTACGCAATTAATAACGAAGGTTAATAAAACTACATGTCATTAAGTTGGCCTATTTCAAGCTATACCTGACTTGCGTTGTTCCTTCTGCATACATACATACATACATACATACATACATACATACATACATACATACATACATACATACACACATACATACATACATAAACACATACACACGCACACACGCACACACGCACACACACACACACGCACACACGCACACACGCACACACGCACACACGCACACACGCACACACGCACACACGCACACACGCACACACGCACACACGCTCACACGCACACACGCACACACGCACACACGCACACATACACACATACACACATACATACATACATACTCACACATACATACATACATACATTCAGTACAGCAACAGTTTACTTGTTCTCAGCACCAATACACGCATGATGCTGTGACTTGTGTTCCACGTACAAATACCAGCAGCATGTAACTATCACGGTTTGACGGCCACTAAATAGTTCGTACGATTCCGAGAGGGTTTTATTCTTCGTGTGCCTTATCTGGCAACTTTCGTGGTCATAAATTTGATACAGTGCTGTCCTTTGCAGATGTTAGCAGCTGGATGCCACTGGCTGGTCTTTCAACCAATAATTTATACTGGTGGTGTTGGTTAGTAATTATAGGTACATGCGTACGTATATGTGTACATACGTACATACATACAAACATACATACATACATACTCGCACACATACACGCACACACACACGCACGCACGCACGCACGCACGCACGCACGCACGCACTGACACGCACGCACGCACACGCACACACACACGCACGCAGGCGCACGCGCACACACGCGCTCATGCGCACACGGGCACGAACGCACGCACGCACGCACACTCGCACACACATACACACATACATATATACATACATACATACATAAATACATACATGCAAACAGTAATTCAGACATGCATACATGCACTCGCTCGATTATAGATAAAATCATGTATGATTATCAAGGCCCAGGGGTTTACGGGAAGCAAAGTCCTGCGTCCTACACGCATAGAAACAGTACTTGGACGGGTGCAAAATAATCGTTCATGGGTATCAATCACATATAACAAAAATATATATCGAAAATGAATGCCTTTAACTTGGTAGTTTATTATCGAATCAGTTCGTTTGGTATTTCTTTTCACGAGTCCTTCCAAATAATCATTCCCGTAGGCGTATGTTTCCCGATATCGACCAGATTCCGACGGGTGCTTAATCCTCCGTGTGCGCCGCCCTGCGCGTTGTTTTGCGAAGCGCCTCTAGGAACTGATTCGCGAACCAGAATACCATTCCAATCCGTGCGCATATCCGTTCTGGCTTTAAGGTTTGAGTGCAGTCGCTGTGCGTTTTAAGAGTTCCTAATTTATTAGAGCTGTAGTGGTGAAAAAGAAAGCGACCTACGAACATTCTTTTGTTTAGCTAACCGCTTACAAATTACGGATCGTACGGCGACAATAGATAGTGCAAGCACTCCGATCCCGACTCCCATCCCGGGCCGATCGCGCCAGTCGCTCGTCCAACAATCGGACAGATATATAGAACATAGTTATAAACTATTGATTTTAGGGCACTTTTGAGGCCCAAATAGCGCTCCGACTTGAGTCAACATGCGATTTAACCGTACAGTAACCCGCGACCTTAGCGGTGCACGCTGATTCAAACCGGAGCGAACGCTATTTGGGACATGATATTTCTGAAACAATGTGGAATGATGGCATGAAGCGAGCGCTATTTGGACATTATATTCCTGAAACAACATCGAATGACGGCATGAACGCACTGAGGTATAATATTTAGTCACAACTGTCATAATGCCGATATCGGGTTGGGTCCGGATTCTACACGACGTCACAATTAAGTGCCCACAAAGTAATGCGCAGTTCCATCTGCTGTCTATTGGCTATTCCAATGCTACTGTCATCACCATGGTCAGGTTTCCCGCCACCAAAACAAATTCAGGAGCCTTCTAAAGTGACTCGTAGCTCCCTCGATATCCTTAGCTTTGCCTTAGGAGATCCCCCAATGTGACATTTACACGCAAGCCAAGGCATCTAGCAGACTAGCACGCCCCTCTCGTAAGTGAGGAAGGCTGCTCTAACTTCCAAAACTACATCGACTATCTAGGGAAAACATCAACATATAAAACAGTATATTATAACAAGGCACGCTATTTTGTTAAGGTATTGTTAGTATGAAACAATTAATACTATTAACTGGGTTTCCATGGGTTGTATAAGTTGTGGTATTTATAAAACAATACTTACAATTAAAAAAGAGCAATAAGTGGGACTCACGATATAGGCTTGGGACCCACTCAAAGAAGGCTGGGAGTCCCGAGGACCCGTAAACACAAACATCAAGTTAAACCCCTGATCAGGATATATGTAGGTCATGTGTAATGTTGACATATTCACGTCCAAAGCACTTAACAGTTTGATTTACCAAAAACACAATACCGTAATGGTGTAAGATTTATGAAGTCACAACAGTCCAACGTATGGTATTACACATCAATCACAAATCGTGTGCGTGTTCACGTGCAAGTGCGTGTCAGCGCGGGAGTTTGTGTGTGTGGGGTGGGGTTGTGTGGTGGGTGTGTGTGTGTGTGTGTGTGTGCGTGGTGTGT
>OZ023216.1:43405530-43413030 GCA_963995525.1 Escarpia spicata
GATTATTTTAGGGTTTGAGGCAGACTTTTGTTTGTCACCATCCGGTATACATTAGCCCGTCCACAAATTGTTAAGTAACGTACTGCTAAGTAGCGCGAGACGGCGTATCAGAACGATAATTTGCGAGAAGAAGCGTTTGCGGTACTGTTGGCACAAGCACATACCTAAGCTATTTCAACATAATTTTCAGCATTATATCTATGATACAATGTTTTGAAATCGACTGATATAATACCTGGAACAGTAGCAACTAGTAATGAAAACATTATTATAAAATAATTTGAGTTGATTTTCAGTGAAATACATACGATTATCGAATAACAACAAATATGCAACTTGCAATGCTTACAAATACGTTTCGAAAGTCACAAGTTATATAAGTCGTATTTCACTACCATTCGTCAATTTATGAATATCTGTAGTTAGCCTACATTTCTAGTTTCAATCACACCACGAGCAACTGTACATACCGCGAAGTTTCACCTAGTTACGTTTGTTTCAGTTTTGTGATTTGGCCGCTGTATCCCTGATGGTAACTAATTCACAACCACGCTAAACATCGGATATGTCTTACCATTTGCACCTGGGACCGGTGTAGAATTGAGCAAAAGAACTCCGCAAAGAATCAATGCAAAGAAGACAATACGAAGACGAAAGGCTCCAAACAGATCCACACGCAGCGGACGCATTTGTCTCTAGTTAGACGTGCTACACGGCAGAATGACACATCGAATGGCCTGCGACTGGTTCCAGGTATTTCACAATAGCGACACACGGAGAACAGTCACAATTTAATCGATAGTGAATAATTCCGAAGTTGTCGTCCGGGTGATCACCAAACCATATTGACGTTTACGTAACATAGGCCTTTTTATATGGCGACATATTGGATACCAGTGAATAATTTAGATGTTGTCGTCTGGATGATAACAAAACATCGACGGAAATACGTAACATAGGCTCCTTCGGTCATTCACTCGGAGGAAGGGCATTTTTTCACAGTTAATGCAAAGCTTTCCAGAAGTGCAATGCCATGTTGATATATCTGCCAAATAATTGACCAGACAACACCGATCACAGTTTCTTTCTCATCTCTCTCTCTCTCACTCTCTCCTCATCTCTCTCTCTCTCGCTCTCTCTCTCTCCTCTCTACTCTCTCCTCTCTCTCTCTTCTCTCTTCTCTCTCTCTCTCTCTCTCTCTCTCTCTCTCTCTCTCTCCTCTCTCTCTCTCTCTCTCACTCTCTCCTCTCTCTCTCTCTCTCTCTCTCTCTCTCTCTCTCTCTCTCTCTCTCTCTCTCTCTCTCTCTCTCTCTCTCTCTCTCTCTCCTCTCTCTCCTCTCTCTCTCTCTCTCCTCTCTCTCTCTCTCTCTCTCTCTCTCTCTCTCTCTCTCTCCAACTACACCCCTTGATGTATGTATGTGTATGTATGTGTGTATGTAAGTATATGTGTACGTATATATGTATGAATGTATGTAATATATATATATATATATATGTGTGTGTGTGTGTGTGTGTGTGTGTGTGTGTGTGTGTGTGTGTGTGTGTGTGTGTATGTATGTATATATGTATATGTATGTGTGTATACGTATATATATATATATATATATATGTTATCGAAACTGATCGGCAACCGAATAATGTCTTCATACTACAATATATGTTATGAACACCATTCACCACGTATCTAGTTCATTCGACACCCAAGTTTGTCTTTTTTTAGGGTTAATTAACAAAAATTGTTTTGCAGAAAAGACCATCTACCCGAAAGAACTAAACTGATTTTATCAGATGTCTGGGTTTAGGGTTCACACTCGCCACTTACACTCCGTTGCCACTGCATTAGGGTCTTCGTTCATGTTCCAAATCCTTAACAGAGAATACTTGAACCCAGTACACCCATTTTCCTAAAATACATATTTACTTACTTCCTTACTTAAAGTGGACTGTTTTCCTGAGTTCGTCACAGTAGTTAACATTATATGACTTCCTATTCTTAAACTTTCGACATGTTATGAGCTAAACTAGAGGATATGTATCTATATTGGCCTGCCTATTAGTCAAATCATTTATTATTAGTATTACTAGCATTTATACACATTATAAAACGTACATGGAAACAAATGTAAAATATATATGTACATGTATAAAGATGCCGGTAAATATAATATTACGATTTACAAAATTTTATATATATATATATATATATAATGTAACTAAAATACATATTTGCAAATATATTAAGATAATTAAGTAAAAGAATATATATTATAATATATAAAATTGTATTAAAAGATCAATAATAATAAATAAATTAAAGTATATTATATAATAAAAATATATTAAATCTTGCATGTTGTGTCACGTGTCTCTTATTATGTCTTCCATTGAACAGTCGCCCTTTTTTGGGCGGCTCGATTGATTCGCAAGCGCCGGCTGGTGAGACTTCAATAGTCGAAACGCGTCTCGGGCAGTGAAATTACCGTTCCTAGAGGGCGGACAGGATGCCGGGACGGGGCCCCAGGATCGACAGGGGTGAGTTACATTGCCTTGACCTTCACTCAGCGTTGAATGCACCAAATAAATAATACGATCCACACATTGAGCCGACTTGGGCTTATCCCAGGTATTCAGGACAAGAGAATGTCCTAACTGTGGTTAATTAAAGGATTGGATACCCTTAAACTTAAGCCAAATACAGGGTATAAAAGGACTTGGGGGCACATCATAAAACGTGCATTCGGTGTTGGTGTTGTGCCGGCATGTGACAGTGTTTGCGGCCTGGTTGTCACCCGTATGGCCGTGTCTGTTTGACGTTAGAGAGTTATCGCATCGACCCTGGTTAACAATTCAATGACATTTTTCCAAAGGTCCTATGGACGGTACTGTAAAGACCATGTATCCGAAAGGACTAAACTGATTTGATCAAATGTCAGGGTTTAGGGTTCACATTCGCCACCTATGCTCCGTTGCCAGTGCATTATGATCTTCGTTCATGTTCCAAATCTTTAACATAAGATACTTGAACCCAGTACACCGGTTTTCCTAAAATACCTATTAGCAAGAGGTCGGTTTGTATGGCGTTTGTTCTATAAAAACAAAAATTAGCTTTCTCTGGGATCGATACGATGCTTATCGATTGGGTTGTACTCCCGCCCGGGGATTCTCGACAAGACTTCATTCATTCACGAAGAGCGCCGTAGCGTGAAGGTGTGACTCATCGCGCCGGTGGCCACATATGATGGATACGGCGTTATATATACCGACCACTTTATTCATGCACCTACCAAATTACACGTTTTTCTTTCTTTGCTATTCACAGCAATGGTATATCACGGATATACCCCGGATGGTTTTAATATATCAACAATTCAACCTCTGGTAAAAAACAAGAGGAAATCAGCAAATAATTCTGACAACTATCGAGCCATTGCTCTTAGTAGCCCTCTGTCGAAAATATTTGATTGGGTTATAATGATAAAAAGTTCCGATGCTCTTAAAACAAGTGATCTACAGTTTGGTTTCAAACCTCAAAGCTCTACAGCTAAATGTACATTTGCGTTAATGGAGACAGTGAACTATTTCCAGCAGAATAAATCGGATGTTTACGTGTTATTACTAGATGCGACTAAAGCATTCGATAAAGTAAATTATGTTAAACTTTTTAACTTACTGATGGATAGAGGAATGAATCCCCTTTTAATGAGATGTTTATTTTATATGTACACTAATCAACATTTAAATGTATCATGGAACAATTCCATGTCATTGCATTTCTCCACTGCCAATGGTGTGAAGCAGGGTGGGGTGTTGTCCCCCATTTTATTTTCTATCTACATTGATGAAATGTTAACAAGACTCTGCATGTCAGGTTTTGGCTGTATGATCGGTCATAAGTACTATGGTGCTGTTGGCTATGCTGATGATATATCTTTGGTAGCTCCATCGATATATGCATTGAACAAAATGTGTGATATATGTCTAAAATTTGCATATGAATATGATTTACAATTCAACCCGGCAAAATGTCAACTTATTAAGTATGGCAGTGGTACCGACTGCCCATTTTACTTTGATGGTTTAAAAGTGAAACATAGTAAAAAAAAAGGGTTGCATTTAGGCCACGTTATTGGTCCTGACGCTCACCAGGCTATGGTAAAAGATATGTGTCATGATTTTATATGGCGTGTAAATGCATTATCTGCTAATTTAAGGTGTTTTTTTGTTTTGTATAAACATAAAACGTCAATTATATATGTCGTACTGTACATCTTTCTATGGTGTATGTCTGTGGAACTTGCAAAACAAACATCTTGATATGTTCTATACTACGTGGCGCAAAGGTATCAGAAAACTGTTTAATCTACCAGTTTGCACGCATTGTAATATGGTGCCACTTTTAGCAGACTGTTTACCGATTCAAATTCAAATTATGAATCGAATGGTACGATTTATGCAGAGTTGCTTGAAATGCAGTAACTCCAGTTTGAAAATGCTCTCTCATCTAGCCTGTCAAGGTAGTGGGTCATATATGTCTAAAAGTTTTAACTATACCATGTCCAAATTCAAACTTGATGCCATGACATTCTTTCGAATGAAGTCTAATCAGTTTTATGGTATGATTCAAGACCACTACCAGGAGGGGCTGAATGATGAACTAGTATGTAGAGTCTCATTTGCAAAAGATGTATTAAATAATATAAATAATGTGGGTAGCTCTTCCTTTTTAGCCATTGACGAGCTGCGCTCATTGCTTACTGTTTTATGTACACAGTAACTTATATACATTGATTTAGTTGAATTGTACAATTTTAGTACGAATAAATGTATTATTATTATTGTCTTGGGTAAACAATGCCTCGGCGACCATCTCCAGTGACAAAAACATGTGGACCACGTGTTTTTATTACCATCAGTAACGCCGCGTGGCGGGTGCTGGACATCAGACATTCTTGCCTGTTGTGTCACGTGTCTCTTATTCTGTCTTCGATCGAACAGGCGCCCCTTTCTGGGCTACCAACGGAACGAAGCAGAGGTATGGTTACAATCCCTCTCACATCGGCACTCACGCCCACTGACTTCACGCAAGCACCGCACAACTCCACTGTCGTATCCACTCCACCTCTTTCATCCCTCTCCTTTTCCCTTGCTAATACATCAGGGACCAAGCCTTCTCCTTCTTCGACTGTAGGTCGTAAGCGGCAGACCACTTCTCTATCACCGGGGGCCACCGCCTTTGTGTTTTACTACCATCACCACTCCCCCTTTAGCAGCTGCTATCGCCAAACCATCCCTGCACCAGGCCTTCTAACGTTTCTGCCACCTCTTCTCCACCCCTTTCTCCCAACTCCTTCCCGCCACTACCGAGACAATCGTGTTCTCCGGATCTTCCACCTCACTCCAAGTCTCATTCTTTCCAACCTGTCTCCAGACCACGGGTGGACCGCGCCATAATTCATAGACTACCCCCTTCGCCTACTCCTGCACAACGATTCTCTACTGTGCCCTCCATACATAGAAGCACAAAGTGCAAGAAATCCAGCTGGAAGTTACCGATAATCACAAAACGTGTCGTTATTCTGGGTGACTCGAACGTTTCTAGGATTACAGAATCGAAGGAACGAGACATCCAAGTGGACAGCTACCCTGGAGCCAAAATTAGGAATCTCGAACAGATGATGATGCATCCCGCAGAGACGGACTGCACACATCCAGAGATTGTGATCCTATCGGTGGGAATCAACGACAGAGCGAACAAACCAAGTGTGACGACCATCCCTAATTTGCGAAGGAAGACGGCTCGAGCAGGCAAGTGTTTTCCTCACTCAGTTATAAACTTTTCTGATAGAATACCTCTGGTAGAACAAGAATACATTATGAGAACTTCGGAGAGCCTACTAGACATTAAGGGCATTGTTGTAATACCTAAATTAGAGGAGTCATCGTTCAAGACAGACACATCAGACAACATTCATTGGACACCAGAGACAGCGAACAAAATGCTAACACATTGGTTGTGCCATTTAAACTAAGAAACATTGAGGGCAACCATACCGCACAAAACAAGTCCAGTGATCTGCGCAATCCCACGATTGTCAACTTAAACCATCTAGTGTTATCTGAAACACAGGCGAAAATAATAAATTTTGGATTACAATTTATACCAACACTTCATACAAATGATGCAGAAGACACACAGGCGTCTATCGGGCGTTTTGCTAGACATATCTAACTACGATATTTTTTCACGGAACGAAATCAATCAAATTAAAGGAGAACTTTACAGCAAAATCAACCTGGAATCCGCCTTGCCACAACGAGGATATTAACTCTAAATTGGAACAACTGAAAGACTTTAACTCGATAACTAACAAAATCCGGAACAGTGTTGGTAATTTGTTAGAGTCGCAAATGACGTCGATTTCGGCACTCAAGAGAAACCCATCTATTAGTATTATACTTGCTGATAGAGGCTCGGCGACAGTAATCATGTCTAAAGAAAACTATGTCGCAGAGGCGAATCGACAGTTTGCGAACAAAAACATTATACTAAACTAGACACACCGGTCTATCCACAAGCCGCAGTCCGCATTTCGGTAACACTAGACAGATTACCACAAATAGGTTACATATCCAAGAAGCAACGAGATTATTTAGAGCCACCGGATACACCTCGACCACGTCTGCTCTATCTATTACCCAAGATCATAAGGCTAAAGATAAATGGCCTCAGTCTCAAATGCCTCCAGGACGACCGATCTTATCCGATCGCAATAGCGAATCATATAAAATAGCTGAGTATAATGACTATTATTTTTTAGCCCCATTGGCAGTAACACAAATTCCCAGTGATGCGCTACTGTTCTCCATGGATGTAGAAAGCCTGTACACCAATATTGACAATATTTCCGGGACTGAAGCAATAAGACAGGCTTTTTTTACGAAACCCGGATTTTGACCACCCAGACGCTGACATTTTAGAACTACTTAAAATGATTTCCTTAGAACACAACGACTTTTTAGTCGGATCAAACTGGTACCTTCAATTTTTTGGCATTGCAATGGGTAAACAATTTGCCCCCAACTATGCCAATCTTTTGATGGCTGAGTGGGAGAAAGAAGCACTAAGGAAATGCATCAAATTACCATTATACGATACTTGGACGATATCTTCGGAATCTGGACACATGGGAATGATGAATTCCTAGTTTTCTTGGACATAATAAATAGCCATTAAAATTGCTTAAAATCAAAGTTAGTTACGAGTAAACACTCAACAGATTTCTTGGACACTGCGATCGTTAAAGGCGAACGCTTTAATTCGACGGGGCATCTTGACAGCAAGGTTTACTTTAAACCAACAAATACACATCAACTACTGTACAAAGACTCGTTCCATCCGAAACATACCTTCTCTGGTATCCTCAAGTCGCAACCATTACGATTTCACTGGATTTGCAACAATAAAACAGACTTTGAGGAAGCCGTACAAACACTTTTTCA
>OZ023216.1:43418030-43453030 GCA_963995525.1 Escarpia spicata
TTACATGCATTCATTTATGCAGAAGGAACAACGTAAGTCAGGCATATATTGAAATAGGACAACTTAATGACATGCAATTTAACTAACCTTCGTTATTAATTGCGTACACATAATCCATCGTCATAATATCCGCAGCAAGCACGCCGGCACCCGATTGCTAATTTAACACAATATGCATAATTCGCACATCTACCGAGTGCGACCATACTTGATAACCAAATTATGACTACTAACTAAATTACTACTAGTTACTTTGTACAATTCATCATATGTGTGGGGGTCACTCCGCCACAAGGTCACCCAAATATACAATGTGACCGACCCCCAACAAACTGTCAAGACAACTCCGCCCTGTCAGAGCTGCCATTATATCCCACTAGGGTATAAGCTAATAATGCATTACTCATCATATTCGGACTGAGACATTTAGCTTTGGACTCCGCCACTGTCAGAGCCTAAGCCACATCTCGCTACCAGGGCCATAGTTAAAGCTGCATCATTAAAAATATCCGTGTTGAAAAATTAGCTTTCGACTTCGCCACTGTCAGAGCCTAGACCATATCCCAACCTGCTTTATGTCACATAAGATATGCCTAGAGACTCCACCACTGTCAGAGCCTAGACCATATCCCAACCTGATTTATGTCACATATGATATGCCTAGATACTCCACTACTGTCAGAGCCTAGACCATATCCCAACCTGCTTTATGTCACATATGATACGCCTAGAGACTCCACCACTGTCAGAGCCTAGACCATATCCCAACCTGCTTTATGTCACATATGATACGCCTAGAGACTCCACCATTGTCAGAGCCTAGACCATATCCCAATCTGCTTCATGTCACATAATATGATATACCTAGAGACTCCGCCACTGTCAGAGTCCCTGTTACATCCCCCGAAACCATAAACCAGACTAATTACGTGCATATTATGAAATACGGATATACTTCCAAAAGGCATCTGAAGCCCATCTACCTGCAGCTCTAATCTGAGCATCTGATTCGCCACTTAATGCAGCTGATGTTGCTGCCCCAATTCTAAGGCTATGCCCTTTGAAAACCCTAGTACCTAAACCACAAAACTCGAGCTAACGCTTTAGGAGTAGATCGAACTCGCGTCGCAGCATTAGAGAATCATCCGCATATACAAACAGTGGAGCCACCTCTGTACACCTTGCAACAAGAAATTCCCTGGCAGGATATATTGCAGTACCGATTATATACTGTCCATCTTCCCGCAATGACTGAGGGCCCTGTCTACAGCTGTGTTTAAAATGTCAAAAAGAAACCGTGATCAAATCCCCATTCAAATCTACATCTCTGAGCTGAAGGCAACCCTGCACCATTCTGCTAGGACAGGGGACAATCTCCCCTACGCGTAAGTAGGCCCTAAATACGAGAACCATCATAGCTGTTAACATGATACATTGATAACGTGACGTAACCACATGTGGCAGAGCGCTAATTAGCCGCAATACTATTAGCATTGTCACTGGCAACCTGACGTCAGACACCGTTCCCAAGTTTTGCGCCCTTGTTTGGCAACAATAAAATTCTTAGCGGGATCCTGTAAACCATTAAGTTTATGTAAGAACGAAATGGCAGATATTGTAGAAATAATGGAACCATGTGCACACACTGCACTATGTAGATAAACAATAAAACCCATTATCATGGCAACAGACATAGGTAACACATGAACGGTACATAATGACTGAACAAATCCTACCATTTTACCCATGCTCGTTCGCTTTGTGCTTTCAATGACGATGCCAGAGAAGAATGCATCAGGACCTCGACAGGCGGGTGCGGAGATGTGGAACGGCACAATCGTTGGTTCGGAATTCACCCATGGAGTCAGTGTAAGAAATTCGTGTATCTGGCAACGGGATCATTTGTCAGGCAAAGTATTGCCACGACCTGGTATATAACGAGATGTAAAGTTAATATTGCGACGGAAACAAAACAGAATTAACTGTCTCAACATCGTCATCACACATGGCTCCTTGGATGTTTGTTTATTAATTATTGCAAGTGTAGAGAATTTAGAATGATAACGCACATAGTATCAATCTTCTTAATTGCTGAATGTTGTACAGGCTCCCAAAAGCCAATTTATATGCAAATGACTGTAGCTGAGGTGGGGGATTTGTTTACATTTGAGGCCATCTGGTTTTGGGGAGGCAAGAACCCTATACAGAGGGCCTTTGTTCAGAAGGTTACTGTAAGTTCACTGGCACCCTGCCAAGATTTCTAGAGAACCCTAGACTTTGGAAATGACATAATCAAGGGACAGCGTCTGTCCCAAGGCTACATATTTAACTGTATATAAGGAGGGCTTTAATGAGGATCAAGGCGGGCTGTCAGGAGATGCAGCCAGACACTTCGAAGGCTGGCTGTTAGGAGATGCAGCCAGACACTTCGAAAGCTGGCTGTCAGGAGATGCAGCCAGACACTTAGAGGGCTGGCTGTTGGGGGATGCAGCCAGACACTGCGAGGGAGCTGTTTGTTAGAACAGGCCCTAAGATGCTTGCTGGAGCTGTGTGTACATAACACCGGCCAGTGATGTATCATGGCGACTACTGGGGCACACTGCCGGAGGAACGTTTCTCGTGTAGCACTAACCGAGCGCCCTGCAAAAAGTACTAAAAGACTATCGCAGTACACCCGTGGCAATCAGTTATTCGCAGACTCGGTGAGTAACTCGGTTGCTGTATATAAGCCGCCGCCGTCTGACTTATCGCTCTGACATCTAGAATTCGGTTGCTGTATATAGGCCGCCGCCGTCTGACTTATTGTTCGGACATTTAGAATATATCGGTTATAATTCGGTTGCTGTATATAAGCCGCCGCCTACTGACTTATCGTTCTGACACCTAGAATTCGGTTGCTTTATATAGGCCGCCGCCGTCTGACTTATTGTTCGGACATTTAGAATATATCGGTTACAATTCGGTTGCTGTGATAGCCGCCGCCATCTGAACCTATTGTTCTGACTTTTAGGATATATCGGTTACAATTCGGTTGCTGTATAAGCCGCCGCCGTCTGAACCTATTCTTCTGACCTGTATAACTGGGTAGTATTTAGCAGACATAGCCGTATACTGTGTGTTAGATCTTGTATTGGTAGGGTTTTCCGCATATAATAAACAGTGAAAACGTATAACCTGACTTATCATTAGTACGACTGAGTGAGTGAACGTGTGCCCGTATGCTTCCCTGCCGACCGCTCGCCGCAAACGCTACACAACCAATGCCTCGTTATCTGCGAAAAAACACACGCTACTGTTAGCCGAAGAAACCCCCCACTTCGCCACAGTAGCCACAACTGGGTACAACTCAAGCATGTGATATTAAGGGCATTCCATGACATAGGCCACCTACCCCAAAACTACTCTGGGCCACATATAGCCCCATGGCCTATACCCCCGGATGTATCGGTGAATAACTGCAAGTAATCCCCAGTCAGAAAGTTATCATCAATAAAGAAGGCTTTCCGTTAAATCCTGACAGAAATTCCTGCCATTTCAACAAGTCTAGTTTCATCTGTCTGGTCAATCTAATGATAAACTGCGGTCTACTGACATGTAAAGTTAAGTCGATTAACCTTCGTAAGAAACCTCTTCCAGGAACTACTGAACAACTTAACCCCAGGACCCTTATAAATTGTTGAATCACTCCAAGAGTGGTTGTCTCTCTGCTCAAGAATGACAGTATCAGCGATCTACTCATCATCTGGTAAACGTGCCTTCACGCTCACTGCGTCTAATTTTATTCCCAGAAATTGTAGTGCAGTAGAAGGCCCAACTGTCTTTCGAGGATCCAACGGGACCCACATTTGCCCAGATAGCCCAATGAACGCCTGCATATCGTTAAGACATTTATCATGAGAAGTCGCCAAAAACAGGAAGTCGTCAATTATGTTAATTATTTTTGTTAAACCCAGTTTGTTCATGGTAACCCATCCTAGCGCTGTGCTTAAAGCTTCAAATATAGAGCAAGAACTTGAAAAGGAGCTAGAACTGGGTCGGAACACAACATCCCTGTAATAAAGTCCCTTCCATTTAAAACCCAACAATGGTGAATCGTTTGGAGCAATAGGTATAATCATGAATGCTGCTTCTATGTCTACCTTAGTCATGAAGACTATTGACTCAGATTCTTTAATGAAGGAAACGACTTCCTGTATGGTTGCATACTGAACTGTTAAAAACTCCTTTGGAATGTAATCATTAACTAATTCACCATCTGATTGAGATAAATTATGAATCACTCTAAACTCCCCTGGAACTTTCTTAGAAATAACCCCTAGCGGTGATATTCTGTAAGCGGGATTAACTGGTGGCACCTTGAAGGGGCCCAAAATCCGACCCAGTTCTAGCTCCTTCTTTAACTTCAAATCTATTACATGTGTAGTCTAGCTTAACCGACTATCGCCTGACTGCGTGACCGAAAACCCTCTAACTGCAACCCTTTGAGACCTCAAACTGTTAACATTTAAGCTAAACAAACTCCTCCAACTGCCACCCCCTTGAGACTTCCAAATGCACCCTTTGCGTGCTCCAACTGCTCACCCCCCCGTGCAGCCAACAAATACCCCCACTCCACGTCCTTCGCACCTCCAACTGCATGCATTGACCTCCCCAAAAGCATTTGTCTTCAAACGGAATAGTGGGATCACCAGACCGACAGTCATTTCAAATTAATGTTTAAGTTTACTGTTTGGTACCACTTGATAGGGTGGAGCAGCAGTAGCAGTTTTGGTCCGAGTTTACAAAGGTCATAAGACTTGGGGTCCGTGTACGTTTCAGCAAAAAACATGAAATGGCCCTAATTTCTGAATCGTTCATCCTATGTCAACGAATTATGTGTACGGTTTCAAATTCTGGAAAGGCATCTTTGATTTCATATGCCTTTTTTTTAGTAGAGGCAGCCGTCTAGATGTTATTTGTGAAAAACCAGACGGATAGACAGCCGGTCAGACGGACATACATACAGGCAAGCGGGCAGGCAGATATACAGACAGACGGACAGACGGACAGACCGAGAGTTAGACACACATACAAACAAACATAGAGACAGACACACACTCAAATAAATCGATAAATGATTCAAATTAGGATCTACTATGTTATCCTGCTAGTTGGTATCTAAACGCTATGAGCAGAAATAAAAACACGAAAGGAAAACGGATTAACGAAGCCATATAGGCGCAATGTCTATTCTCAGTTTCTTGGGCAGCCGTCCCTCATTGTGCTACGCCTAGGACAAAATCGAGAGAATTGTAAATTTGGCGTATGCATAAACGCCACACTGTTTCGTATTAATTGAAAAATAATTAACAGCTCGACCTCGTAGGAACACACAGGTGTACAGAGAGTTGAATTTGAAATACCAGTCAGCACATTTGACGAGTTTTTAAAAGACCCACTAGTCGCTTGTTGACAACTAGAGTGATGCTGACATGTGCTATGCCTGTCGCGGTGAAATAAAATGAGTTTGTTGGGTTCTTTTGGCTTCGTTGTAGGTCTGTGTATTTTCTTTTTTAGCAGTAAATGTTCTAAATATCATATATGGCTAAACACATCAATTCTCAAATATAGTGGACTTATGTTTTTTATTGGAGTCGAACGTAGAATGACTTATTGAGCAATTAGCTGATGGTGTTTTGGTAGACGCCGACGCGAGATGTATAGGTCTCTAATAGTTATTTCTACTTACGTGGCCTATTTGGATTCGCACACTTCAGTCTTCATATATGGTTTGAGATAATGAAACAACAACGTGAACAAGATTAAAAGCTTAATCACTTAGCAACTTAGCAACGTAAGCAAATTATATATCATTCGTGCCCCATCAGCTCTAACCGCTATATCCTCCTATATCAAATCGTCCATTAATTATCATCAATACAAAAATAAATTAACAAATATGACACTAATAAGCAAATAAAACAGTATCAGTATGTTGTTCCCACACAAAAGCATGCCGATTATTGAAAACCTTGTTAGGGAAGAACGGATAAACGAGGTATGACTGTACATTTCTATGTGATTTCCTCTCAATCTCCTGGTCTCTAGTGTTGTTAAACTACATTCTTTTAGGCGTAATTTGTAACTAAGATCCCTAAGTTTTGATGTCATTTTAGTCGCTCTATATCATCATTGCGATATGGCCTTCACGCTTGTATACATTATTTTATTATGAGGCCTAACTATTGTTTTGTACAGCGGTATTATTAGTTCTTCTTCCTTATACGCTATATAACGCCTAATTAATCCAAGGATTTGACTTCCCGTTGAAGCGGCAATTCCGCACTGCTCTGAAACCTTCATATCAGCACTAATTGTTAACCATATGTCTTTTTCTTTTACAATAGTACATAGTACAATACCCCCATTGTATATTGCACATTTTCGTTCCCATATTCTGTGTGGAGGCATTTACATTTCCCAAAATTGAACAACATTTGCTACTTTTCAGACCATTTGATCAACCTGTCAAGATCATTTTGTAAATGCTGTCTAACTCCACCACGTTTAATCATTCTAACAAAATTTGTATCATCAGCAAATGTCAACACCTTGCTTGTTATATCATCGTTAAAATCGTTGATATATATTAAGAATAATATAAGTCCCAGTACTTATTCCTGTGGTACCCCACTCAAAACTGATTTCTAGTTTGAAGCCTCCCCATCAACTACTACCCGTTGTCTTCTGTCAATCAGCCATTTTTCTATTCAGTTAATTATACCATTTTCTATGCCATGGGCCATTACTTTAAGCAGTAATCTTTGATGTGGCACTTTGTGGAAAGCTTTATGAAAATCTAAGTAGATGATATCTACTTGTGATCCCTCGTCTACTTACTTAGCGATATCTTCCAAAAACATAACATATTTGTTAAGCATGACCTCGCTTTTAGAAACCCAGTTGAGATGGGTTTATCAAGTTATGTTTAACAAGAAAATCAACCATGTGATCTTTAACTAGTCTTTCTAGTAATTTGTAAATCACCGATATTAACTCACTGGTCTGTAGTTCTCTATTCTTTCTCGAACCTTTTTTGTTTGCTTCTATCCATTCTAAAGGAACCACTCCCTCTTCTAATGACAAGTTGAAGACTGTTTCAACGATATGCTAATTTGCTCTACAATTTCCAATAGTAGCCAAGACAAGGCAGATGGACTTTAATGTATCAAAGTGCGCTATTCTCTGTTACCACCAAGAGGAATCTATCGATCTATGATTATTTCATGAAGAATCACTATATATCCCACGGATTAGCAACTAGGACTACCTGGGTGTTACCATCTACACGAAGTTATCGTGGCAGCGACACGTTAACAAAGTGCAGAACAAGGACTACCTGGGTGTTACCATCTACACGAAGTTATCGTGGCAGCGACACGTTAACAAAGTGCAGAACAAGGACTACCTGGGTGTTACCATCAACACGAAGTTATCGTGGTAGCGACACGTTAACAAAGTGCAGAACAAGGACTACCTGGGTGTTACCATCAACACGAAGTTTTCGTGGCAGCGACACGTTATCAAAGTGCAGAACGAAGCCAGAAAGGCACTTGGATTAGTCAAAAGAACACTGCATGCGGCGCCACCTCGAGTGAAAAAAAAGCAAAAGAGGTACTCGTCCGACCAACGCTTTTGTATGCTATTTGTGCCAGGGCACCCCACCAAGACTGTTTTTTTTTCTCACACAATATACCAAGTGTAGCGTTCCACTGCTCGCTTTGTCACTGGCAATTGCTACAGCATCTCAAGCGTAAAGGCTATGTGCGCTAACCTGAAGTGGGATTCAGTAGACGTCGGATAAGAGATGCCACTGTGTTTTTATGGACTAGTGCGCATCAGCTTCCCTACCATCATTACTACAGCAGATGCCCGCACCTGATGAAAACACAAGCACAAACTACGAACACTGCCAGCCTCCTGCACGACCTACCACCACTCGTTCTACGTACGCTCCATCCTGTTGTGATACCTCATAACTAGGCTAGGAACTATGATGTATCATACGCGTAGTAAACCGCCAGTTGGTGAATCGCCTACAACTGTGTATTGACTTGTGCGTGGAATCGGAGTGTCTGGAAGAGTGAATTAGCGTAGCATACAAGCGAACAATCACTTCATGGTGGCAGCGTCGGGATACATAAAACAGCGGTAACAGTGAGCATCAGAATCATGAACTTTGAAATTGTAAAGTGCCGAATAGCGTAGAGTCTACGGCGTTAACCGCTGTGCCCGCAACCCAAAATCCGATCCGGCATCGTCACGAGATTCACGCATGCCGTCACGCGTGATACATCTGTGTATCACTCCGCGCGCTACACAACTGGTCACCAGGAGGCGACACAACTCATCAAAAGCTTCACGTCTGGTCGCTAGGGGCGACACCGCTGCATAGCGTACACCGCTAACGCGCAGTAACAGTGTTGGGGTAAGACCACATTAAGGATTCGTCCGCCATTACCCGAAAGAGCTCCCTTGAAAACACCGTTTTGGTGTCATGTGTGAATTTTTTTCGAGCACTTTGGCATGGCACATGTCAGCCCAGTGAATACTGAATGTACTACTGCATTACATCTTTCACGAGGTAGCAATAAACATACGCTAGTCGCTCGCGTATTCGCACAGTGACTATTTTGCAGAACGCACCAATATTTCAAAATCCGTCATCAGATTGGGGCGAAATTGAGGGGTGTCAGGATTGGGTGGATTTTTCTGAAAACTGAGGTATGAGAATGTTATGAGTTTTCCACAGCACTTGTGTCAATGGAGGATAAATATGCCGTGAATTTTTCAAGAAAATTGTTCGTCAAATTTAGCAGGAAATGAAGGAAACGTTATAATGGCCGCCTATGTAAAATTTAAATGTGGTCTTACCCCAAATTAGAAATATGCCCGTTTTATTACAAAAACTGCCAAAATGTGATTTGAGCGACGGGTGATGGTTTTTCGGATGTATTTAGAAGCTGGTGTAGACAGGAATACCGTGCAGCAATTGCATACCGTTAGTATTACATCTAAAAGAACTTTTAAAAGTAATTAATAAGCCAGTTATTAGGTGATATGCATGGAAAATAAAGTGATAATTTTGGTGGTATGCAAGTTAAAAAGTACATTCCAAGCATGTTCTACGATACTGAGTGCCACGAAAGCTTGTGTAAAAAGTGTATATGTGTCAGGGTGTGGAGTTTCTTTTAAATCTACATCATGTGCAACAATATTGATATATTTCCAGTAGGATGAATTTCGCCTTAGTTATATCATTTATATTTTTGTAAGCGACATCTATAAATGCGTGTTTCTTAACCCCAATACTAACGTGGCTGTTTCTGCTGTTCCAACTTGTCCTTCCTAATTATACGGCACTTATATATATCATACTTGGATCGCACAATAAGCAATAATGGGCAAGCAGGCAGCATTTTGATTCCACCCCCCCCCCCCTAACGCGGGCCTAATTTTAGTGAAATGTTGGCCACCATAGAAAGCAAGTTGTCCACACACTTCTACTAATCCTAGGCCTGCGGGCATGCGAGCAGATGCGGATAGTGACAATCAACTCCATAAAATCAGGCATCAACCGATCGATTCCAGAGAGCGACGCACAGAGGGCGACCGTGAACTCCATCGAGGACCTCAAGAAGCAGTTTCCTGAGCAGTTCGACCGCATTGGCAGCTTCGAAGGCAAAGCCAATCTAACACTGAAACAAGATGCGGAACCATCGATTGACGCACCACGCAAGTGCAGCATCCATCCGAAGGCAAAACTGCAACACGAACTCGACACAATGGAGAAAGACGGGATATTACAGAAGATCGAGCATCACACAGACTGGTGTTCATCCATTACAACGAGCGTGAAGAGAGATGGTTCACTGAGATACCAACTCTAGAGGAGCTCAACCCCGAGTTCGCAGAGGCACGGGTATTTTCGAAGATGGATGCCAAGGCTGGCTACTGGTCTATCCACATCGACGAAGCCAGTCAGGAGTTGACTACCTTCCGAACACCGTTCGGGAGGTACTGCTACAAGAGGCTCCCGTTTGGCCTGTGCGTATCCCAAGACCTCTTCCAGCAGGCGATGGACCGCATCTTAGCCAGGACACCGGGATGTGTTGGCATCGCAGACGATGTGGTAGTCTACGGACGAGACAGCGCCGAGCACGACAATAACCTCTTCCGGCTGATGCACATTGCCAGAGAGGAAGGTCTTGTCTTCAACTCCACAAAGTGCATCATCAAGACGAACGAGATCGTTTTCTTCGGGTCGGTGTACGGGCAAGATGGCATCAAACCTGATGCGAGTAAGATCGAGGACCTACGCAAGATGCCTACCCCACAGGATAAGGAGGATCTTCAGCGGTTCATCGGTCTAATGAGTTATCTTGCGGCGTACATCTCTCACTTCGCTGACAAGGTATCGCCCCTGAGGGCACTGCTCAAGAAGGACGTCCCATTCGTGTGGTAAGAGGACCATCAGCATACTTACGACGACCTGAAGAGCTGTATCGGCAGCGAATCGTGCCTGTCCTACTACCATCCACAGAAGGAAACAGTCCTAGAAGTCGATGGGTCGCAGAAAGGGTTGGGTGCCTGCCTTCTACAGGACAACAGACCCGTAGCGTTCGCATCCAAGACGCTCACACCGACACTGTCGGCGTATTCCAACATCGAACGTGAGACACTGGCGATCGTCAATGGAATCCTAAAGTTCCACACGTACCTCTTCGGAAAGCCGTTCGTCTTCATAACAGATCACAAAGCTCTGCTGATGATACACAAGAAGCCGCTAAAGAGTGCACCTCCACGTCTACAGCGACTCCTGATCAAGATACAGGGATACGACTTCCAGCTTGTGTACCGACCTGGCAGCCAGATGATCATCGCAGATGTCCTCTCGAGACTTCCCAACCCGGAGAAGAATGCCGAGATCCCACTAGACGTGACAGTGGATGACATCTCGCTAGAAGACGACGATGAGAACGCCCACAACATCGATCTAATCAACTTCAGCAACTTCAGCCACACACTGCGAGCTCTCCAGCAAGTGATATACAGTGGGTGGCCTGACACGATCAGAGAGCTAACACACGACCTTCGCCCGTACTGGTCCTACCGCGACGAAATCGGAATTTCAGATGGAGTCATCTTCAAAGGAAGACGTCGACTCATGAGAGAGTCGGTTTATTGGCCGAACATCCACAAAGACATAGAGACAATGATCAAAGCATGTGCAGTATGTCAAGAGAACCAGCCCGAACATCGACAGCAACCTCTCATCTCTCATGATGTGCCATCCACACCGTGGACCAAGGTGGCCAGTGACATGTTCCAAATCAAAGGAGACAACTACCTGCTCATCACTGACTATAACTCCAAGTTCTACGTTGTCCAGAAGATGCACACGACAACCAGCACTGCCATCGCCAACATGTCAGCAGAAGTGGTTTAGCATGTTTGGACCACCACTGGAGATAATCACCGACAATGTCTCACAGTACGTAGGGAAGCCATACGACGACCTGTGCAGGAGATGGAACATCAAGCACACCACAACATCACCCAGATATCCTCAATCGAAAGGATTGGTTGAGAGACAGGTCAGGACGGTCAAGGGGATCATCCAGAAATGCGCCAAGACCGGCAATGACGTGTTGATCGCGCTACAACAACATCGATGCACGCCGATAGACAGCAACTTGCCCAGTCCGAGCGAAATCCTCTTCAACCGAACTGTCCGCACGACACTACCTAGTCACCATCCGGTGCTGATGCAGCAGAACCAGCAACTGAACAACGAGCAGCTACAGCAGCGCAGAGAGCGCTTGATAACCGACCACGACCGACACGCGGGTCCAGAGCTCGCTCCGTTGCATGCCGGACAGCGCGTGAGGATCCTTAACAAAGAGACTCACCAGTGGTGCCCAGGCGAGATCTTGACGCAGTGCGCAGAGCCACGGTCATACGTTGTGCAGACGCCGAACGGCACGAGGTTGCGCAGAACGAGGGCGCACCCAAGGGAGCTACATGCCACGTGTCGACCTAGGAGCATTATGAAAGATCCCGCAGAGCACGCACGGCGACGAGTGACCTTCCGAGATGACGACACGGACGATCATCAGGTGACGCTGCCTGTCTCGACGACTGGCGACACGGCCACTGTTGATGCGCCACTACCTGAGCCGACGATCAGACGATCCGGGCGGACGATTCGGAAGCCATCGAGGTTACAAAATGACTAGCAGCAGACTGTGTCATTTTAAATAATTATAGTTCATAATTACTAGTATACAACGAACTTGATCGTGTTATATTGCCATATTAGTATAGTCATTTAGTCATCCTGTTATACATGACATCTCATTTTGTATCACATCAATCTGATTGATACACTCTTTTTCTTTATTATTTTCCGCAGAGGGAGATGTTGTGATACCACATAACTAGGCTAGGAACTATGTTGTATCATACGCGTAGTAAACCGCCAGTTGGTGAATCGCCTACAACTGTGTATTGACTTTTGCGTGGAATCGGAGTGTCTGGAAGAGTGAATTAGCGTAGCATACAAGAGAACAATCACTTCATATCCCACTGTGGAATTCACTCGCACAGGAAGAAATTGCAGCAACAACTGCAGAAATATTCCAGAAAACCGCGTTCCCAGTCATCCACATTATAGATGCCCGTTTGTTTTAATCATGGACTACTTGCACGTTATTATTTAGTTTTAACTAAGTAATTATGTATTTATTGTATTAACTTATTCATTTATTGTTTTATCCCACGACGACGTTACAAACTGCATGGTAGTGAAGAATTACTTTTAGCAGTATATTCTAGAGATTGAAGACTTGAAGATTGCCATGTAGCTGATTCGACGGGAAAGCTGTTCCAGGAGTGGGTTCGTTTTAGGAGACGGTGCGTCTTGTCTACGAACGCCGCCGCTAGATATAATGTTCCTTTCGCTAATCACCGAATGAATTAATTAATTAATACATATACATGTTATTAATGTCAAGGCCATGTAGTACATATATACATAACTTAATTATCCAATTGACATAATAATTAACATATAAAGGCTTTCGTCAGAAGTGTCTAATACTGGATTGCCATTTGATAACAATATTTAAAATGGCACGACATATATTGTTAGATGTTTATAATTGCGACATAAAATTATATATAAAAATATGAATCATAGTTGGCCATTCGGTAATTTCATCTGCATAATCATGTTGCTGGTATTGCAGTCTCTATTCATCTTTAAGGGAACACTTTACCCGAAAAATTAGTTTTGTTAATTCTGTACCAATCAAGTTGAAATTTGCAGTTTGTCAATATAGGTAAACATGATACTCCATATTTTTTCAGATTTTTCCTTGTGATGCGTTATCGTGGAAACGGCAGCCATGTTGGATTTTGATGTGTACTTCTTATAAATAGCATATCTTGATAATGGGCAGGCCAAATTCAAAAAAAATTGGTGAGCATGTACTTAGAATGATATTGAAAAATACCATAGAGAGATTTTTGTAATAACTAAATAATCATATTTTTTTACATATTTTACAATATTACCATTATCAAAATTTATGACGGCCAAAATTGGTATCACACTATGAGAATAGTATGTACATATCTACAAAAATGGCTCTATGATAGTCAGGAGCATACTTTCAGCAAGCACTGACAAAGAAGCAATTACACTGATAAATAAAGGAGATGCACTCTTTATAAGTAACGATTTTGTTGAAAAACTTGTAATTGAGAAAAACACAATGAAAGTTTCAGTAACTTGAACATAGGAATTGCAATACCTAAAGTTTACAGAACTGAATAAAACTTTACCAGTACATGATATAGCAACATGGCTCTCAGGTAATATGCATTTCCACAAGCCATTTCTAGTAATTACATGATAAATAACAACATACACATATTACACTCATGTCCGTAATCCATTAGATGTAGAAAGAAAATGTATATTTGGTAAATAATGTCAAGTAGAAATGTCCCACCAGCCAAAAAATGTTTCATCAGTATAAGACAGTACTAGATAAATAATGTCAAGTAGAAATGTCCCACCAGCGTAAAAATTGTTCCATCGGTATAAGACAGTAGCAGTAGGTAAATAATGTCAAGTAGAAATGTTCCACCAGCCCAAGACATAGCTGATGCAGTATAAAACTCATAAATGTACCTAACTAACACATGTGCACCTAATAGCCTCCTAGGACATAGCTCCATGCAGCGGTCAGAGACACGTGCCACCTTGCGAGCTCGCCTCGCCGCCTTCATGCTGGCTCGTGCCTAACTCAACGACTGCCTTAGTCGCTATGTCTCTGCCTTCTTGGCTGATGCCAGTAGTCGCAGCTTCATGAGGCCAGCATGACCTCCGCCCATGTCCATGGTGGCGGAGATGACCGAACGTGTCACAACATATAGCACATTGTGAGGACCGAGTCACACGATGTGCAGTAAGTCTGCCGCAGACAGACGAGGCCAAGGTTGCAGTCAATAGGTCGAATGATGAGGGTGATGCAACCACACAATGTACATGCCAAACCCTTCACGAGTGCCGACATCACTTGGCACTGAAGGATGACCGCTGTCACGTCGCTGGTGCGAGTGTCGTCTTCAGTCTCGCTAACGTATGGCAGTTGACGATAAGCAAACTTCCTCTTCGTAGCTGAAGTTGGTGACGAAGGAGTTGTTGACGACGATGACGGAGTTGGCTCACCCAGCACCTGCAGATGAAATAAATATTACCAATTATAATCTGCTTAGTAAAGATGTGTATGTTGTTATAGTGAATAACTGAATGGAATGTGATCTGAAATTCTGAGCTTGTTTATACATATTGCTATATTAGCATACAACAATATATGGCATTATTTATGGAATCAATTACACAGAATATTACCTCAATCAATGTGTCAGGCTGGTCGTATGCGACTAGAACCAGACACCACAAGCGCAGCCCAAGCCCCGTGGTCGCGGATCTCGTCGACATGCTGCGACACCGTTTCTGCTGATTTTGCCTTAGCTTCGCGTGCCTTTCGCAACTTGCTACGAACGGCCCCTTTCTTCGACCCACACCGAGGGGAATATTTCTTCCTCGGTGACGGCATATCGATACTTTCTCGCTAAAATAACTTGTAAACGCAGAATAAAAATGTCCGCCGCAAATGTAAACACGATGAGCGGATATGGGTTCAGCCGAGGGGTCATCCAGAACCAGCCAATGAGGTAACGCGGACCAGTCATGTGACGACAATACACCAATAAACGCTGAGCTCTTTGTCTGACTGTGCCTAATTTATTCCCGCCTTTACTCATGATAGGTGGGGTCTATCGCGAACACGTGGATCGCATCTATCGGGGAAATACTGGGCTTTCCACGGGTGGGCGATATGTTAGAGTTGAATGTCAGAATCGGCGCAAAAACATCGCTTGAATTGGACGATGTTTCGCATGATTGAGTAAAAACAAAATACTTTGAAGCGATAGGCATCATATAAAAACACAGTTTATTATATGAATTTGTTCACTTCATGATAAAAACAAAACAGAAAAGGCTTGTTAAATCATTTATGTAGCCAAATACGTAAACAATTTTTTTTTATTTTTTTTTATTTTCGGTCAATTTATCAATCTCAGACCAGTCAGTTATAACTCTGAACACATTATTACATGCCACATGTAATTGCCTGATAGTAGTTTTAGTGTAATATCACCAACAAAATGTACATGATTCAGCAAAACGATTTAACATAATACTTTTGACATAGTCTGAGAGCATAAGCGCATTCTTCCGTGCACATAAAGTTCTGTTGACGTTGTCAACATATGTTATAATTATATCTGGTCATTTCTAAGAATATGTCCAATGTATTAAATTGGATGTACTTCTTCAATCACATCATAATTGATTCTAAATGTAGGCACACTGGTATTAGTTACGTATACATTAACTTGTTGTATTGTCGAGTTATGTTTACGTTATGTTCAACACCATAGTTCTCACATACTTTGAGCAACATCTGCAACCCAACTGCAGATGTTGACTAATCACTCATCAACGTGGTTGATTATACATTTACCTGCAACGCAACCATTTATTTATATTCTTACTGATATATTATGGAATATATGGAGATAATATAACATCTTGTACGACCCCATTGGTGACATAGAATCTGTCAGAAATAGTGTCACCCCATTTAATGTGCATCGCCTGGTTAGAATAGCAATACCTTAGTATCCTAACAAGGTATCCACCCACACCTCTTATTTTGACATTCTCGAAGAGCACAGTGTGTGTTTTGTCAAATGCTTTTGAAGCATCTAAAACACGTACCAACTACATTATCATTTACAAATATTTTATTTTCAAACAATTCCTTTTACAATAATTGTATTCACACATGTCAATTTCGAGCTTGCGCTTGAATGCAAAGTGATTACTGCTAGTTAAGAGTTCAGCGGGTAGTCCATTATTTTAAAATAATTGTGTATAACACCTTAGAGACAATAATTGCTAAGGCAGTTGGTCTACAGTTGCTACTGATATTGATTTTACCAGAATTTTACTTCATTATTGGAACTTATCGATAACATCGAGTCGGGTGACAGATTATGCAACGTTGTTAATTGCAGTATTTTAGTACGTACATTACTGTTCTGTACACAACGTTGTTAATTGCAGTATTTTAGTACGTACATTACTGTTCTGTACACAACGTTGTTAATTGCAGTATTTTAGTACGTACATTACTTTTCTATACACAATTGAAAATTGTATGATAGTGATTGCGCCTCAATTCAGGAATTTCCTTTCCACCCAAGACACCATTAATGCTATTTGGCAATGAACTGTTGTAATTATATATTTTACCTATTTCCTTCCAAAAATAATCTGTTTTATTTAAAGACAGCTTCTTCGCAAGATATTCTGTTAATGTTATGTTCATGACGTTTAGCAAAACTCAAAGCATACGTGAATCCTGCACGACTACGTTTAATTATTTCAAAATACTGACCAAATAGCAAAACAATAACATCATCTTGGGAGGAAAGAGTCATTTCTTAGGACAGGTCCGTTTTGGGAGTTCCTAAGTTTTGAGTGGGGGTCGTTTTCGGAAGAGGTTTGTAAAATGGGATTACTCCGAACCCACACCAGCCAAACTATTAACTTTACAGGCAAGAATAATGTACCGATTTACAATACAGCTTACGGTAGTCATTAGTATGCTGTAGTTGGTTTAGCTGAAAACGGATTGATATTCGGGGGGTTTCTATTTGGAAGAGGGATTTACAAAAAAGGGTTTCCAATGAAGGAGTTATGTTTTGGCCAGCTATTAATCTCTTCATCTTGTTCACAAACAGCGCCGCTAGCGAAAAGTGTCCTTTTAGTAGATTGCAAAACGATCATGTCAACTGGAGAAAGAGTAATTGTTCAGTGAGAGGACCGTACCACTACTAGTACTACTACTACCACTACTACTTACTACTACTAATACTTACCACTACCACTACTAGTACTACTACGCAGAAGTTCCGTCTAGAAAATTGTAATTTCTTGGCACCAGGCAGAAATTACAACTTTCAAGACCGAACTTCTGCGTACATGGCAACAACCGTCTCGTGACACCCGTCCAGACCCACAAATTACTTGGCTTATACGTCGACAGTAACCTAACTTGGAATGCACATGTGACAAAGCTATGCTCCAAGCTGCGGAGTTGGTTGTATTTGTTCAACCAAGTGAAACGCTTAATGCCGCTACGTGCAAGGAAACTGTATTTCTCAGGGTTGGTGCCACCGTTGATTGACTACGGCTGCGTCATATGGGGTAGTTGCGGACACGTTTTGCTGTCGAACGTTCATAAGATGATGAAGCAGTATGCACGTGTAATTCTGAATGTGAAAGACCGGCGACAAGTTTCAACAGTGACACTATTTCGTTCTTTAGGATGGTTGCCAATCGATGTTCGCATACGTTACTTCACTGCCATAGTAATCTATAATATCATGCAAGGGCAGGCCTCAGCTTACCTTACAGACCTATTCATATTAAACAGTAGTGTACATGATCATCACACCCGCGGCTTCACAAACATTCGTGTTCACAAGTACAACCTGGCCATAGGCCAGCGCACATTTGCTTTTAGGGGTGCGAAACTATGAGACGCCGTCCCGAAATCTATATAGAATGTAAACAGTGCAGAAACCTTTAAAATAGTCTTTTTAAAATTTCTCAAGAATGATGTATACAATTGTTTACACTTTTCAATTGATATGCCTGAATGACTGTTTTAAATGGTGAATTGTTTTAATTCAGTCATCTTGATCTACTACTACTACTACTACTATGGTAGAGCAGGGTAATACGCCCATGCGAGGCGATACACGCCCATGCCACTTTACTCACGAACGCTTATGAGGCTGTTTCTAGTGCTGCCATCTGTCGCTTTCTTCACCCGTGGCTCCACATCATCATTCACTGTCAGGCATAGCGATGCGCAGGAGACGCCAGTTCCCACGTACGTAGAGATGATGTTGCATGCACATACGCGCAAGAGGGAATTAATAGACAGGCTGTCACACCTGGGCAACAGCATCTCTTGTGACCGCGTTCTCCAACTCTCGGCTCAGATGGGAAACAGTGTCTGACAACAGTTTCACAGAGAACACGTGGTCTGCCCTCCCTAATTCAACATCCTTCTTTCGCTGGTGAAGGAGTGGATCGAAGCATTGCCATCTTTGGATCTGTGGATGCAAGCTCCAAGACCATCGGCCACTTGCCACACTACTGCATCCAACACTGCAACGTCAAGAAGTCATCTGTCCCAGCTGCTAGCTTGACGACACTAACCAGAGACCGCTTCATTCAGCAGACTGAGGAAGAATACCTGTGGCTAGACCATGCAAAACAGGTCCTGAAGAACAAAACTAGGACCGAGAATAACACACCTTAGGCCGCGTTTCATGCCAACCGCCAGCCACCTGATGCTCGAGTCATCTGCCCCACCGCCCTGCTTCCTCTGTTCCTGGATAGTGCACCCACAGTAGCCATGATCCGGCACTCAATGAATGTCGTAGCGACTGCCGTGGAACATATCAATCCTGGACAGACACCAGTGGTCACCTTCGATCAGCCACTGTTTGCGTTGGCCGCCAAGCAAATTCAATAAAAGTGGCTAGATAACTACGGTGGTGATGTTTGGTGGCCTCCACATCGAGATGGCAACTGTAGATACTCTGGGGGACTGGCTGCGAGGGAGTGGCTGGGTGTAAGCACTGGTGCAAACCGATATTACGACACCAAGGACAGCCAACTCTTTCCTGCGAGCAATCCATGTCGCCCGCACTAGTAGAGCTCACCAAATCACTGCTGCAACGCTGTATATCCTGCAACACAGTGCGTATGACTGCTACTGTCTGAGAGAAGCTGATGATGCAGAAGGTCTGCTCGAGTTCTAAGATTTGTTCCGTCTGAGAGAAGACATCCCCCAATTTAAGTACTGGGCAACCGTGTTGGAACTAGAGGTGTTGGTATTGGTCTACGTGCGTTCTCTGCGACAGGCATCATTCACGATGTACCTTGACGCCTTGACGGACCTGGACCCTTGTTTCCATGCCTTAGATCACACTAACTATGCCAGGTGGATCAGTGTTCATTTGTAGGACATGGCTGAACTTCCAACAAAGCACCCATGTGTAGCCAGGAAATTCAGGGCAGGCAGCTTCACCATACAGAAGACGAAGAAGGTTTTCTCTATGATCCCAATTGGTCAAGCACATGAACAAAACAACGCTTTCGTCAAAGGAGACGGCGATGCAGTCGGCCTCGGCGACAACCCCAGTGCTTTGCGAGGTTGGATGGTTGGGGATGAGCACTGGGGAAGACGAGTAGACACACGTCATCATGACCAGATACAAATTGTGCAGACCACATTCACTAAAGATGTCCACTCTCTTGTCACCGTGGTATAAAAGTTTGGCAACTCCTTTGAAGAAGAGTATATGGACCTGGTTGCCCTTGACACAAATGAAATGTCAGATCCTGCCGCAATAGAGACTGTCCGGAATGTTAAGAGGATTGGTCAAGAGCAGTTCCAGTCTTTTACCAAAGAATGCCCCGTGGAGAGAACCAAGTCTACCTAAGATGTCATTCGTCGAAACAACCTAACGGTTTTCTGTACTTCCGCTGCGCGCAGTGTGAGCAAAGGGAAGCAGCAAATGGCCTCTCTCAAGAATGACTTGCAACTCTTCTCACGGCTGTACATCGGTTGCCAAACGAGGGACGGAAACCTTGATGAATTGTTTCGACACGAGAACCAGGCGTGTCCCCCGGCACTCTCTGATGGAGGAAGCCTCCGCCAAGGTATGAAGAGTGATCTTTTCGCATGCTTGAAAGACATCTCTGAAGGCCAGTCTGAGGCTCCTGCCACCACCAGTGTAGTTCTTCATGGAGCTACCATCGTACAGATACTGAAGCCAGCTGCAGCCAAGAACTTGATGAGTATTCCCAAAAGATCTTTATTCCATACATGTCCACAAAGCTTCAAACTGCGTCACGCCTGGACTTGGTGTAGGACAGCTACAATGTTGACTCACTGAAAGCCAGTGCAAGAGCAAAGCGTGGAAAAGGAATGCTGCAGCAGCCGGGAAACTGGCAGAAGTTTCTCCGGGTAGACAGCAACAAGAGAGAGTTGTTCACGTTCCTATCAGAAGCTCTCTTCGAGTGGTTTAACAAGGAGGACAAACAGCTTGTCATCACTAAAGGAGAATCAGTCCTCAGCAAGCCACCACTGCCGGATCTCGCCTCGCTCGTCCCATGCAGCCACGAAGAAGCTGACAGTCGCATGATGTTGCATGCAACCCACGCAGCTGAATATTGCCACAGTAAGATACTGAGCCGGACTGTTGACACCGCCGTCGTCGTTATGGCCGTGGCAGTGGACCAGAAGATGAATTGTGGTTAGCATTCGGAACTGGCAAGTATTTCCGTTACTTGGCAACCCACGAACTAGCAGCTAGCTTGGGCCCGGAGAAGGCGCGGGCATTGCCAATGTTCCAAGCTTTGACTGACTAAAGCTACCTCCACCGACAAACTGGGGCTGAGCCAAGAATGAAGACGGGACGTACGAGTCGCATTAGACAAGACTACCCGAGGCAGCCGACACCTGCTATTAGCTAATCTCACGTAAGTGCAAGAAAGGTTGTGTGAAGCATTGCAAGTGCAACACGGCTGCACTAGAATTCACAGCTCTGTGAGTTTGTGAAGGGGAGTGCACACATAATTGAATTCTTGGCCATTAAAGGGAAACATGAAAACAAAAAAGCAACTGTAGTGACACATGAGCACAAGCAAACAGAATTTGACATTTGATAAAGAACAGTTCAATTTGACATATCTTTGTTAACATGTATTAGGCTTAAATAGGGTCGGTGTTCAGCTGTACAACAGTCTGAGTTGTAATTTTAGAAAGCATCAAATATATCATTAAAACGATACTCGTTCTGCAAATAAGTGCTGCTTTATCAATCATTGTCAGTCACTTTCCACAATAGTTTAGACGCTTAAAATGTCAATTAACCCCACTGGTTTCCTAACATGGGTGGTGACAATAACAGACAACAACACCATTTGAAGATTGCTTATTAAGAATGGTTTGTAACAGACATCTCGGAAATGTAAAACGTTATAAACGCAGGGGACACTCTTCAGTGCCTATGCAAGAAAGCAATTTCGTTCGCTACATAAAACCAGAAGTGATTAATAATTATACACCTGCAATAGTGTAGTATGATGTGTAAATATATATTATTATTTTACTCATCG
The DNA here is from genome assembly GCA_963995525.1 of Escarpia spicata. Lineage (NCBI taxonomy): Eukaryota > Metazoa > Annelida > Polychaeta > Sabellida > Siboglinidae > Escarpia > Escarpia spicata. The sequence goes on from OZ023216.1 coordinate 43,439,920, forward strand.
TCTTAAAAGTACATTTGATAAAGAGTGTTGTCAAAAAATCTCAGCCGTAACATGTTTCTTAACCATAAACATAACTAAAATTATGTCGTTATGTTATTCTCTAAAAATAATACAATAGCAGTTGTTTATATTGGCGCATAATGAATCTAAACTGCGATTTGAAAATAAAACAACCGTTCATCCATCCAACTGAACATTAAAATATATGTTAGACAAAGTAAGCGTTTAGAAAAAACAACAGCATTCTACATTCTATCCGCGCAATTATTATGATATCCTCATACGGCAAACACATTAAAATAAGTTACTTTAGTTTGCCATTGATATTAAATGAAATTCGATATATCTGTCCCATTAGTAGTACGCTCACTGGTGGCTCGGACAGGCAGCGACGGAATCAGTATTTTGACGCACATATCGCCTTGCTTTGTTAATTTCGATCGTTGATAGCCAAGCATTACCCAGTAATAACCAGTTCATCATTATGACAATGTTTCTGACCAACTGGGCGATATGTTTGGATACTAAAGACACACGTGATTGTAGAATGACTCAAATACTGACTCGTGTTTTCCTTTTGTGCCACTGCATATCAACGTAGAGATACGTCATCAAGTAGTTGACAACGAGCAGTAGAGAGCGTTGTAGCAATACGGCATGGACCAGTTGCCTGTAGATGGCGCTGCATAATTTCGCCATCATGCAGTTAATTGCTAGTGGCGCTTGTAGCGTGTTCCAACGTTCTTAATCAAATAGGGCACAGGAACAGTGGACGAGAGGGCGTACCAGTCAGTATTACGCCGGCAAGTAGTCACTGCAAACAGCGCCAGCCGAAAGCGTTACAGAGCAGGTCCATCAGGTAATTGACGGCGAACACTGTCGGTACGTGGCGTTACAGCGTTACGTCATCAAACATGTGACGGGGAGAAAGAACATAAACATGAACAAGAAAGATTAAGAGCAGCGTCAGTAGAGACCGGTGAAGCACTATGCCATCAAGTAGACGACAGCCAGTAGCGCCGGTAGAGAGTGGTAGCGTGACGCCATCATGTAGACGACTGCTAGTAGCGCCGGTACAGAGCGTGGTAAAACTACGTCATCAAGTAGACGAATTCACACACTGAGGGCGTAGTAGCATTACGACAACAAGTAGACGACAGCTAGTATCGCCGACAGAGAGCGTGGTAGCCCTACGTCATCAATTAGTTTAGTTCTAGTAGCGTCAGCAGAGAGCGTGGTAGCACTACGCCATCAAGTAAACGACCGCTAGTAGCACCAACAGCGCCAGGTGGGTTGTCGGTCCACAAGGCGAGGCCGTGTTGCAGAGGTTGGTGGCGCAGCACACCCAGGACATCTCGTCGTCCACGAAGGTCTGGCAGTCGCTGGAGCAGCCTCTCTGGGCGTAGGCGATGTTCATGGCGCGGGCAGTCTGTACGGAAACAATGCATTTAATCAGGTTTATGTCAGACCAAAGGGACATTATAGGTGTTACAAGACCCGACAACACACCTATTTAAAACCGAGTAGGACCACTTCTGACGTTGTATTGACAGTGTGTGTGTGTGTGTGTGTGTGTGTGTGTGTGTGTGTGTGTGTGTGTGTGTGTGTGTGTATGTGTGTGTGTGTGTGTGTGTGTGTGTGTGTGTGTGTGTGTGTGTGTGTGTGTGTGTGTGTCTGTGTCTGTGTGTGTGTGTGTGTGTGTGTGTGTGTGTGTGTGTGTGTGTGTGTGTGTGTGTGTGTGTGTGTGTGTGTGTGTGTGTGTGTGTGTGTGTGTGTGTGTGTGTGTGTGTGTGTGTGTGTGTGTGTGTATGTACGCATGTATGTATGTATGGATGTATGTATGTATGTATGTATGTACGTATGTATGTATGTATGTACGTACGTACGTATGTACGTACGTACGTACGTACGTACGTTCGTATGTACGTATGTACGTATATACGTATGTATGCATGTACGTACGTACGTACACTCGTACGTATGCCCGTACCCATGTATGTATGTATGTGTGCGTGTGTGCGTGTGTGCGTGTGTGCGTGTGTGCGTGTGTGCGTGTGTGCGTGTGTGCGTGTGTGCGTGTGTGCGTGTGTGCGTGTGTGCGTGTGTGCGTGTGTGCGTGTGTGCGTGTGTGCGTGTGTGCGTGTGTGCGTGTGTGCGTGTGTGCGCGTGTGCGCGTGTGCGCGTGTGCGCGTGTGCGCGTGTGCGCGTGTGTGCGTGTGTGTGTGTGTATGTATGAAAGTATGTATGTATGTATGTATGCATGTATGTATGTATGTATGTATGTATGTATGCGTAAGAGAAGGTGGATCGATTTTCGGTTTAAAACTACAAACTATTGAGGTACGTAGATGTACGAAATTTCTGTAACTTTTTCTAAAACTACAAAGTAACCAGTGAAATAGAAAAATTTATGACCTTTTTGTAACTCATTCTACACAGTTTGAACTATTCTTTAAAATCATAGCTGCGTTGTTGATAAGAAGTCAAGTTTTTACGCTCACAGTTATGAAATAGAAACTCAACAAATATTATTAGGCCCATGATTTGTGTCATTTTTTACTAAAACAATCCGTCTTCCGCAACCAAATCGTGCAAATTGTAGACCTACATACACAATACAAAATGTGTAGTAACAACTATGACATCTACACCTTGCATACTACTTACGTAGCAGCTGCTCCCACCCCCACACTGCTCGACGACGCCGGTTGAAGGATTGCTGCAGGCGGCCCCTGAACAGTTGTAGCACTCTAGTCCTTCTACGCCTACAACACAGACATTAATTAGTATTCGGCAAAAAAAGTTTGGGCGCTGTGGCGTAGTGTTTAGAACACTATATTTTCAATCACATTAATACGTATTGTCATGCTGCAGTTTCGGAGCTTTGCCAGTTTCGTTCACTCCACGTTGCCTTTGTTCAGTCCACAGCGTAATCTAGTAAACGGACAATATCCTTCAAGCTATCTGTAACACTATCTGGAACTGCCACTAATGTTGTCTTGTCTCCGGGGAAATATACAGAGCGTATCTTAGTTAAGGTTCCTCTTTCATACGGATGTACGTCTTGGTTAAGTAATAAGTTATTCAAGACGTACGTACATTAATACATACATATTTACATACATACATACATACATACATACATACATACATACATGTACGTACGCACGCACGCACGCACACACACACACACACACACACACACACACACACACACACACACACACACACACACACACACACACACACACACACACACACACACACACATACACACATACATACATGCATACATACGTACATACGTACATACACACGTATACATACATACATACATACATACATACATACGTACGTTCGTGCGTACGTGCGTGCGTGCGTGCGTGCGTGTGTGCATGCATACATACATACATACATACATACATACATACATACATACATACATACATACAAACATACATATATACATAGATACACACGTACGCACGTACACACGTACACACATACACACATACACACATACACACATACACACATACACACATACATACATACATACATACATACATACATACATACATACATACATACATACATACATACATACATACATACATACATACATACGTACATACATATATACATATATACATACATAGATACACACATAGACACATATGCACATATGCAGGTACGCACGTACGCACGTACGCACGTACGCACGTACGCACGTACGCACGTACACACGTAAACACATACACACATACACACTTACACACTTACACCCCTACATACATACATACATAAATAAATACATACATAAACACATACATACACACACACACACATACACACACACACACACACACACACACACACACACACACACACACACACACACACACACACACACACACACACACACACACACACACACACACACACACACACACACACACACACACACACACACACACACATACACACACACATACATACATACATGGTAACATGTTATTTTTATAATGATGATATTCTACCATCATTATAACACATATAATCTTCCACTTTCTAAGCCTCCGAATCACTTTTCATCTAGGAAGTCAATCCCTCACTATGTAGAACATCTGGTATTCATCCGGTCGCACCACTCTTTAGCGCTGTGGTAAAACCGAGCAGACAGATAACACCAATTCATTTATATTAGTAACGCGATACCAAATGGTCTGCACTGTCATCCCTGGCGTAAGCTCAAGATATAATATCGAGTAATGTTCGGTGAAACACTGACCGAGTATGAAGTGTAGACCAAGCAGAATGACACTCAACACCAAGTGTTTCATCGTGATAACGGGTTCCACTTAGTGAGAGCATCTGCCCTCATGCCGAAGATTGGTCACACTGCCGTTGTTAATTTCGACTGTCAACATGAAAGTACTTATATATCTGCAAAACGACACATAATCATATGACCGCACGCAGACAGACAGACAGGTAGGCAGAGTGGCAATCATAAATACGGAAGGGCTTATTTCGGAATTGTACAGCATACACGGATAATAATAACAAACAAACAAACAAACAAACAAACAAACAAACAAACAACATCAATACAAAAACAAGATCATAGTTTGGGTAACAAATCAAACATATGTAGAATATAACACAATTATAGTTTGACAGAGAAGCGTCGGTTGTAAACAGTTCATCTATCATAATATCAACACAAGAACGAAACGACCCGTCAACCCCTAATAATATAATAGTTATATATAAAAAGAATCGCAAAAAAACATGAACACATAACAGTTATTCCGAACCATCCCCACTAAGATCATGTGTTTCAACATTGATGATTCTGCATGATGCCCTTCTCTGGTTATGCTATGGACACACACGTAGACACGCACGGAACCTGCCGCGATACTCACGTCTGCCTTGAGTTCAGTGCGAGCGCCGTACAGGTTGTTACCATGAGAGCTCATGCTGGGCGAATACATCCGAGGTCCGTGTGATCTCCGTGTTTAGTCACGAACTCCATAAACAGGACATGATCAGCAACGCTTCGTTAAGTGCGAACAACGCACTGATTTTAATTAGCTGCTGTTCTGATGTTAATCCCTTCGGCCATGTCTGCCGGTCAGCAACGGCTTATTATTCTAAAGACGACTACGTGATTAGATGCTGACTGACCAGTGCCCATCGTGGCTACGCTCACCGGAATTATTTCAGCGCAACGATCGGCTCCATGCAGTGTTTCTTATTTCAGCTGGTCTCAAGCAATCGCTCCCTGGATGTGATCATCGTACTCCACTTCATCCTGGTAAGATAATCTCGCGATACACCACACGCATTATGGATAATCCATACCAGGTGGTTTACGCAATAAGGGATATATGATAATGATTAAACACTGACATAATATGGGTGGACATGGTGGCAATCCGCTAAGGAATACGTTTTGCGGAATAGTTATAAACAGGGGGCATTTTGTTTTAGTTAAACATATATTCAGATTCAGAAATCAGAATCACAGTTTATTTCTAGGAGATTCCTTTTACGACTGCGCGCAGTCGTTACATAACGCATTACAACTTCAACACATTTATTCTAGTATTAAGAATATAATAATAATAAATATCAATAAATGAAGACCAGACAAGTTCATTTTGCATCACCGTATAATATTATGATTTATTATACAGCCACATAAAATTGTCCAACTTTCAAACGGAGGCAAGATGGCTTGACATCGCTGTGTTCTTTTGTAGGTTACAAAATGCTAACGGGCATCGATACGGTACGTGTATCTAACTAAGTTAATACACTACCAGCCAGATAGATAACAAAATGCTAACGGGCATCGATACGGTAGGTGTATCTAACTAAGTTAATACACTACCGATGATTGACACACGGGAAGGAGGGAGGTAGGGAGGGGGGATGGAGGAAGGGAGGAGGGAAGGAGGGAGGGTAGGACTGAAGGAAGAATGGAGGGAGGGATAAAGGGAAGAGAAGGAGAGAGAAGATGGCCACTGGCAAGAAACTACAGTATTTTAGCAAGTAGGCGGTCAATGAAAAGTAAACACGTAAATCGTCACGAGGTTGTTCTGCGCCGAACTGAAGGACGTACTCGCGTTACACATCGTCTTGGTATGTAACTGGAGGACGTACTAGCGTTACACATCGTCTTGGTATGTAACTGAAGGACGTACTCGCGTTACACATCGTCTTGGTATGTAACTGAAGGACGTACTCGCGTTACACATCGTCTTGCTATGTAACTGAAGGACGTACTCGCGTTACACATCGTCTTGGTATGTAACTGAAGGACGTACTCGCGTTACACATCGTCTTGCTATGTAACTGAAGGACGTACTCGCGTTACACATCGTCTTGGTATGTAACTGAAGGACGTACTAGCGTTACACATCGTCTTGCTATGTAACTGAAGAACGTACTCGCGTTACACATCGTCTTGCTATGTAACTGAAGGACATACTCGCGTTATACATCGTCTTGGTATGTAACTGTAGGACGTACTCGCGTTACACATCGTCTTGATATGTAACTGAAGGACGTACTCGCGTTACGCATCGTCTTGGCATGTAACCGAAGGACGTACTCGCGTTACGCATCGTCTTGGTATGTAACTGAAGGACGTACTCGCATTACGTATCGTCTTGGTATGTAACTGAAGGACGTACTCGCGTTACGCATCGTCTTGGTATGTAACTGAAGGACGCACTCGCGTTACACATCGTCTTGATATGTAACTGAAGGACGTACTCGCGTTACACATCGTCTTGGTATGTAACTGAAGGACGTACTCGCGTTACGCATCGTCTTGGTATGTAACTGAAGGACGTACTCGCGTTACACATCGTCTTGGTATGTAACTGAAGGACGTACTCGCATTACGTATCGTCTTGGTATGTAACTGAAGGACGCACTCGCGTTGCACATCGTCTTGGTATGTAACTGAAGGACGTACTCGCGTTACACATCGTCTTGGTATGTAACTGCGACACAAGTCGATTTCTGATCCGGAAACAACGGAACTTTCTCCTCATTAACACGCTTCAACACAGTATCTTCGTAACTGATGACAGTGACAAGCAAATACATAGTGCTGGTTCCATGGATATTCCTTCTCCCCGTCAAATCCATGATGTGCGGGGTTCAGGTACTGGGGTTCAGTTGTTCAGTATTTCCTGGAAGAGGTTTCTTACGAAGGTTAATCGACTTAACTTTACATGTCAGTAGACAGCAGTTTCTCATTAGATTGACAGGTGAAACTAGACTTGTTGAAATGGCAGGAATTTCTGTCAGGAATTAACTGGAAAGCCTTCTTTATTGATGATAACTTTCTGACTGGGGATTACTTGCAGTTATTCACCGATACATCCGGAGGCATAGGCCATGGGGCAATATGTGGCCCAGAGTAGTTTTGGGGTAGGTGGCCCATGTCATGGAATGCCCTTAATATTACAGTGCTTGAGTTGTACCCGGTTGTGGCGACGTGGGGGGTTTCTTCGGCTAACAGTAGCGTGTGTTTTTCACCTTACAGCACCTTTCATTTTATTGATGAGTCGTCGTGCTTTCTGTTTCATAGCTTTCGGCACGCTGGGAAGATAGGCGTACTGAAATTTGTTTGGTTCCTTAACGATATTAGTACGCAGGCGCAAGTGTTCCTGTGTGGCCTGTTTGAGGTCGACTAACAAAGGATGAACTAACCTCGTGTCCATACTTTTCGCAACTGATGAAAGAGACTAAGATGCACGGTACTTATACTACTTATACTACGAAAAAATGACACAACGTAAGGTTTGAACATTTTATTCGTACAACACAAACGTATTTACAGATCGCGCTCCATAACTGCAAGAACAAGAGACTGGACATTAATACAGAGTCTTGCAAAGTTTAATCGTGTACAAGACAATACCGCAATTACAGATCATCCTCCATTACTTTCAGAACAATTTGCTTAAATTTGTTTCGCCAAACGGTTCTTGCAACCAACTTCCGATAGTACACAAATGATCGGACGTCAGGTCGGATAGCTTCAAACCTGCGTGTAACAAAACATTCAACCAGTCTTTCATCACTGCAGTTGAATTAATGGCCTCCACAGCCTCGTCAAAATGCATATAAATTAGAATGTCATCAGGTAACATACAATCTTGATGAAATTGACTAGGATCGTCTATCTCGCAAGCGAGACATTGTCGTCTCGAGAATTCGACGATGGCACATGCTATGTGACGTGCAATCGTCTTCTTCATTTCGGTCGCAGGAAACTCAAGCGTAAAGTTCAGACCAGTGGCGACAGGAGCGGCAGTTGTCACATTGGTTTCGTGAGTAGAAATTGTCGCCTCGTCAGGAGCGGAAGTTGTCACACCGGTCGTGTCGGCGGAAGTTGTCACATCGACCGTGTCGGCGGGCGTTGTCACATCGGCAGGGATGACACCAGAGAGAGGCTGAAACAGGATACGGAGCCTAGTGTATCACCTCCACGTGAGTGACGTTGAAGTTTGTGTAAGTATAGCGTCGAGTTTTCTTTATGGTGAGAGACACACAAGTTCCCGTCAGTGAGTTCGGTTTGTAAGTCTGCATCGTTTCGTCCATAACAGCAAATGTCTCGGCATTCACGTCAAGGAGAAGAGCCATACACTGGTCGAATAAAATCAGCCATATAGATCGACCCGTCGCTGTCTCGACAAAGCACATGCGCACCACGAAATCCATGTCAGAGGCAACGTAACCGTGTCGTTCGCATTGCAAATGTCCCCTATCGTCGACAATCATACGCTTCTTGCAGTATCTGCACCCGATGTAGAAGGGAGTGTGCAGGCGTACTTTGTCGATGAGGAGACCTCTGATCTTGATAACGGCGTCGGCGCTTACCGTTGTTTCTAGAGCTGAGATGTCCACGACGTCTGGTTCCGACGGCCCGGAAGGACGGTTGGTCACCGGCATGATGGGTCAGCTCGTCGGCTCGTCGGCTCGTCGGCTCGTCGCTCGAGTCTGCCGCATTGCGAGGTCGGTAGTAGGGAGTCTTCAACATGATGATGATGTTAGCCGTGCTGTCGTCGTGATACGAATGACGGTCCGATTGGCAAAACACCGCGCTTATATAGTTAGTAAATGTGCCGAAAAGTCACGCGGGCGTGCCGAAAGATCACGGATTGTAGAGTAAACAAATCAAAAGCACGGACTGCAGAGTAGAATGTACACATGCGCAGACTGCACGCGGACTGCAGAGTAGTTATTTAGTTCACCACTTATCTAACAGGGGTGCTTTCAGTTGATAATGATATATCCACCAGGAGTAAGCACTCTACAAAAACAAGAGACACGAATTTTGGCAGTAACCATATGTGTTTCGCCCACTTGTCCACTAGTGGATGATGTTTGTAGTTCAAGCTCTATTCGACAGGGGGCTCCATTGCACGCAAGCGCGCAAGAGACACGAATTTTGGCAGTACTCGAACATTTAGTCCACAACTTATCCGCCAGGTTGCACCACTTGTAGTTCACGTCATATCCGCCAGGGGAATTAAGTTCATAACAATTCCGCCAATTTGCCCTTGATCTACATCCGGGTACTTGACCTTTCACCTATACAACTACTAACACTCAAGGCACGCAGTCGCAACAAAACAGTCAAAGCCCGCAATCACAACAAACCCACAAGGCACGCAATCACAACAAACACACAAGGCCCCCAATCAAAACAAACCCACAAGGCCCGCAATCACAACAAACCCACAAGGCACGCAGTCACGACAAACACACAAGGCCCCCAATCAAAACAAACCCACAAGGCACGCAGTCACAACAAACACACAAGGCACGCAGTCACAACAAACACACATGGCACGCAGTCACAACAAACACCTCAGGCACACACAAAAACCAGGCACACAGTCACAATACACACACAAGGCACACAGTCACAATACACACACAAGGCACACATTCACAATACACACACAATGCACACAGTCACAATACACACACAAGGCACACAGTCACAATACACACACAATGTACGCAGTCACAATACACACACAAGGCACACAGTCACAATACACACACAAGGCACACAGTCACAATATACAAACAAGGCACGCAGTCACAATACACACACAAGGCACACATTCACAATACACACACAAGGCACGCAGTCACAATACACACACAATGCACACAGTCACAATACACACACAAGGCACACAGTCACAATACACAACCAAGGCACGCAGTCACAATACACACACAAGGCACACATTCACAATACACACACAAGGCACGCAGTCACAATACACACACAATGCACGCAGTCACAATACACACACAAGGCACACAGTCACAATACACAAACAAGGCACGCATTCACAATACACACACAAGGCACGCAGTCACAATACACACACAAGGCACGCAGTCACAATACACACACAATGCACGCAGTCACAATACACACACAAGGCACGCAGTCACAATACACACACAATGCACGCAGTCACAATACACACATAAGGCAAGCAGTCACAATACACACACAAGGCACGCAGTCACAATACACACATAAGGCAAGCAGTCACAATACACATACACGGCACGCAGTCACAACAAACACACAAGACACGTAGTCACAATACACACACAAGATACGCAGTCACAATACACACACAAGGCACGCAGTCACAATACACACATAAGGCAGGCAGTCACAATACACACACAAGGCAAGCAGTCACAATACACACACAAGGCACACAGTCACAATACACACACAAGCCAGGCAGTCACAATACACACACAACGCACACAGTCACAATACACACACAAGGCACACAGTCACAATACACACACAAGGCACGCAGTCATAACAAACACACAAGACACGTAGTCACAATACACACACAAGATACGCAGTCACAATACACACACAAGGCACGCAGTCACAATACACACATAAGGCAAGCAGTCACAATACACACACAAGGCAGGCAATCACAACAAATACCATTTTTATTGGTGCAATGAACTGAGTGGAGGGTTTGCCAACTAAAATGATAATAATAACATATTGCAAATACATTAAAAGTGAGACATATGCTTTCACGAAAATGTCGCGACGATTCTACTAGATAATAATATCACAGTTACAAAGTACACTGTCATTTGTTCGTCATCAAAACCCAGCACAATTATCTACGCAGTTGTAAGTATGAAAGAAAACAAAATGATCATAAGTATGAATCCGATGGACTGGAATTTAAGAATTACATGAACGACATTAAGTTAACTAGTATTAGGTGATCATGATGTGCTTGTTTTGGAATTAGTAGTTTCAGTAGGCACCTAGGAATTTCTTAAAATTAAATATCCCCTTTTTGGTGTCACTAATAAGTATGTCGGTGTCACCAATAAGTAGGTCAGTGAAACTAATAAGTATGTCACCTAGAGATAATTAGAAACTCTAATGTGTATGTATTTTATAGGGCTTGTCGAAATTTAGTTATAGTATTTGCAAGAGAGCTTTAACGTATTTACAAGATAGCTTTAACGAATAGGCGAACCAAAACACAACTTCTATGCACACTCATGCACGCATGCACGCATGCACGCTTGCACGCATCCACGCATGCACGCACGCACAATAAGACAACTGCCGTTAGCTTAATTCTCAGAGCTGCTATGTGAAAAGTATCGTCCTTAACTGTCCACAATTTGAAAGCATTCGCTTGAAGTTACGATTCACATTGCGGCCACGCCTTCGAAAGTTGCGCGCTGCTGTGCAAACAAACGGAACCTGTTCGAATAATTAACAATGAACACTGACTCGTTGATATATACTTGGTCTGTCAGCATGTTATAATAGATATACTTTATATTGCACACGACGATTTGTCGAAAACAAATTCAGATCGTCTCTTGATAACCCATTCAAATGTGTCTTTATTAATACGCAGTCTATTGCGGTATGATGCAAGATAACTATATCGACATTTGCTTATTAAGAACATCATCACCATAATCACGATCATCAACAACAACTAACAACAACAACAGGGACTACTACAACTACAACAACTACAACAACTACAACAACTACAACAACTACAACAACTACAACAACTACAACAACTACAACACCTACAACAACTACAACAACTACAACAACTACAACAACTACAACAACAACATTATTTTGTTAAAATATGTGAGTATGCAAACCACAAAATTGCTTCACTGATGCCTGTATTCGACAACAAAACACGCCTATTTGAATCATTGCAAACGTGGGCTATCAAAAAAGGGCATATCGACATTTGTTTCTCGACACTGCACACCAAGCTCATTGTGTGGTCGAACTATCACGCAGGTTTGAGCCACTGATTTCAACAGATAGTGCAAGATAAATATTACAACATTGAAAGCACGTATAAACACCAGGGTACTGATCCTACGAAGGGAAACATGTCTTATGATCATATCTCCTTTGGTCACTGGACAAAAGCAGTCAGAACTGACCTCAGTATACGAGACACAGCAGCCAACGAGCAAAAAAAGAGGCGTTAACTAATAATGAAATATCTCCTAGATACAATGATCTCCACCAATCCTCCCTCCATCCTCCCTCCCTCCCTCCCTCCCTCCCTCCCTCCCTCCCTCCCTCCCTCCCTCCCTCCCTCCCTCCCTCCCTCCCTCCCTCCCTCCCTCCCTCCCTCCCTCCCTCCCTCCCTCCCTCCCTCCCTCCCTCCCTCCCTCCCTCCCTCCCTCCCTCCCTCCCTCCCTCCCTCCCTCCCTCCCTCCCTCCCTCCCTCCCTCCCTCCCTCCCTCCCTCCCTCCCTCCCTCCCTCCTCCCTCCTTCCTCCTTCCCTCCCTCCCTCCCTCCATCCCTCCATCCCCCCCCCTCCCTCCATCCGTCCCGCACGCATGCACGCACGCACAAGCACACGCTCACGCATATGTACACGCACACGTGGACAAAAATTGTGTTCGTATTATTATGAACATCCATCTATTTACGATAGAGTCCATCACTCGATGCTGAGCTCACACAACTTCCAGCCTTCGTGTTTGTTCGGGATTT
>OZ023216.1:43458030-43464370 GCA_963995525.1 Escarpia spicata
GGGTGCGAGGACGCAACCTTGTTTAACCCCATTTGAAACTGGGAACGGGTCTGAAACGGAGCCATTTTCCATCACCCAAGCCATCATGCCGTCGTGAAAAGACTTGATGATGCTCATAATCTTTGGTGCACACCCAAGCTTGGACAGGACGGTCGACAGGCCCTCGCGGTTGACGGTGTCAAATGCCTTGGTCAAGTCCACAAAGAATAGGCAGAGGCTCTGGTTCTGCTCAGGTCATTTGTCTTGGATCTGCTGAACAGCGAAGACCATGTCCACCGTCCACCGGTTTCTTTTGAATATTCACTGGCTCTCCGAGACGACACCACCCAGCAAGTACTCAAGAGTGAGATGCCCCTGTGGTTATCGCAGGAAGCTTTGTTGCCTTTGTTCTTATAGAGGTGGATGATGTTGGCATCCTTGAAGTCCTGTTGAACAACGCCTTCCTCCCAAAACAGCTGCATCAGCTCGGTGAGTTTAATGACGATGGCTTCACCTCCCTTTTTGAAAACTTCAGGGGAATTCCATCTGGGCCTGGTGCTTTCCTTGGCTGTAGCTGCGTGACGGCTATCTGGGTTACTTTCAGCGGTTGAGGGTCATCTAGAGATGTAATGAATGGGCGCTGGGGTAGGTCCTGAATTGCCTGCTGATCAATCTGAGAAGGTCTGTTCAGTTAGGTGTGTGCCATCGGAGGAGCGAACAGGTGCCATAGCGTTGGAAAGGGTCCATAAACTGTCTTCAGTCCTGCAAAGAACATCTTGGTGTTGTGTTCGTCAGCGTTTTGTTGCAGCTCTGCAGCCTTCGCTTCCCACCACTGGTCCTTCATTCTCCGGAGCTCAGTCTGAACTTTGCCACGGAGGCGATCGTTCTGTCTGAGAAGTCTGGCAATCTCTGAACCAATCTTGGTGCTTCTAGAATATATATATATATATATATACATACATCTATATATATATATATATATATATATATATATATATATATATATATATGTACAGTGTGCCAGCTTAAGAAAACTTCCTGCTTCTGTCTGAGGAGGCTGGCAATCTCTGCTTTGTTCTCGTCGAACCAATCTTAGTGCTTCTGGAATGTGTCGATATATATTTATATATATATATATATATATGTATATATATATATATATATATATATATATACAGGTATGTATATATTGTATATAAATACACTGAACAAAGAAGACATGAGAAGAATACAAGCGTTTGAGATGAAATATTACAGAAAAGTCCTAAGAGTGCCATGGATAACAAAAACAACCAACGCAGAGATCCTTAAAAAATTGACATCAAGAATTGCCAACTAGTGAATAGAATAAAAGTACTAAAACTGAGTTATTATGGCCACATCGAAAGTCACAATTCCTTACAGAAAACAATCCTAGAAGGCAAAGTGGAGGGAAAGAGAGGAAGGGGAAGACCAAGGAGAAGATGGGAGCAGGACATCAGCGACTGGTTGGAAGACGACATCGTGAGAGTAGGGAGACGAACGGCAGATATATATATATATATATATATATATTGCATATATATATATATATATCGCAGGGATATGCTGAACTGAAGAAGAAGAATACATATATGAATATATATATATATATTCCATATATATATATATATATAAATGTATATATATATATATATATATATTATACTAGTCTAACAATCTATATATATATAAATATATATATATATATGCAATATATATTCATACATATATTCTTCTTCTTCTTCAATTCAGCATATCCCTGCGATATATATATATATATATATATATATACATACATATATATATATATATATATATATATATATATATATATATATATATATATATATACACACACAGTATATATATATATATACATTTGTATATATACATATAAATATACATAGATATATATATATATATATATATGTATGTGTGTGTGTGTGTTTGTTTGTGTGTGTGCATGTGTGTGTGTGTGCGTGTGCGTGTGCGTGTGCGTGTGCGTGTGCGTGTGCGTGTGCGTGTGGTGTGTGTGTGTGTGTGCGTGTGCGTGTGCGTGTGCGTGTGTGTGTGTGTTTGTATGTGCGTGTGCGTGCGCGTGTGGTGTGTGTGTGTGTGCCTGTGCGTGTGCGTGTGCGTGTGCGTGTATGTGTGTGTGTTTGTGTGTGCGTGTGCGTGCGCGTGGGGTGTGTGTGTGTGTGGTACCCCTTGAATAATATTGTACAATACTTCCCTCCAGTGTAACGATGTAACTGTAGTGGCATTATAGAAAATATAATGGGACTAAGTTATGGTAAAATGAAATATGGGTCATATCATATCAAACGCAATCAACATACTATAATAGTAACCCACTCACCCGTTTTCTATATCCAGTGCCAAGCCCATTATTCTGCTGTTGGAATTGTGAGCAATGAAAGTTTCCCTTTCGGTTCCGTTGAGATTGGCTACTTTAAGTTTGCCTTGAACGAAATTGGAATAGTACAGCTTCCCCGCTGCTGGGTCAACGGCCATTCCCATTATAAAATAGGCACCTGTAACGGCAATAGACGACACATTTGAGAAGAAGCAGGCGACCATTTCTTAGGGATCATCTACAAAGTACGTCCCGTTAACGGGAGGGATGGGGTGGGGTCTATAGAAAAGCGTAACGAAGCATTACATGGGGGCGGTGTCTCTAGGTAATCCTTACGTCACAATTATTGAAACGTTGGCTCGTCGAGTTGTTGATGAAAGACACATATAGCTTTCACTATTGGGTCAAATATTTGGGAGATTTCACCTGAACTCGAACTGTATTGCTGGCATTGCTGTTTACTACTTCTACAGACTTAACTAGTACACAATGAATCAATGCATTCAAGCAAAGGAATTTATAATTATTATAAAATAATAGACGTATGCATCATTTTGAAAGAGCAAATTTAATAGACTAAATAAAATAAATAATTTACATTCCACTCTCTGTCATTGATAAATGATTACGATGTACGGCAGTTATGGTATCTATGGAATAGCCAGTGTACACCCATTGACATACATTATTATTATGTTTATCATCATCGCCATCATCATCATCATCACCGTCATCATCACCATCATCATCATCATCACCATCATCATCACCATCACCACCATCATCATCATCATCATCATCATCATCATCATCATCATCATCATCATCATCATCATCATCATCATCACCATCACCATCACCATCATCATCATCATCACCATCAACATCACCATCACCATCATCATCATCATCATCACTATCATCATCACCATCATCATCACTACTATCATCATCATCATCGTCATCAGTACGGACTATCACCGTCGAAATGCACTTACTTGTAATGATGTGGTGTTGAGCAGACCCGTCAACTCTGGCTCTGTAGAGGCCAGCAGTGCTGCCACTATAGTAGATGTAGCCGTGTAAGTCATCCACAGCCAAAGCGTGTAGGTTCACTGTATAAACATATTTCGGCCTATTACATCCAAAAGGAAAAAGGTATTCCTCAAAACAATGTAGATAACAATAACGTTTCCCTTTTTTTGGAATAACAATCATATTAGCACGCACGCACGCACGCACGCTCGCACGCTCGCACGCACGCACGCACGCACGCACAAACACACACGCACGCACGCACACACGCACACACGCACACACGCACACACGCACGCACACACGCACACACGCACGCACGCACGCACACGCACACGCACACACGCGCACACACGCGCACACACGCGCACACACGCGCACACACACGCACACACACGCACACACACGCGCACACACGCGCACACACACGCACACACGCATACCCACACACGCACACACGCACACACGCACACACGCACACACGCACACACGCACACACGCACACACGCACACACGCACACACGCACACACGCACGCACGCACGCACGCACGCACGCACACACGCACACACGCACACACGCACACACGCACACATAACACACGCACACACGCACACATAACACACGCACACACGCACACACGCACACACGCACACACGCACACACGCACACACGCACACACGCACACACGCACGCACACGCACACGCACACGCACACGCTCACGCACACGCACACGCACACACACACACACACACGTGTTACACAAACGTCATAATCTAACTTTCGGCGGTTATCAAAATCAACGAATCAAATATATTCCTGTTACACTAGCGTGAACCCAGCTCAAACAATACATCCTGACACATACATTATTTACCAGTTGACCAATTGTTGCGCCATTTACTTCCCGCTTCGCCAATTTGTGTGTTGGTCGCGACTGATGCGACCGACTGATGCGGTTTCGGTTACTTGGCAGTGACGCGTGGAGAATGGAGTGTACACAAAATGTACAGGTATTGTACTAATGCAGAACCGACGTGATAATGTAATATACATAATAAGTTACATCAATAAAAGCGGCACCGACAACTGGGAAAATGTCATTGCCGTTATGTACCAGTACGGCCCCTGCCAACTCTCCCGGAATTTCCGGGAGTCTTCTTGATTTTTGGTGTATCCCCCGGTATCCCAGAATACAGGCGAATATCCCGGATTTTAGCTTAAAATCTTCAACAGCAACTATCCCCTCCCGTTTTCTGATGTCATCTTCCGAGACAGCGCGACACGAAGTTCCGGTGAGAAATTTCCGATGGCACCCCCCTCGTATTCCGATGTCAAGATCCGATACAGTGCGACGAGACAGCGCGACACGGGAAGCGTGCTGAACCGCTGATGAATCTCCCGGAATTCAAAACGTTGGCAGGTATACCGTACCGAAGGAACACAACATTTTACACACTGTTATAGATAAATTCAGAAGACGGTGCGTCGTGTGATCGCAGTGTCCAATCCGCTAACTCTTACTTGCCTAATAATGGCCCCATATAGTTGGAAGTACAATCTTTTTAATTGGCTCCGTAAGGTATTAATCGAATGCTACGTAAGCGGCCGATTAATAACGTCATAGCTTTTGTTGCATGAGGCATCTAGTCAGAATACGTTTCGGCCCCGAGTTCAATTTGTATTGTGGCCGAGTTCATCCGTACAGGCCGAGTTCAATAAGAACGTAAGCTATATCACGTTTGTGTAATCGACATATCCATCATCCATTGCCAGAAGGTCCGTCACGAAATCGAAAATGGCTGCCGAACACATGGAGCGTTCGTATATTCCGTCGTATATTTTGTTGAAATTCTAGCTCCATAAGCGCGAAGTAGCGGATCCGTCAATGTGATGGTTCGTCTAATTTACAATAAACATATGCGCATTATCTCCTTCCAACTTTGCCACCAATGTCGATAACGGTTATATATTCGAATTACATTACGTTTGCGTCATACCTTTTCATAAATTAACAATTTCCGCATACATTTATCATCGTAAAAGACTTCTCTCCTGGTATTTTGGTCAGAAAGAAAAATCCATCGGAGCCATATTTTCAATAAAATATGCGTCGGAATGCGCACACGCTAAACCTAGTTGGCATCCATTTTTCAATGGCATGACGGACCTGTTGCCTGGCAACAGGTCGGGTGATGGATTTGCAACTATTCGGCAACAATATTTTCATTGATATTACAGGGTGAGACCGCATGTACCAAAACACGACTACCAAAACACGACTTGATGGTCCATTGATACATATAGACCATTTACGTGTAGAAACTGCATGCTTTGTTTACTTCGTATATAACGTATTTATACCCTGCTGAAGCTTAATGGCAAAACCTTGAGCTCGTTTGCTATATGAATTACCCAAGAGTAATTGTTGGTAAAGGTCATTTAATAATTGTACCAACAGGAATTAAATAACATATCGGTCGATGGGATATAGACAAACATACTCATCGGGATAATATATAAACATAATTATTAAATGGTGGGGCGGTCATTTCCCACCACCCGGCCTCCTGTAGCAGAGGCATAACCCCTCAATGTAATAATCAAACCATGTCTGGCCCGTGGACAGAGCGAAAATACAACGTGATGATCCATTGACACGTGTAGAATAGTTACGTCGATAACTTGCTAGGCTTCTTTACGTCACATATAATGCATATTTTACATAACATAGTTTGTATAATATATGTACGGAATGACAAGGACACGCTATACCTTGTGCACTCAGGAGAACCGTTGGCGTGCCGTGTTTGGGCGGGGTCACAGTCGTGTCAACGGCAAACTTCAAGATAACATTCTTTGCCGTCAGAAACAAAATGTAGTCACCGTCCACATCTGGAATGAACATTTTCAAAATTACTGAACATTCACGACACCATTTTTGTCACA
>OZ023216.1:43464570-43631017 GCA_963995525.1 Escarpia spicata
TGGACTGTTGTGACTTTATAAATCTTACACCATTACGGTATTGTGTTTTTGGTAAATCAAACTGTTAAGTGCTTTGACGTGAATATGTCAACATTACACATGACCTACATATATCCTGATCAGGGGTTTACCTTGATGTTTGTGTTCCCGGGTCCTCGGGAACCCCAGCCTTCTTTTGAGTGGGTCCCAAGCCTATATCGTGAGTCCCACTTATTGCTCTTTTTTAATTGTAAGTATTGTTTTATAAATACCACAACTTATACAACCCATGGAAACCCGGTTAATAGTATTAATTGTTTTATACTAACAATACCTTAACAAAATAACGTGCCTTGTTATAATACTGTTTTATTTGTTGATGTTTTCCCTAGATAATCGATGTAGTTTTGGAAGTTAGAGCAGCCTTCCTCACTTACGAGAGGGCGTGCTAATCTGCTAGATGCCTTGGCTTGCGTGTAAATGTCACATTGGGGGATCTCCTAAGGCAAAGCTAAGGATATCGAGGGAGCTACGAGTCACTTTAGAAGGCTCCTGAATTTGTATCGGTGGCGGGAAACCTGACCATGGTGATGATAGTAGCATTGGAATAGCCAATAGACAGCAGATGGAACTGCGCATTACTGCGTGGGCACTTAATTGTGATGTCGTGTAGAATCCGGACCCAACACGATGCCGGCATTATGACAGTTGTGACTAAATATTATATTTCAGCGCGTTCCTGCCGTCATTCTATGTTGTTTCAGGAATAAAATGTCCAAATAGCGCTCGCTTCATGCCATCATTCCACATTGTTTCAGAAATATCATGTCCCAAATAGCGTTCGCTCCGGTTTGAATCAGCGTCCGCCGCTACGGTCGCGGGTTACTGTACGGTTAAATCGCATGTTGACTCAAGTCGGAGCGCTATTTGGGCCTCAAAAGTGCCCTAAAATCAATAGTTTATAACTATGTTATGTATATCTGAAATGTGGAATGATGGCATAAACACACTGACGTATCAAATCTGTTCGATTGTTGGACGAGCGACTGGCGCGATCGGCCCCGGGGTGGGAGTCGGGATCGGAGTGCTTGCACTATCTATTGTTGCCGTACGATCCGTAATTTGTTTGGTAATAACAAGCGGTTAGCTATACAAAAGAATGTTCGTAGGTCGCTTTCTTTTTCACCACTACAGCTCTAATAAATTAGGAACTCTTAAAACGCACAGCGACTGCACTCAAACCTTAAAGCCAAAACGGATATGCGCACGGATTGGAATGGTATTTTGGTTCGCGAATCAGTTCCTAGAGGCGCTTCGCAAAACAACGCGCAGGGCGGCGCACACGGAAGATTAGGCACCTGCGTGCGTGTGTGTGTGTGTGTGTGTGTGTGTGTGTGCGTGTGCGTGCGTGCGTGTCTGTGCGTGCGTGCGTGTGTGTGTGTGCGTGTATGTGTGCGAGTATGTATGTATGTATGTATGTATGTATGTACGTATGTAGACATATACGTACGCATGTACCTATAATTACTAACCAACACCACCAGTATAAATTATTGGTTGAAAGACCAGCCAGTGGCATCCAGCTGCTAACATCTGCAAAGGACAGCACTGTATCAAATTTATGACCATGAAAGTTACCAGATAAGGCACACGAAGAATAAAACCCTCTCGGAATCGCACGAACTATTTAGTGGCCGTCAAACCGTGATAGTTACATGCTGTCACAGCATCATGCGTGTATTGGTGCTGAGAACAAGTAAACTGTTGTTGTACTGAATGTATGTATGTATGTGTGTGTGAGTATGTATGTATGTATGTATGTATGTATGCATGTATGTATGTATGCATGTATGCATGTATGCATGTATGCATGTATGCATGTGTGTATGTGTGTATGTGTGTGTGTGTGTGTGTGTGTGTGTGTGTGTGTGTGTGTGTGTGTGTGTGTGTGTGTGTGTGTGTGTGTGTGTGTGTGTGTGTGTGTGTGTGTGTGTATGTATTTATGTATGTATGTATGCATGCATGTATGTATGTATGTATGTATGTATGTATGTGTGTATGTATGTATGTATATATTTATGCAGAAGGAACAACGCAAGTCAGGTATAGATTGAAATAGGCCAACTTAATGACATGTAATTTTATTAACCTTCGTTATTAATTGCGTACACATAACCCTTCATCACAATAACCGCAGCATACATGCCGATCCCCGACTGCTAATTTCACACAATATGTATAATTCGCACTTCTACTGAGTGCGACAACCCTTGATAACCAAATTATGAGTACTAATTAAATCTCTACTGGCTGCTATGTTCAATTCCCTAAAACTCTGCGCACACAATAATTTGAGGAAAAATCTTGATGGTAAAACCTGGTGTACTGTCCAGGGAAAAGCGTCAGACCTTAAATCAGTAAATATACAGTACGGTTTTTCCCCCTGACATTCCTGTGGTACAATCCACCACATAGTAATTGAAAGCTACTAAAACTAATAAACGTCCACCCATCGTTAAAGGGAGGGAGGGTGGTAAATCTAAACTTGATTAATACTACACGAACAAGCTAATCTAGCATCGAGTACAACTACATTATAACTATGTAAATTGTAAATTCAGATAAGCCAATGATATTCCGTGAACACTCCCCAAGAATTTTGAATAAATGAAGTCGATCAAGCTGCTGCTATTGCTTACATAGCGGTGTCTAGCGCGCATGCGCGAGTCGCATAGCCTCGTAACCAAAACATGTTTTGCTCCAAAAGCTATGATGCATTAATAAATTAGTTACGTTGACCTTCCACATAAAACTCAGTATGTCCCCGTTGATTACATACATTCATTTATGCAGAAGGAACAACGTAAGTCACGCATAGATTGAAGTAGGCCAACTTAATGACATGCAATTTTATTAACCTACGTTATTAATTGCGTACACATAATCCATCGTCACAATATCCGCAGCAAGCACGCCGGCCCCCGATTGCTAATTTCACACAATATGCATAATTCGCACATATACCGAGTCCGACAACACTTGATAACCAAATTATGACTACTAACTAAGTTACTACTAGTTACTTTGTACAATTCACCATATGTGTGGGGGTCACTCCGCCACAAGGTCACCCAAATATACAATGTGACCGACCCCCAACAAACTGTTAAGACAACTCCGCCCTGTCAGAGCTGCCATTATATCCCACTAGGGTATAAGCCAATAATGCATAACTCATCATATCCGGACTGAGACATTTAGCTTTGGACTCCGCCACTTTCAGAGCCTAAGCCATATATCGCTACCAGGGTCACAGATAAAGCTGCATCATTCATAATATCCGTGTTGAAATGTTAGCTTTCGACTCCGCCACTGTCAGAGCCTAGACCATATCCCAATCTGCATTATGTCACATAATATGATATACCTAGAGACTCCGCCACTGTCAGAGTTCCTGCTACATCCCCCGAAACCATAAACTAGACGAATTACGTGCATCTTATGAAATACGGATATACTTCCAAAAGGCATATGAAGCCCATCTACCTGCAGCTCTAATCTGAACATCTGATTCGCCACTTAATGCAGCTGATGTTGCTGCCCCAATTCTAAGGCTATGCCCTTTGAAAACCCTAGTACCTAAACCACAAAACTCGATCAGACGCTTTAGGAGTAGATCGAACTCGCGTCGCAGCATTGGAGAATCATCCGCATATACAAACAGTGGAGCCACCTCTGTACACCTTACAACAAGAAATTCCCTGGCTGGATATATTGCAGTACCGATTATATACTGTCCATCTTCCCGCATTGACGGAGGGCCCTGTCTACTGATGTGTCTAAAATGTCGAAAAGAAACCGTGATCAAATCTCCATTCAAAGTTATATCTCTGAGCTGAAGGCAACCCTGCACCATTCTGCTAGGACAGGGGACCATCTCCCCTACCCGTAAGTAGGCCCTAAATGCGAGGACCATCATAGCTGTTAACACGTTATATTTATAACGTGACGTAGCCACGTGTGGCAGGGCGCTAATTAGCCGCAATAATATTGGCAATGTCACTGGCAACCTGACGTCAGACACCGTTCCCAAGTTTTGCGCCCCTATTTGGCAACAATAAAATTCTTAGCTGGATCCTGCAAACCATTAAGTTTATGGAAGAACGAAATGGCAGAGATTGTAGAAACAATGGAAGCAGGTGTATATCCTGCGCTATGTAGATAAGCAATAAAACCCATTACCATGGCAACATACATAGGTAACACAGGAACGGTGCATAATGACAGTGTCCCTAAGGCGGGCGCGGAGATGTGGAACGTCACAATCGCTGGTTCGGGATTGACCCATGGAGCCAGCGTAAGAAATTCGTGTATCTGGCAACGGGATCATTTGTTTGACAAAGTATTGCCACGACCTGGTATATAACGAGATGTAAAGTTTATATTGCGACGGAAACAAGACAGAATTAACTCTCTCAACATGGATGTTTGTTTATTAATTATTGTAACCAATGCCTCGTTATCTGTGAAAAACACACGCTACTGTTAGCCGAAGAAACCCCCCACGTCGCCACAACCGGGTACAACTCAAGCACTGTGATATTAAGGGCATTCAGTGACATGGGCCACCTACCCCAAAACTACTCTGGGCCACATATTGCCCCATGGCCTATGCCTCCGGATGTATCGGTGAATAACTGCAAGTAATCCCCAGTCAGAAAGTTATCATCAATAAAGAAGGCTTTCCAGTTAATTCCTGACAGAAATTCCTGCCATTTCAACAAGTCTAGTTTCACCTGTCAATCTAATGAGAAACTGCTGTCTACTGACATGTAAAGTTAAGTCGATTAACCTTCGTAAGAAACCTCTTCCAGGAAATACTGAACAACTGAACCCCAGGACCCTTATTAATTGTTGAATCACTCTAAGAGTGGTTGTCTCTCTGATCAAGAATGACTGTGTCAGCGATCTACTCATCATCTGGTAAACGTGCCTTCATGCTCACTGCGTCTAAAGTTATTCCCAGAAATTGTATTGCAGTAGAAGGCCCAACTGTCTTTCGAGGCGCCAACGGGACCCACAGTTACCCACACAGCCCAATGAACGCCTGCATATCATTAAGACATTTATCATGAGAAGTCGCCAAAAACAGGAAGTCGTCAATTATGTTAATTATTTTTGTTACACCCAGTTTGTTCATGGTAACCCATCCTAGCGCTGTGCTTAAAGCTTCAAATATAGAGCAAGAACTTGAAAAGGAGCTAGAACTGGGTCGGAACACAGCATCCGTGTAATAAAGTCCCTTCCATTGAAAACCCAACAATGGTGAATCGTTTGGAGCAATAGGTATAATCATGAATGTTGCTTCTACCTTAGTCATGAAGACTATTGACTCAGATTCTTTAATGAAGGAAACGACTTCCTGTATGGTTGCATACTGCACTGTTAAAAACTCCTTTGGAATGTAATCATTAACTAATTCACTATCTGAGTGAGATAAATTATGAATCACTCTAAACTCCCCTGGAACTTTCTTAGAAATAACCCCTAGCGGTGATATTCTGTAAGCGGGATTAACTGGTGGCACCTTGAAGGGCCCCAAAATCCGACCCAGTTCTAGCTCATTCTTTAACTTCAAATCTATTACATGTGTAGTCTCGCTTAGCCGACTCTCGCCTGACTGCGTGACCGAAAACCCTCTAACTGCAACCCTTTGAGACCTCAAACTGTTCACATTTAAGCTAAACAAACTCCTCCAACTGCCACCCCCTTGAGACTTCCAAATGCACCCTTTGCGTGCTCCAACTGCACACACCCCTTGCAGCCAACAAATACCTCCACTCCACGTCCTTCGCACCTCCAACTGCATGCATTGACCTCCCCACAAGCATTTGTCTTCAAACGGAATAGTGGGATCACCAGACCGACAGTCATTTCAAATTAATGTATAAGTATACTGTTCGGTAGAACTTCATAGGGTGGAGCAGCAGTAGCAGTTTTGGTCCGAGTTTACAAAGGTCATATGACTTGGGGTCCGTGTACGTTTCAGCAAAAAACATGAAATGGCCCTAATTTCTGAATCGTTCATCCTATGTCAACGAATTATGTGTACGGTTTCAAATTCTGGAAAGGCATCTTTGATTTCATATGCAATTTTTTTTAGTAGAGGCAGCCGTCTAGATGTTATTTGTGAAAAACCAGACGGACAGACAGCCGGTCAGACGGACATACATACAGGCAAGCGGGCAGGCAGATATGCAGACAGACGGACAGACGGACAGACGGACAGACGGACAGACGGACAGACAGAGAGTTAGACACACATACAAACAAACATAGAGACAGACATACACTCAAATAAATCGATAAATGATTCAAGTTAGGATCTACTATCTTATCCTGCTAGTTGGTATATAAACGCTATGAGCAGAAATAAAAACACGAAAGGAAAACGGATTAACGAAGCCATATAGGCGCAATGTCTATTCTCAGTTTCTTGGGTAGCCGTCCCTCATTGTGCTACGCCTAGGACAAAATCGAGAGAACTGTAAATTTGGCGTATGCATAAACGCCACATTGTTTCGTATTAATTGAAAAATAATTAACAGCTCGGCCTCTTAGGAACACACAGGTGTACAGAGAGTTGAGTTTGAAATACCAGTCAGCACATTTGACGAGTTTTTAAAAGACCCACTAGTCGCTTGTTGACAACTAGAGTGATGCTGACATGTGCTGTGCCTGTCGCGGTGAAATAGAATGAGTTTGTTGGGTTCTTTTGGCTTCGTTGTAGGTCTGTGTATTTTCTTTTTTAGCAGTAAATGTTCTAAATATCATATATGGCTAAACACATCAATTCCCAAATATAGTGGACTTATGTTTTTTTATTGGAGTCGAACGTAGAACGACTTATTGAGCAATTAGCTGATGGTGTTTTGGTAGACGCCGACGCGAGATGTATGGGTCTCTAATAGTTATTTCTACTTACGTGGCCTATTTGGATTCGCACACTTCAGTCTTCATATATGGTTTGAGATAATGAAACAACAACGTGAACTAGATTAAAAGCTTAAACTCTTAGCAACTTAGCAACGTAAGCAAATTATATATCATTCGTGCCCCATCAGCTCTAACCGCTATATCCTCCTATATCAAATCGTCCATTAATTATCATCAATATAAAAATAAATTAACAAATATGACACTAATAAGCAATATACAGTATCAGTACGTTGTTCCCACACAAAAGCATGCCGATTATTGAAAACCTTGTTAGGGAAGAACGGATAAACGAGGTATGACTGTACATTTCTATGTGATTTCCTCTCAATCTCCTGGTCTCTAGTGTTGTTAAACTACATTCTTTTAGGCGTAATTTGTAACTAAGATCCCTAAGTTTTGATGTCATTTTAGTCGCTCTATATCATTATTGCGATATGGCCTTCACGCTTGTATACATTATTTTATTATGAGGCCTAACTATTGTTTTGTACAGCGGTATTATTAGTTCTTCTTCCTTATACGCTATATTTTGCCTAATTAATCCAAGGATTTGACTTCCCGTTGAAGCGGCAATTCCGCACTGCTCTGAAACCTTCATATCAGCACTAATTGTTAACCCTAAGTCTTTTTCTTTTACAATAGTACATAGTACAATACCCCCATTGTATATTGTACATTTTCGTTCCCATATTCTGTGTGGAGGCATTTACATTTCCCAAAATTGAACAACATTTGCTACTTTTCAGACCATTTGATCAACCTGTCAAGATCATTTTGTAAATGCTGTCTAACTCCATCACGTTTAATCATTCTAACCAATTTTGTATCATCCGCAAATGTCAACACCTTGCTTGTTATATCATCGTTAAAATCGTTGATATATATTAAGAATAATATAAGTCCCAGTACTTATTCCTGTGGTACCCCACTCAAAACTGATTTATAGTTTGAAGCCTCCCCATCAACTACTACCCGTTGTCTTCTGTCAATCAGCCATTTTTCTATTCAGTTAATTATACCATTTTCTATGCCAAGGACCATTACTTTAAGCAGTAATCTTTGATGTGGCACTTTGTGGAAAGCTTTCTGAAAATCTAAGTAGATGATATCTACTTGTGATCCCTCGTCTACCCACTTAGTGATATCTTCCAAAAACATAACATATTTGTTAAGCATGACCTCGCTTTTAGAAACCCAGTTGAGATGGGTTTATCAAGTTATGTTTAACAAGAAAATCAACCATGTGATCTTTAACTAGTCTTTCAAAAAATTTGTAAATCACCGATATTAACTCACTGGTCTGTAGTTCTCTATTCTTTCTCGAACCTTTTTTGTTTGCTTCTATCCATTCTAAAGGAACCACTCCCTCTTCTAATGACAAATTGAAGACTGTTTCAACGATATGCTAATTTGCTCTACAATTTCCAATAGTAGCCAAGACAAGGCAGATGGACTTTAATGTATCAAAGTGCGCCATTCTCTGTTACCACCAAGAGGAATCTATCGATCTATGATTATTTCATGAAGAATATATCCCACGGATTAGCAACTAGGACTACCTACGTCTACACGAAGTTATCGTGGCAGCGACACGTTAACAAAGTGCAGAACAAGGACTACCTGGGTGTTACCATCTACACGAAGTTATCGTGGCAGCGACACGTTAACAAAGTGCAGAACAAGGACTACCTGGCTGTTACCATCAACACGAAGTTATCGTGGCAGCGACACGTTAACAAAGTGCAGAACAAGGACTACCTGGGTGTTACCATCAACACGAAGTTATCGTGGCAGCGACACGTTAACAAAGTGCAGAACAAGGACTACCTGGGTGTTACCATCAACACGAAGTTATCGTGGCAGCGACACGTTAACAAAGTGCAGAACAAGGACTACCTGGGTGTTACCATCTACACGAAGTTTTCGTGGCAGCGACACGTTAACAAAGTGCAGAACGAAGCCAGAAAGGCACTTGGATTAGTCAAAAGAACACTGCATGCGGCGCCACCTCGAGTGAGGAAAAGGCAAAAGAGGTACTCGTCCGACCAACGGTTTTGTATGCTACTTGTGCCAGGGCACCCCACACCAAGACTGTTTTTTTTTCTCACACAATAGACCAAGTGTAGCGTTCCACAGCTCGCTTTGTCACTGGCAATTGCTACAGCATCTCAAGCGTAAAGGCTATGTGCGCTAACTTGAAGTGGGACTCAGTAGACGTCGGATAAGAGATGCCACTGTGTTTGTTTCTAATTCACCATGGACTAGTGCGCATCAGCTTCCCTACCATCATTACTACAGCAGATGCCCGCACCTGATGAAAACACAAGCACAAACTACAAACACTGCCAGCCTCCTGCACGACCTACCACCACTCGTTCTATGTACGCTCCATCCTGTTGTGATACCTCATAACTAGGCTAGGAACTATGTTGTATCATACACGTAGTAAACCGCCAGTTGGTGAATCGCCTACAACTGTGTATT
Organism: Escarpia spicata; assembly: GCA_963995525.1. Lineage (NCBI taxonomy): Eukaryota > Metazoa > Annelida > Polychaeta > Sabellida > Siboglinidae > Escarpia > Escarpia spicata. Next base: position 43,474,033 of record OZ023216.1, read on the forward strand.
GACTTGTGCGTGGAATCGGAGTGTCTGGAAGAGTGAATTAGCGTAGCATACAAGCGAACAATCACTTCATGGTGGCAGCGTCGGGATACATAAAACAGCGGTAACAGTGAGCATCAGAATCATGAACTTTGAAATTGTAAAGTGCCGAATAGCGTAGAGTCTACGTCGTTAACCGCTGTGCCCGCAACCCAAAATCCGATCCGGCATCGTCACGAGATTCACGCATGCCGTCACGCGTGATACATCTGTGTATCACTCCGCGCGCTACACAACTGGTCACCAGGAGGCGACACAACTCATCAACAGCTTCACGTCTGATCGCTAGGGGCGACACCGCTGCATAGCGCACACCGCTAACGCGCAGTAACAGTGTTGGGGTAAGACCACATTAAGGATTCGTCCGCCATTACCCGAAAGAGTTCCCTTGAAAACACCGTTTTGGTGTCATGTGTGAATTTTTTTCGAGCACTTTGGCATGGCACATGTCAGCCCAGTGAATACTGAATGTACTACTACATTAGATCTTTCACGAGGTAGCAATAAACATACGCTAGTCGCTCGCGTATTCGCACAGTGACTATTTTGCAGAACGCACCAATATTTCAAAATCCGTCATCAGATTGGGGCGAAATTGAGGGGTGTCAGGTTTGGGTGGATTTCTCTGAAAACTGAGGTATGAGAATTTTATGAGTTTTCCACAGCACTTGTGTCAATGGAGGATAAATATGCCGTGAATTTTTCAAGAAAATTGTTCGTCAAATTTAGCAGGAAATGAAGGAAACGTTATAATGGCCGCCTATGTAAAATTTAAATGTGGTCTTACCCCAAATTAGAAATACGCCCGTTTTATCACAAAAACTGCCAAAATGTGATGGTTTTTCGGATGTATTTGGAAGCTGGTGTAGACCGGAATACCGTGCAGCTATTGCATACCGTTAGTATTACATCTAAAAGAACTTTTAAAAGTAATTAATAAGCCAGTTATTAGGTGATATGCATGGAAAATAAAGTGATAATTTTGGTGGTATGCAAGTTAAAAAGTACATTCCAAGCATGTTCTACGATACTGAGTGCCACGAAAGCTTGTGTAATAAGTGTATATGTGTCAGGGTGTGGAGTTTCTTTTAAATCTACATCATGTGCAACAATATTGACATATTTCCAGTAGGATGAATTTCGCCTTAGTTATATCATTTATATTTTTGTAAGCGACATCTATAAATGCGTGTTTCTTAACCCCAATACTAACGTGGGTGTTTCTGCTGTTCCAACTTGTCCTTCCTAATTATATGGCACTGATATATATCATACTTGGATCGCACAATAAGCAATAATGGGCAAGCAGTCAGCATTTTGATTCCACCCCCCCCCCTAACGCGGGCCTAATTTTAGTGAAATGTTGGCCACCATAGGAAGCAAGTTGTCCACACACTTCTACTAATCAGGCATCTAGCACCTATTTTTTATAGCAACATCCATACACTAACTGAGACAAGAAGAACAATTGAGAATCAACATGAATATACCCCGAATGTAACAGAGAATATCGTAACAGTGTGTGACTCTCCAAATATGCAGCGACCGCAATGATCCGAATTAGTTAATTTTTAGCCATAAAAATTAAAACTGGTCACCTAAGAGAAGGGTCATATGTTGAAGTTGTGTACATGGACTGGCATGCTATCATTTTCAACGATCGTGTACTTTTCAGCTGTAATATAACCGAATCATACCGAAGTTTGCACAAGGCAAGGCAGATTAAACTAACTGTAGGCTGACGTCAACTACTCTGACAAGAAGCTGCTTTTATCACTGGTATTGTGTACGTTATATCCGTATATTTAACATCAGAAATGTTTGTTAGTACCCTTGTAAGAATTTGGCGATGTTTGAATAAAACATGATTAGGACAATGGACTCGTTGATGTGCTTGGAGAGATACTGGGTGCCACAACTGTTAGCAACCTTTATCACGTGTCTTGGATGTCCTTAACAAACGTTTGTTTCTTTCTGAAATTAACTATTTTGCCAGTAGTATCTCTTGTTTCCAATAATGTGTGTACATCAGCGAAATATATAGTGGCCAAGTAATTGACGTGTGGCGATGTTTTGACACTCTGTATCAAGCAAAGATCTGCGCCTGTGTAAAAGTATGGGTATTTTAAGGGGGGTTAGGATGACAATTTGTGTGACGCAAGATATACGTTCCACTGGGCATCCCAGTTTTGGTTTCATAATGTACTATGTATATATCTCAATTTACACCTAGCAATTTAGCCCGTTATCTACAATATAATTGTAGTTACCATCAAAAGAAGCCTCTGTGCCTATCAATATTGTGAATATTGTTGAAATGCCTGGCTTGTGTTTTTGACACCTCCTGGTGTCGTACACGATTGACATATAGTTCATGATTGCATCATATTATTTAGCATAGTTTGTGGGCATTACGTTATACCAAAATTCGTGAAGATTTGCAACGTGCATGTCCAATTAAATGCTGCTTAAAATAATGATTTTGTGTATTTTTTGCAAAAAATACAAAATGTTATGAAAAATTACCAAAAAATATATTTCGTTAATATTCTATATATTTTATTTCCATATCGGTAAGATACTGTGTTGGCCTGTATGCTGTGCTCAGTACCATTCATATCAGGCAAACGTCGTATGTAATATAAAGTACCGAATAAGCATGTTTAAACCAACTCAAGGCGGTGTTTAGCTTGGAGGTGTGCACAGTTTGATGACGCATATTTTAATTGTTATTGAGGCAGTGTAAATTTCCCTTTGTGGTTAATCTAGATCTTGATATAAATCTAACTTTCGTGAAGATTTGCAAGATTCAGGAGATCTGTTATAGCCGGCGAACTCGTAAAAGCAGTTGCCGGGCTAATAACAAATACGCCCAAACGCACCACAAAACCGCAACACGTAACAAAATAACACCGTTGTTGCACCCACAATGGATGAATTTCGCCTTAGTTATATCATTTATATTTTTGTAAGCGACATCTATAAATGCGTGTTTCTTAACCCCAATACTAACGTGGGTGTTTCTGCTGTTCCAACCTGTCCTTCCTAATTATACGGCACTTATATATATACTTGGATCGCACAATAAGCAATAATTGGCAAGCAGGCAGCATTTTGATTCCACCCCCCCCTAACGCGGGCCTAATTTTAGTGAAATGTTGGCCACCATAGGAAGCAAGTTGTCCACACACTTCTACTAATCCTAGGCCTGCGGGCATGCGAGCAGATGCGGATAGTGACAATCAACTCCATAAAATCAGGCATCAACCGATCGATTCCAGAGAGCGACGCACAGAGGGCGACCGTGAACTCCATCGAGGACCTCAAGAAGCAGTTTCCTGAGCAGTTCGACCGCATTGGCAGCTTCGAAGGCAAAGCCAATCTAACACTGAAATAAGATGCGGAACCATCGATTGACGCACCACGCAAGTGTAGCATCCACCCGAAGGCAAAACTGCAACACGAACTCGACACAATGGAGAAAGACGGGATAATACGGAAGATCGAGCATCACACATACTGGTGTTCATCCATTACAACGAGCGTGAAGAGAGATGGTTCACTGAGAGTCTGCCTCGACCCCAAGCGATGTCCACATAAAATACCAACTCTAGAGGAGCTCAACCCCGAGTTCGCAGAGGCACGGGTATTTTCGAAGATGGATGCCAAGGCTGGCTACTGGTCTATCCACCTCGACGAAGCCAGTCAGGAGTTGACTACCTTCCGAACACCGTTCGGGAGGTACTGCTACAAGAGTCTCCCATTTGGCCTGTGCGCATCCCAAGACCTCTTCCAGCAGGCGATGGACCGCATCTTAGCCAGGACACCGGGATGTGTTGGCATCGCAGACGATGTGGTAGTCTACGGACGAGACAGCGCCGAGCACGACAAGAACCTCTTCCGGCTGATGCACATTGCCAGAGAGGAAGGTCTTGTCTTCAACTCCACAAAGTGCATCATCAAGACGAACGAGATCGTCTTCTTCGGGTTGGTGTACGGGCAAGATGGTATCAAACCTGATCCAAGTAAGATCGAGGACCTACGCAAGATGCCTACCCCACAGGATAAGGAGGATCTTCAGCGGTTCATCGGTCTAATTAGTTATCTTGCGGCGTACATCCCTCACTTCGCTGACAAGGTATCGCCCCTGAGGGCACTCCTCAAGAAGGACGTCCTATTCGTGTGGCAAGAGGACCATCAGCATACTTACGACAACCTGAAGAGCTGTATAGGCAGCGAATCGTGCCTGTCCTACTACCATCCACAGAAGGAAGTCGATGCGTCGCAGAAAGGGTTGGGTGCCTGCCTTCTACAGGACAACAGACCCGTAGCGTTCGCATCCAAGACGTTCACACCGACACAGTCGGCGTATTCCAACATCGAACGTGAGACACTGGCGATCGTCAATGGAATCCTAAAGTTCCATACGTACCTCTTCGGAAAGCAGATCACAAACCTCTGCTGATGATACACACGAAGCCGCTAAAGAGTGCACCTCCACGTCTACAGCGACTCCTGATCAAGATACAGGGATACGACTTCCAGCTTGTGTACCGACCTGGCAGCCAAATGATCATCGCAGATGTCCTCTCGATACTTCCCAACCCGGAGAAGAATGCCGAGATCCCACTAGACGTGACAGTGGATGACATCTCGCTAGAAGACGACGATGAGAACGCCCACAACATCGATCTAATCAACTTCAGCAACATCAGCCACACACTGCAAACTCTCCAGCAAGTGATATACAGTGGGTGGCCTGACACGATCAGAGAGCTGACACACGACCTTCGCCCGTACTGGTCCTACCGCGACGAAATCGGAATTTCAGATGGAGTCATCTTCAAAGGAAGACAGGTGATCATACAAGAGGCGTTGAGGTCAGACATCCTGCAGCAACTTCACGAGTCACACCTCTGTATCGAGAAGACACGTCGACTCATGAGAGAGTCGGTTTATTGGCCGAACATCCACAAAGACATAGAGACAATGATCAAAGCATGTGCAGCATGTCAAGAGAACCAGCCAGAACATCGACAGCAACCTCTCATCGCTCATGATGTGCCATCCACACCGTGGACCAAGGTGGCCAGTGACATGTTCCAAATCAAAGGAGACAACTACCTGCTCAGCACTGACTATAACTCCAAGTTCTACGTCGTCCAGAAGATGCACACGACAATCAGCTCTGCCATCGCCAACATGTCAGCAGAGTGGTTTAGCATGTTTGGACCACCACTGGAGATAATCACCGACAATGGCCCACAGTACGTAGGGAAGCCATACGACGACCTGTGCAGGAGATGGAACACCAAGCACACCACAACATCACCCAGATATCCTCAATCGAACGGATTGGTTGAGAGACAGGTCAGGACGGTCAAGGGGATCATCCAGAAATGCGCCAAGACCGGCAATGACGTGTTGATCGCGCTACAACAACATCGATGCACGCCGATAGACAGCAACTTGCCCAGTCCGAGCGAAATCCTCTTCAACCGACCTGTCCGCACGACACTACCCAGTCACCATCCGGTGCTGATGCAGCAGAACCAGCAACTGAACAACGAGCAGCTACAGCAGCGCAGAGAGCGCTTGATAACCGACCACGACTGACACGCGGGTCCAGAGCTCGCTCCGTTGCATGCCGGACAGCGCGTGAGGATCCTCAACAAAGAGACTCACCAGTGATGCCCATGCGAGAACTTGATGCAGTGCGCAGAGCCACGGCCATACGTTGTGCAGACGCCGAACGGCACGAGGCTGCGCAGAACGAGGGCGCACCTAAGGGAGCTACTGCCACGTATCGACCTAGGAGCATTATGAAAGACCCTGCAGAGCATGCACGGCGACGAGTGACCTTCCGAGACGACGACACGGACGATCATCAGGTGACGCAGCCTGTCCCGACGACTGGCGACACGACCACTGTTGATGCGCCACTACCTGAGCCGACGATCAGACGATCCGGGCGGACGATTCGGAAGCCATCGAGATTCCAAGATGACTAGCAGCAGACTGTGTCATATTAAATAATTATAGTTCATAAATACTAGTATACAACGAACTTTATCGTGTTATATTGCCATATTAGTATAGTCATTTAGTCATACTGTTATACATGACATCTCATTTTGTATCACATCAATCTGATTGATACACTCTTTTTCTTTATTATTTTCCGCAGAGGGAGATGTTGTGATACCACATAACTAGGCTAGGAACTATGTTGTATCATACGCGTAGTAAACCGCCAGTTGGTGAATCGCCTACAACTGTGTATTGACTTGTGCGTGGAATCGGAGTGTCTGGAAGAATTAATTAGCGTAGCATACAAGCGAACAATCACTTCATATCCCACTGTGGAATTCACTCGCACAGGTAAAAATTGCAGCTGCAGAAATATTCCAGAAAACCGCTTTCCCAGTCATCCAGTCATTTACATTATAGATGCCCGTTTGTTTTAATTATGGACTACTTGCACGTTATTATTGAGTTTTAACTAAGTAATTATGTATTTATTGTATTAACTTATTCATTTATTGTTTTATCCCACGACGACGTTACAAACTGCAGGGTAGTGAAGACTTACTTATAGCAGTATATTCTAGAGATTGAAGACTTGAAGATAGCCATGTAGCTGATTCGACGGTAAAGCTGTTCCAGGAGTGGGTTCGTTTTAGGAGACGGTGCGTCTTGGCTACGAACGCCGCCGCTAGATATAATGTTCCTTTCGCTAATCAACGAATGAATGAATTAATTAATTAATACATATACATTTTATTAATGTCAAGGCCATGTGGTACATATATACATAACTTAATTATCCAATTGACATAATAATAATTAACATATAAAGGCTTTCGTCAGAAGTGTCTAATACTGGATTGCCATTTGATAACAATATTAAAAATGGCACGAAATATATTGTTAGATGTTTCTAATTGCGACATAAAATTATATATAAAAATATGAATCATAGTTGGCCATTCGGTAATTTCATCTGCATAATCATGTTGCTGGTATTGCAGTCTCTATTCATCTTTAATATAACTCTGAACACATTATTACATGCCACATGTAATTGCCTGTAGTTTTAGTGTAATGTCACCACAAAAATGTACATGATTGAGCAAAGCGATTTAACATAATACTTTTGACATAGTCTGAGAGCATAAGCGCATTCTTCCGTGCACATAAAGTTCTGTTGACGTTATCAAAATATGTTATAATTATATCTGGTCATTTCTAAGAATATGTCCAATGTATTAAATTGGATCTACTTCTTCAATGACATCATCATTGATTCTAAACGTACGCCCACTGGTATTAGTTACGTATACTTTAACTTGCTGTATTGTCGAGTTATGTTTACGTTATGTTCAACACCATAGTTCTCACATACTTTGAGCAACATCTGCAACCCAATTGCAGATGTTGACTACTCACTCATCAACGTGGTTGATTATACAGTTACCTGCAACGCAACCATTTATTTATATTCTTACTGATATATTATTGAATATATGGAGATAATATAACACCTTGTACGACCCCATTGGTGACATAGAATCTGTCAGAAATAGTGTCACCCCATTTAATGTGCATCGCCTGGTTAGAATAGCAATACCTTAGTATCCTAACAAGGTATCCACCCACACCTCTTACTTTGACATTCTCGAACAGCACAGTGTGTGTTTTGTGAAATGCTTTTGAAGCATCTAAAACACGTACCAACTACATTATCATTTACAAATATTTTATTTTCAAACAATTCCTTTTACAATAATTGTATTCACACATGTCAATATCGAGCTTGCGCTTGAATGCAAAGTGATTACTGCTAGTTAACAGTTCAGCGGGTAGTCCATTATTTTAAACTAATTGTGTCTAACACCTTAGAGACAATCATTGCTAAGGCAGTTGGTCTACAGTTGCTACTGCTATTGATTTTACCAGAATTTTACTGCATTATTGGAACTTATCGATAACATCGAGTCGGTTGTAAACCCACACACAAACAGTGATGTAATACACATAGAAGACAGTGGTACAGTGTTTAAGTGTTCTGCACATGTGATCCCTAAACCACATGTCTTGTTGTTATATATTTCATTGACAGATTATGCAACGTTGTTAATTGCAGTATTTTAGTACGTACATTAGTATTCTGTACATAACGTTGTTAATTGCAGTATTTTAGTACGTACATTACTGTTCTGTACACAACGTTGTTAATTGCAGTATTTTAGTACGTACATTACTGTTCTGTACACAACGTTGTTAATTGCAGTATTTTAGTACGTACATTACTGTTCTGTACACAACGTTGTTAATTGCAGTATTTTAGTACGTACAATACTGTTCTGTACACAACGTTGTTAATTGCAGTATTTTAGTACGTACATTACTGTTCTGTACACAATTGAAAATTGCATGATAGTGATTGCGCCTCAATTCAGGAATTTCCTTTCCACCCAAGACACCATAAATGCTATTTGGCAATGAACTGTTGTAATTACATATTTTACCTATTTCCTTCCAAAAATAATCTGTTTTATTTAAAGACAGCTTCTTCGCAAGATATTCTGTTAATGTTATGTTCATGATGTTTAGCAAAACTCAGAGCATACGTGAATCCAGCACGACTACGTTTAATTATTTCAAAATACTGATCAAATAGCAAAACAATAACATCATCTTGGGAGGAAAGAGTCATTTCTTACGACAGGTCCGTTTTGGGAGTTCCTAAGTTTTGAGTGGGGGTCGTTTTCGGAGGAGGTTTGTAAAATGGGATTACTCCGAACCCCCACCAGCCAAACTATTAGCTTTACAGGCAAGAATAATGTACCGATTTACAATACAGCTTACGGTAGTCAGTAGTATGCTGTAGTTGGTTTAGCTGAAAACGGATTGATATTCGGGGGGTTTCTATTTGGAAGAGGGATTTACAAAAAAGGGTTTCCAATGAAGGAGTTATGTTTTGGCCAGCTATTAATCTCTTCCTCTTGTTCACAAACAGCGCCGCTAGCGAAAAGTGTCCTTTTAGTAGATTGCAAAACGATCACGTTAACTGGAGAAAGAGTAATTGTTCAGTGAGAGGACCGTTTGGGAAGTTCGTACGGTTTGACCATGGACGGAGGTCGTAAAGTGGGATTAATCCGAACACCGACACACCGCTACAACATTAGCTTTACAAGCAGTGGTGATGTGCACATTTCACTCTACAGCTTACAGTAGTCATTATTATGTAGTCTTGTAGTTGGTGTTGCTGGACAACGGGTTGGTGTTTGAACGGGGATATATTTTTGGCGGGTGGGAGCAGTCGTAAAAAGGGGTTTCGGACGAGCCCCCGAACCCCCTGGTTACGGGCCCGAGGTTACGGTAAGCATGAGTAAATATCAATGTATTTGGCTTAGCTGGAAAATAAGTTGGAGTAACACCGGGGGCTCGTAAAAAGGGATTTCCAATAAAGGGGTCGATGCGTTGGCCAAATTTACGTCCCTTCATTATGGTCACAAACGGCGCCACTAGCAAAATGTTCCTTTCGTTAGATAGCAAAACGACGATGCCATCTAGAGAAACAATAATGTTTTGATGACTGTTGGGAAGTTCTCACGTTTGACAGGGGTTGTTTTCGGAGGGCGCTTCTTAGCTCAGCCACACAGACACAAACGGTGTTCCTGTGGAGTCGTTGTTTGGCCATTCACTGTTATTTTTTGGACAGTCATATTCATTCGTTTTCTGCCAAAAAAACGTATATTTGTGTGCCGCCAGATAAGACAGCTACACCTATACACGCATTGTTTTTTATTCTGGCGTATACACAGAAACTCCAAAAGTCTAAGGTGGCTGGATATCCCCCAGACAACCACGGAGAGAGTCCATATTTATTTTGGTAGCAGTATTCGCTTGATGCAAAAGCGCTTCGTACTTCAACTTTGTGATGTGTTGTTTCGGATACTTTCGTTTGGCCCAAAGAGAGTCTCCAGAAGGTCTCTATGTCTCTGTCAGCTGGCAAGTCCCACTCAACCCAATGCTGACCCATACCAGTCTCATTTTCTCCGCTGCTCAGACGGATCTGAAAAACATGAAATGCAATTACACTAAATGTTTCGCCAGACTACTCAGTATCAATACTCTCTATATATATATATATATACACACACACACACATACACACACACGCACGCACACACGCACGCACTCACACACACGCTCACACGAAACATGGCACGGTTGCAGATTTAGACCCCCCGAAATGTGTTTTGAAATGGAGCAACCGCAAAAAGTCCTACGTCAGCCTTGTCGACCATATAAAATGGTTGCGTCAGCACATTTTTTACCTAAGATATTTTGCATCATGTTGGAATTTGTTGAATTTAGAAGTGCCCATTGATAAGAATGTAATCACAGTATGTCAGAACCTTATATTTAAGACAAACACTATGTCGACCTTGCTTTCAGAGACTACACCCTACATTTTTCAGCGGTAAATTCCACTACCTGTGTTGTCTAACTATGATCGAGCTAGCGTATGAGTGTATACGTATGTATGCATGTATGTGTGTATGTGTGTATGTGTGTATGTGTGTATGTGTGTATGTGTGTATGTGTGTATGTGTGTGTGTGTGTGTGTGTGTGTGTGCGTGCGTGCGTGCGTGCGTGTGTGCGTGTGTGCGTGTGTGCGTGTGTGCGTGTGTGCGTGTGTGCGTGTGTGCGTGTGTGCGTGTGTGCGTATGTGTGTATGTGTGTATGTGTGTATGTGTGTATGTGTGTATGTGTGTATGTGTGTATATATGTACGTATGTATGTATGTATGTATGTATGTATGTATGTATATATGGGTGTATGGGTGTATGGGGTATCGGGGAGAGATAGTACCTGTATCCAGGCAGCACCCCAGGCGACTGAGTAGTCCTTTTCAGGACAGCACTGCTCACCCTTTGTAAGGGAGGGGCCTAGGAAAGGTGGACTAAAGATTGCCCGCCTTACTACAACTGGCCAGCATACCGCGGCTGGCAGTTCAACCCATTCTAGCGGTCGAAAACAATGTAACACAAGAAAACTCCTTCTCGGAGCATGGAATGTTCGCACACTTATGGTCTAAAGAGATCGACGCAAGGATCTGCAAGGCCAGCCAAGCACTTGGTTGGTTGCGCACCACGGTGTTGAGTCAACACCACATCCGGCTGTCAACTAAATTGTTGGTATATAGCCGTCGTCCTCTCATCTCTCCTCTATGGTTGTGAGACATGGACACCCTACAGGCGCCACATCAAGAAGGTGGAAGATTTCCACATGCGCAACCTCAAGTCTATACTCCATATCCGCTGGCAAGACCGGGTGACAAACCTTGAGGTGCTTGAGAGAGCGCAGACCACTAGCATCGAGATGATGATGATTGTGACAGCCCAGCTAGGATGGACCGGGTATGTCATCCGTATGGATGAGACAAGGATCCCCCAACAGCTTCTCTACGGGGAGCTCTCTGAAGGCCATAGACACCAGGGCCGTCCCCCCAAGCGACACAAGGACTGTATCACGGCCAACCTCCAGTACAGTGGCATCCGTCCAAAAGAACTCGAGAGCGCAGCAGCTGACAGAAGTCAATGGCGAGCCCTCACCAGGACTGCCTGCCAGGCCTTTGAGGAAAGACGCTTCCAACTCCTGCAATATGCCATGGACAGACGACACCGGGCAGCAGCATCGTCAGCACCAGCCACAACGGGCTTCCCTTGCCCGACTTGGAAGAGACTACGTGCGTCCAGAATTGGCCTACATAGCCACTTGAGGGCATACACCACAGATGACTAGCACAGCATCGGCATCGTCGGATACGACGGACTACCAACAATGTATGTATTTATGTGTGTATGCATGGATATATGCATTAATGTATGCATGCATGTATGTATGTATGTGTGTTTGTATGTATGTTTGCATGCTTGCATGTATGTATGCATGTATATTTGTATATATGTATTTAAGTACATTAAGTACGCACACCCGTAGGTATGTAAGTACGTATGTGAGTATGTATGTGTCTTAATAATTTCCTGTTAGACGGCTTGAACCTCGGGCGCCAAACTTTCAGAGATTAATCTCTGCCCACGCAAAAAGAAACTTGTTAGGGTTTTTTGAAAATCCCTGTAGCTGTCAAATGTTTTCAACTTTTAGAGGGTAGATCAATTTCTTCGCAACATCAAGTGTAATTTAACAATCGCAGAAAACACGCGCGCGCGGCAGAAACTTCGTGAAACCAACCAATTATTGCTTATTGTACTACATAAGTTGCTTGGCAACGTGAAATAGACGCTGACACAATAGGCTTACATCTACCCTCATGCCACTACCTCTGCAATATGAATATTATTTAGACAATTCTACACGATAACGACCAGGAAATATAGACGGGCATGAACTTTTCTTTCTGTCAGCCCTCCGATTTTTTAACACACGACGAGCAACGAGTAATTCAGCACGTGACGTGCCCTGTTGTTTCTGGTTACACCTTTGGCGTGCACTGAAATCATCGCATACCTATGCGAGCGCATCATGGTGTCTGTGTGACGATGCTGTATGTTTCTTTACATTTGGTACATATTCTGTCATGACTGTCATGCATGAACTACAAAGTTATTCCGTTCCGGGACGGGCATTATTGGTAGTTTTGTTAACGGAAACATCTACCTGATCAGCATAACTGACGGCCAGTTCGACTGCATCAATATATCCGTACGTGCCACCTTCATTTACTGGAGTCCGTAGTATCATCGTGTTTTCGTTTGCCACCAGCCATTTGTCGTAGATGTTCGCATCAACACCACCGATCTGACCAATCAGCGTCCAGCCGCCACTGCGCATGTCACAGAACACTTTCCGGACAACGGAGCAGTTAGACGAAGCACATATCCAGTAAACGCCGCTATAAAACATAAATATATATTAAGTAATATAAGTATCTAGAAGTATTATAAAGGAATATTTGTATGACAATTCTACGCCCAGTTGTTCAGCGGTATCTGTTCTTTGTTGTTTAGAACAACACAGTGTATTATTTTCTAATAAAACAAACCAAAGGCATACATACTTGTAAGTCAAATTTGTTGCATCACAGGAAACACTTTACACTGCGATTTAAGCATTACGACACAATTTCACGTCGAAATTCTGCAGCCACAGCACTCAACGCTCCAAAACACAACAGCACACGTTAGGCCAATAACAACACTAATTACGCAGCTAAGATTATTAATGAAGTACGCACTTAGTCGCGTTCGATGCACTCTCCAAGATATGCCTGCATCTTCTAGCAGCATCGGGTCTGCTGGCGCCAAGGTGAATTACACTATCTGTTACAAAATTAGTTTGATTATAAGCCTAGTACACTTAAATAAAAATATTGTGTAATTACGACGGAAATCAGCCTTTTGTTTTTTTGATACTCGCCTCTTCTTGTGATACAATAATAAGTGGCTAAACATGTACTAAAATTAACGGAGATCTATGTATGATCGTACATGATTACAACTAGATATGGTTATGTAACATCTAATCGATTATAACTGTGCCGAAACCGATATTTTATTCAATCGCAAAGAACAGAGAATCTTTACAATATATACCACCTCATATCGTAATCAAACACCTATACATATAATATATATGTATGTATTATATTTATGTGACTACGTCTAATTGAATGATATTTTGCAGGAAAACGAATGGATGTACACTATGCTTGTAAACTACCACGCACATTTTTCAATGCTGAGCAATCCGCGTCCACAGTTTGTAGACATATGACCGTTTCTGCCAACTCGTGTCACGTGTTATAAAATTATTATAATTTTGCAGTTTCTGAAGTGGTAGACATACTAATTCAGTAAACCACCAAACCGCATTAGGTATACTCAACTGCACTATTATGTTGTCTGGCGGCTAGATTATTTTTCCCTGAAAACGAGTTCTCTGGCATGGACTCCGGTGCCCCAGCCATTCCCTTTGTACACGTATGTTATGTGTATGACTAATCAACTTGGTAATTAAGCCCCTACTATGGAACTTGTAAACAATCATGATTGCCACCCCCATGTAGAGGCTCTTCGGCATTCCATACCTATGATTAACACGGTATTAAATAAACGGAAAGCCATTTGTTTACTCATATATGTGTTTCCAGTTATGACTGATATTTACATAAATTAACTTAGGCTCCACGCGAGTTTATTGTATATTATTAAAAACAGGAAGTCAAACGAAGTAGGGCTATTATTATAAATGACACAAGACGAAGGCATGCGAAATACTGTTACCTGAAATTCTTATCAAATGATAATGTTGTCCCGTATTTTGTCTTGTAATAATGTAAAATGCAATTATGTAGTGTAATAAGGACATTTATTGTGTCTATAGTACGGAAGAATATCGGATACCATTAACATACTTGGATACTTACTCTTGCCTTGTCTCGCCAATGTTTGCTTCAGATCGGATACCTCTCGTTGTAGCCGACCTTGCGCTACAGATAGTGTACGTAGCTCGTGCTGCATTTGTTCGACTACTTCCTGGTTTCGTAAGCACACCGACACCAAATACGCCTCGTCCTTATCTTCGCAGTGTTTTGTTGTGCACTGAGATCCAGCCATATCCGAAACAGCACGAAAGTAACTGCCAACACCGCCAGCGTAACAACGATTCCGTTAAACATGGTTGCGAATTTTCGACCTGATCGCGACACTAACTCTGCAAAACGGTCACACCCAGTAGATCACCAAGTAGATTCACTTACTGTTCGACCACTCCTGCCGTTGACGACACTGGGTGGTGTTGAAAGTTACGAGTCTTTATATATCAAGGTGTGTCACAATAGACGATTCACAGTGAGAGTCGTTCAACGTGAGTCACATATACTCGGCATTGGTTAGCATAATAACCATTATTATTACCTGTGTTTTTGGTGACAGACGCAATGCTTAAATATAACGTCGGCTGTGCTACTTGACGCAAATTGTGGATTCGCAACAATGACCTGCTCATTGCGTTTCACAATAAGAGGACTGTGCATGTCAGTTGAGAACGATGTAGTGCCCATGTTAAGAAACCCTTGAAACAAGTGAAGTTCCCATCCGTAAGGTTCGAAACCCCGGTTAGTGCCTACGACTGAATAAAATCAGCTTATGAAACACTGTACACATGCTGGACGGCAAACCACCAGCTTTTGTAAAACTGTTAGTCCTAGCGATATGTTAGTGGTCCAGATATTAAATTATTGCAATTGGACAAACTAAGGCTTTGTATTTTGGCCTATTAAAAAAACCGTCTAACGTAAATGCCTATTCAATTATTTTACTGGCAATCCTGGAAATAATTTAATCATAATTGAGCGAGCGTATGTGTGTTAATGCTTCCATCTTAGACTGTTTGCATCTCGGGCGCCAGACTTTCACAGTTTTAATCTAAGACCCTTTGGAGAAAAAAATAACGCCTACTTTTTTGGAGACTCCCTAACCCTAAAGCCACAACAGCGGCGCCCTCTGGTGAGGTCTCATTTCGTTCTGTTTCTACGCGTTTCTCTGACTGAGTGAAAAGCATATCGGAAACAGGTTAGCAAAGACTAATCTAAAGATCTAAATATCTACATTGGTGTATTAAAAAAATCTCCAGACCAGAGGCCATACGTCAAAGGGTATAAGCGAACATAGGAAGAGGAGATACACACACTCGCACGCGCAGTCACACGCACACACCCGCACGCATGCACAAGCACACACAAACACACACACACACACACACACACACACACACACACACACACACACACACACACACACACACACACACACACACACACACACACACAAACACACACATAAACACACACACACACACACACACACACAAACACACACACACACACACACACACACACACACACACACACACACACACACACACACACACACACACACACATATGTACGTTGGTAGCGCACACTAACGTGCTATGTACACCTGTTTAGACTTATAAAGTAGTCGCAGTATGGCGCCCAGTACGCCACTCCTAGCGTGACGCATACCCGTCAAAAGGTATTCGTCACACGTCAAGAAGATAATACGGCATACAACTATGACGCCTGTGTCACGTTCCTGATAATAATCATAAAACAAACAAAAGAACATAGTTCCCCGGCTAGTGATGACGTCACAAGTTCACAAACTTACAGTGTGTGGGTATTGGTTCAACTCTCGCTTCGCAAAAACGACCCGGCTGATGTGATTTCAGATAACGCGATAATCTGCTGTAACACATCATGCCAACATAAATCATTGTGTTATTAACAGGGAGGGTGCCAAACTGACTGTCGGGAGAAGACAGCTTGCGCATGCGATGGATTACGGTGGTCATTGTCTGGATTAGGAAAACAATAACTATATAAGATTATCAATGATATTTGCTCACAATGAAAGTATTCAGGTATATATAACAAATTGTTGCTCGTCTTCAAATTCTTGAATTTATATTAATGTAATTAAATTACAAATTCTAGCTCATTAAAATAGCAAGCCATCAAGTGAGTTTATTTTTTATCAACCCAAACTTAGCGTAGCTGGTGGCCCTTTACGACTTAAAAGATTCAACACAAATTACTGTTCACAGTTCTACGTATACTGTACGTTTTGGAGAGTTTATATGGTTTAAAGACATCGATTTCGTATATTGTTGTACATTTGTGTTTTGAGATAATCCCTAACATATCAACTGAACAGATCTCACGTTGACACGGTCCCCGCCTACCGGACTTACGCAATGCACACTGGATGACACAGCCGAGTCTTCATATTCATCTTTATTGTCACAAACTTAACTCTCATAAACTACGTCACGCTGTCTTTAGATACTTTTGAGGGCCCCCATCCCATCGTAACGCTTTGTAACGCTGACGAGTAGGGGAAAGCGAGGCATAACCGCACACCGGGGCACGACCGAAGACCGCGCTCACAACCGCTATGGTGGGTCAGCACTCAATAATAATAATTAGTAGTTAAAATGGCCACACATTCCGTGAGACACCAATCATATGACCTGCTGTTTCAAGAATTGGAACGGTAAATATGACCTGCTGTTTCAAGAATTGGTACGGTAGATATAACCTGCTGTTTCATGAATTGGTACGGTAGATATGACCTGCTGTTTCAAGAATTGGTACTGTAGATATAACCTGCTGTTTCATGAATTGGTACTGTAGATATAACCTGCTGTTTCATGAATTGGTACTGTAGATATAACCTGCTGTTTCAATAATTGGTACGGTAGATATGACCTGCTGTTTCAAGAATTGGTACTGTAGATATAACCTGCTGTTTCATGAATTGGTACGGTAGATATGACCTGCTGTTTCAAGAATTGGTACTGTAGATATAACCTGCTGTTTCAAGAATTGGTACTGTAGATATAACCTGCTGTTTCAAGAATTGATACGGTAGATATGACCTGCTGTTTCATGAATTGGTACTGTAGATATGACCTGCTGTTTCAAGAATTGGTACGGTAGATATGACCTGCTTTTTCAAGAATCACAAAAATGCAAAAAAACATCGTGCGAACCCTAATTAACAGTACACCTATAAAATAGCGTTTGACCGCCGGACTAATAACCATGAATAACATATACAAAATATCGGGATGTTACGTCGCACAGTAGCTTTGCATAGCCTGTTTTCCCGTTAGCGATTACGTCCTGCCTTCCCATACCCTCCGAAAATTACGTTCGTTTCGGGAAAAACTTGTGAACACACTAATTGATATATCCATTACGTAGAGGGGCGGCATAACTTAGATATCCAGAAGAATTGTGCATTTTGTGATAAAAGTACCAAATTTGGCATATATGTAGACATTTATATTATAAACAGATTTACAGATTTGGATATTGAGACATTGCAGATTTGACACCTGGCGGCGGTAGCAGCCATTTTCCAAAATGGCCGCCTGCGGTCACTGAAATTTTACATGCCTGCTCTACTGGGGAGGACAGCGGGTTGATCGCTGTGGCTAATTCACTTATAAAAGTCCAGGAATGCTTATGGAAGGGTTAGTTATTATATATTTTTTCAAAATAAATAATTATAATTGGTCTAGTTAGTATAATTATAGATATGACGCAGTGAGGTTCCGAATTGAAGTTGGTGGTGAATGTAGATAACTATAACTGGCTTTACACCAGTAAGGGATTCTACTACTACTACTACTACTACTATTACTACTACTACCACTGCTACTTACTACTACTACTACTACTACTATTACTACTACTACCACTGCTACTTACTACTACTAATACTTACCACTACTACTACTAGTACTACTAGTAGTACCACTACTAGTACTACTACGCAGAAGTTCGGTCTTGAAAATTGTAATTTCTTGGCACCAGGCAGAAATTACAACTTTCAAGACCGAACTTCTGCGTACATGGCAACAACTGTCTCGTGACACCCAAATTACTTGGCTGATACGTCGACAGTAACCTAACTTGGAATGCACATGTGACAAAGCTATGCTCCAAGCTGCGGAGTTGGTTGTATTTGTTCAACCAAGTGAAACGCTTAATGCCGCTACGTGCAAGGAAACTGTATTTCTCAGGGTTGGTACCACCGTTGATTGCCTACGGCTGCGTCATATGGGGTAGTTGCGAACACGTTTTGCTGTCGAACGTTCATAAGATGATAAAGCAGTATGCACGTGTAATTTTGAATGTGAAAGACCGGCGACAAGTTTCAACAGTGACACTATTTCGCTCTCTAGGATGGTTGCCAATCGATGTTCGCATACGTTACTTCACTGCCATAGTAATGTATAATATCATGCAAGGGCAGCCATAGGCCAGCGCACATTTGCTTTTAGGGGTGCGAAACTATGAGACGCCGTCACGAAATCTATATAGAATGTCAATAGTGCAGAAACCTTTAAAATAGTCTTTTTAAAATGTCTCAAGAATGATGTATACAATTGTTTACACTTTTCAATTGATATGCCTGAATGACTGTTAAATGGTGAATTGTTTTAATTCAGTCATCTTGATCTACTACTACTACTACTACTACTACTACTACTACTACTACTACTACTACTACTACTACTACTACTACTACTACTACTACTACTATGGTAGAGCAGGGGAATACGCCCATGTGAGGCGATACACGTCCATGTCAATTTACTCGCGAACGCTTATGAGGCTGTTTCTAGTGCTGCCATCTGTCGCTTTCTTCACCCGTGGCTCCAACTCATCATTCACTGTCAGGCATAGCGATGCGCAGGAGACGCCAGTTCCCACGTACATAGAGATGATGTTGCATGCACATACGCGCAAGAGGGGATTAATAGACAGGCTGTCACACCTGGGCATCAGCATCTCTTGTGACCGCGTTCTCCAACTCTCGGCTCAGATGGGAAACAGTGTCTGATAACAGTTTCACAGAGAACACGTGGTCTGCCCTCCCTACTTCAACATTCTTCTTTCGCTGGTGAAGGAGTGGATCGAAGCATTGCCATCTTTGGATCTGTGGATGCAAGCTCCAAGACCGTCGGCCACTCGCCACACTACTACACTGATGTACCTCCTGTCACCAGCAACATCAAGCTCCAAGACCATCGGCCACTTGCCACACTACTACACTGATGTACCTCCTGTCACCAGCAACATCAAGTTCCAAGACCATCGGCCACTCGCCACACTACTACACTGATGTACCTCCTGTCACCAGCAACATCAAGCTCCAAGACCATCGGCCACTTGCCACACTACTACACTGGTGTCCCTCCTGTCACCAGCAACATCAAGCTCCAAGACCATCGGCCACTCGCCACACTACTACACTGATGTACCTCCTGTCACCAGCAACGTCAAGCTCCAAGACCATCGGCCACTTGCCACACTACTACATCCAACACTGCAACGTCAAGAAGTCATCTGTCCCAGCTGCTAGCTTGACGACACTAACCAGAGACCGCTTCATTCAGCAGACTGAGGAAGAATACCTGTGGCTAGACCATGCAAAACAGGTCCTGAAGAACAAAACTAGGACCGAGAATAGCACACCTTAGGCCGCGTTTCATGCCATCCGCCAGCCACCTGATGCTCGAGTCATCTGCCCCACCGCCCTGCTTCCTCTGTTCCTGGATAGTGCACACACAGTAGCCATGATCCGGCACTCAAAGAATATCGTAGCGACTGCCGTGGAACATATCAATCCTGGACAGACACCAGTGGTCACCTTCGATCAGCCACTGTTTGCGTTGGCCGCCAAGCAAATTCAATAAAAGTGGCTAGATAACTACGGTGATGATGTTTGGTGGCCTCCACATCGAGATGGCAACTGTAGATACTCTGGGGGACTGGCTGCGAGGGAGTGGCTGGGTGTAAGCACTGGTGCAAACCGATATTACGACACCAAGGACAGCCAACTCTTTCCTGCGAGCAATCCATGTCGCCCGCACTAGTAGAGCTCACCAAATCACTGCTGCAGCTTCAACACAGTGCGTATGACTGCTACTGTCTGAGAGAAGCTGATGATGCAGAAGGTCTGCTCGAGTTCTAAGATTTGTTCCGTCTAAGAGAAGACATCCCCCAATTTAAGTACTGGGCAACCGTGTTGGAACTAGAGGTGTTGGTATTGGTCTACGTGCTTTCTCTGCGACAGGCATCATTCACGATGTACCTTGACGCCTTGACGGACCTGGACCCTTGGTTCCATGCCTTAAATTACACTAACTATGCCAGGTGGATCAGTGTTCATTTGTAGGACATGGCTGAACTTCCAACAAAGCACCCATGTGTATCCAGGAAATTCGCAGTGCTTTGCGAGGTTGGATAGTTGGGGATGAGCACTGGGGAAGACGAATAGACACACGTCATCATGACCAGATACCAAGTGTGCAGACCACATTCACTAAAGATGTCCACTCTCTTGTCACCGTGATATAAAAGTTTGGCAACTCCTTTGAGGAAGAAAATATGGACCTGGTTGCCCTTGACACAAATGAAATGTCAGATCCTGCCGCAATAGAGACTGTCCGGAATGTTAAGAGGATTGGTCAAGAGCAGTTCCAGTTTTTTTTACCAAAGAATGCCTCGTGGAGAGATCCAAGTCTACCTAAGATGTCATTCGTCGAAACAACCTAACGGTTTTCTGTACTTCCGCTGCGCGCAGTGTGAGCAAAGGGAAGCAGCAAATGGCCTCTCTCAAGAATGACTTGCAACTCTTCTCACGGCTGTACATCGGTTGCCAAACGAGGGACGGAAACCTTGATGAATTGTTTCGACACGAGAACCAGGCGTGTCCCCCGGCACTCTCTGATGGAGGAAGCCTCCGCCAAGGTATGAAGAGTGATCTTTTCGCATGCTTGAAAGACATCTCTGAAGGCCAGTCTGAGGCTCCTGCCACCACCAGTGTAGTTCTTCATGGAGCTACCATCGTACAGATACTGAAGCCAGCTGCAGCCAAGAACTTGATGAGTATTCCCAAAAGATCTTTATTCCATACATGTCCACAAAGCTTCAAACTGCGTCACGCCTGGACTTGGTGTAGGACAGCTACAATGTTGACTCACTGAAAGCCAGTGCAAGAGCGAAGCGTGGAAAAGGAATGCTGCAGCAGCCGGGAAACTGGCAGAAGTTTCTCCGGGTAGACAGCAACAAGACAGAGTTGTTCACGTTCCTATCAGAAGCTCTCTTCGATTGGTTTAACAAGGAGGACAAACAGCTTGTCATCACTAAAGGAGAATCAGTCCTCAGCAAGCCACCACTGCCGGATCTCGCCTCGCTCGTCCCATGCAGCCACGAAGAAGCTGACAGTCGCATGATGTTGCATGCAACCCACGCAGCTGAACATTGCCACAGTAAGATACTGAGCCGGACTGTTGACACCGCCGTCGTCGTTATGGCCGTGGCAGTGGCCCGGGGGTTTCAACCAGAAGATGAATTGTGGTTAGCATTCGGAACTGGCAAGTGTTTCCGTTACTTGACAACCCACGAACTAGCAGCTAGCCTGGGCCCGGAGAAGGCGCGGGCATTGCCAATGTTCCACGCTTTGACTGACTAAAGCTACCTCCACCGACAAACTGGGGCTGGGCCAAGAATGAAGACGGGACGTACGAGTCGCATTGGACAAGACTACCCGAGGCAGCCGACACCTGCTATTAGCTAATCTCACGTAAGTGCAAGAAGGGTTGTGTGAAGCGTTGCAAGTGTAAAACGGCTGCACTAGAATGCACAACTCTGTGTGTTTGTGAAAGGAGTTGCACACAGAATTGAATTCGGGGCCATTAAAGGAAAACGTGAAAGCAAAAAAGCAACTTAGTGACACATATCTTTGTTAACATGTATTAGGCTTTAATAGGGTCGGTGTTCAGCTGTACAACAGTCTGACTTGTAATTTTAGAAAGCATCAAATATATCATTAAAACGATACTCGTTCTGCAAATAAGTGCTGCTTTATCAATCATTGTCAGTCACTTTCCACAATATTTTAGAAGCTTAAAATGTCAATTATGCCCACTTGAATCACCCCGTTCCACTGGGCATGGCAGTTCTGATCACAAATTAATTGTGATTAAATTGTCTGACCGCCATTTTGTAAAATGGCAGCCATAATAATTGTCAATAACTTTAAACAATGTTATAGAAGCTTAGACTATCAAATATCCCCACTTGAAATCATCTGATTCCTTTGGAGATGACAGTTCTGAACATCAATTAAATTGCTGGCCACCATTTTGTAAAATGGCCGCCATTGCCGTCTGGGACCAAATTTGCGATGTCTTAATATCCATGTCTGTTTGATACGTGTCAGTCTGCATGTGTATCAAATTTGGTGCTTTTATCACAAAATGCACAATTGGTTAGCTATGCCGCCCCACTATACGCGTCTGCATTTTGTTTCAAGTGTTATGCCTAGAAATTGTATATCTGCGTCGAGTTCTCCTTTCGCTGGAGAAATGGAACTTTTTCGCTGGTTTCCTAACATGGGTGGTAACAATAAGAGACAACAACACCATTTGAAGATTGCTTATTAAGAATGGTTTGTAACAGACATCTCGGAAATTTAAAACGTTATAAACGCAGGGGACACTCTTCAGTGCTTATGCAAGAATGCAATTTCGTACGCTACATAAAACCAGAAGTGATTAATAATTATACACCTGTAATAGTGTAGTATGATGTGTAAATATATATTATTATTTTATTTATCGTCTTAAAAGTACATTTTATAAACAGTGTTGTCAAAAAATCTCAGCCGTAACATGTTTCTTAACCATAAACACAACTAAAATTATGTCGTTATGTTATTCTCTAAAAATAATACAATAGCAGTTGTTTATATTGGCGCATAATGAATCTAAACTGCGATTTGAAAATAAAACAACCGTTGATCCAACCAACTAAACACTAAAATATATGTTAGACAAAGTAAGCGTTTAGAAAAAACAACAGCATTCTACATTCTATTCGCGCAATTATGATGATATCCTTATACGGCAAACACATTAAAATAAGTTACTTTAGTTTGCCATTGATATTAAATGAAATTCCATATATCTGTCCGATTAGTAGTACGACACAGAGCAGAGAGCATGGTAGCACTACGTCATCAAGTAGGTGACTTCTAGTAGCGTCAGCAGAGAGCGTGGTAGCACTACGTCATCAAGTAGACGACTGCTAGTAGTGTCGATAGATAGCGTGGTAGCACTACGTCATCAAGTAGACGACTGCTAATAGCACCAGCAGCGCCAGGTGGGTTGTCGGTCCCCAAGGCGAGGCCGTGTTGCAGAGGTTGGTGGCGCAGCACACCCAGGACATCTCGTCGTCCGCGAAGGTTTGGCAGTCGCTGGAGCAGCCTCTCTGGGCGTAAGCGATGTTCATGGCGCGCGCAGTCTGTACGGAAACAATGCCTTTAGTCAGGATTACGCCAGAACAACGGAACATTATATGTGTTAAAAGACCCGTAAAACACACTTATTTAAAACCGGGTAGGACTACTTCTGACGTTTCATTGACATTTCAATGTGTGTGTGTGTGTGTGTGCGTGCGTGCGTGTGTGTGTGTGTGTGTGTGTGTGTGTGTGTGTGTGTGTGTGTGTGTGTGTGTGTGTGTGTACGCATGTATGTATGTATGTGTGTAAGTATGCATGTATGTATGTACGTATGTACGTATGTACGTATGTACGTATGTACGTATGTATGCATGTAGGTATATAAAACCGAGTAGGACCACTTCCGACTTTGTATTGACAGTGTGTGTGTGTGTGTGTGTGTGTGTGTGTGTGTGTGTGTGTGTGTGTGTGTGTGTGTGTGTGTGTGTGTGTGTGTGTGTGTGTGTGTGTGTGTGTGTGTGTGTGTGTGTGTGTGTGTTTGATTGTGTGTGTGTGTATGTACGCATGTATGTATGGATGTATGTATGTATGTATTATGTATGTACGTATGTACGTACGTAGGTATGCATGTACGTACGTACGTACGTACGTACGTACATATGTTCGTACGTATGCCCGTACGCATGTATGCATGTATGCGTGCGTGTGTGCATGTGTGCGTGTGCGCGTGTCCGCGTGTCCGCGTGTGCGCGTGTGCGCGTGTGCGCGTGTGCGCGTGTGCGCGTATGCGAGTATGCGTGTATGCATGTATGTATTATGTATGTACGTACGTATGTACATGCATACCTACGTACGTACATATGTTCGTACGTATGCCCGTACGCATCTATGCATGTATGTGGGCGTGTGCGCTTGTGCGCGTGTGCGCGTGTGCGCGTGTGCGCGTGTGCGCGTGTGTACGCGTGTACGCATGTACGCATGTACGCATGTATGCATGTATGTATGTATGTAGGTATGCATGTACGTACGTACGTACGTACGTACATATGTTCGTACGTATGCCCGTACGCATGTATGCATGTGCGTGTATGGGTGTGTGCGTGTGTGCGTATGTACGTATGTACGTATGTGTGTATGTGTGTAGTTGTGTATGTGTGTGTATGTACGTACGTACATATGTTCGTACGTATGCCCGTACGCATGTATGCATGTGCGTGTATGGGTGTGTGCGTGTGTGCGTATGTACGTATGTACGTATGTGTGTATGTGTGTATGTGTGTATGTGTGTGTATGTACGTATGTACGTATGTACGTATGTACGTATGTACGTATGTACGTATGTACGTATGTATGCATGTACATACGTACGTACATTCCTACGTATGTCCGTACCCATGTATGTATGTATGTATTTGTGCGTGTGTGCGTGTGTGTGTGTGTGTGTGTGCGTGTGTGCTTGCGTGTGTCCGTGTTTGCGTGTATGCGTGTATGCGTGTATGCGTGTATGCGTGTATGCGTGTATGCGTGTATGCGTGTATGCGTGTATGCGTGTATGCGTGTATGCATGAATGTATTATGTATGTACGTATGTACGTATGTACATATGTACGTATGTACGTATGTACGTATGTACGTATGTACGTATGTATGTATGTACGTACGTACGTTCGTAGGTATGTATGTACGTACGTTCGTACGTACGTACGTACGTACATTTGTTCATACGTATGTCCGTACGCATGTATGTGTGTATGTGTGCGTGTGTGCGTGTGTGCGTGTGTGCGTGTGTGCGTGTGTGCGTGTGTGCGTGTGTGCGTGTGTGCGTGTGTGCGTGTGTGCGTGTGTGCGTGTGTGCGTGTGTGCGTGTGTGCGTGTGTGCGTGTGTGCGTGTGTGCGTGTGTGCGTGTGTGCGTGTGTGCGTGTGTGCGTGTGTGCGTGTGTGCGTGTGTGCGTGTGCGCGTGTGCGCGTGTGCGCGTGCGCGCGTGCGCATGTGCGTATGTCCGTATGTCCGTATGTATGTACGTATGTATGTATGTACGTATGTGTGTATGTGTGTGTGTATGTATGTATGTGTGTGTGTGTGTATGTATGAAAGTATGTATGTATGTATGTATGTATGTACGTATGTACGTATGTACGTATGTACGTATGTACGTATGTACGTATGTATGTATGTACGTACGTACGTTTGTAGGTATGTATGTACGTACGTTCGTACGTACGTACGTACGTACATTTGTTCATACGTATGTCCGTACGCATGTATGCATGTATGTGTGTATGTGTGCGTGTGTGCGTGTGTGCGTGTGTGCGTGTGTGCGTGTGTGCGTGTGTGCGTGTGTGCGTGTGTGCGTGTGCGCGTGTGATCGTGTGCGCGTGTGCGCGTGTGCGCGTGTGCGCGTGTGCGCGTGTGCGCGTGTGCGCGTGTGCGCGTGTGCGCATGTGCGCATGTCCGTATGTATGTATGTACGTATGTACGTATGTACGTATGTACGTATGTACGTATGTACGTATGTACGTATGTGTGTATGTGTGTGTGTATGTATGTATGTGTGTGTGTGTGTATGTATGAAAGTATGTATGTATGTATGTATGTATGTACGTATGTACGTATGTACGTATGTATGTATGTACGTACGTACGTTCGTAGGTATGTATGTACGTACGTTCGTACGTACGTACGTACGTACATTTGTTCATACGTATGTCCGTACGCATGTATGCATGTATGTGTGCGTGTGTGCGTGTGTGCGTGTGTGCGTGTGTGCGTGTGTGCGTGTGTGCGTGTGTGCGTGTGTGCGTGTGTGCGTGTGTGCGTGTGTGCGTGTGTGCGTGTGTGCGTGTGTGCGTGTGTGCGTGTGTGCGTGTGTGCGTGTGTGCGTGTGTGCGTGTGTGCGTGTGTGCGTGTGTGCGTGTGTGCGTGTGTGCGTGTGTGCTTGTGTGCGTGTGTGCGTGTGTGCGTGTGCGCGTGTGATCGTGTGCGCGTGTGCGCGTGTGCGCGTGTGCGCGTGTGCGCGTGTGCGCGTGTGCGCGTGTGCGCGTGCGCGTGTGCGTATGTGCGTATGTCCGTATGTATGTATGTATGTACGTATGTACGTATGTACTTATGTACGTATGTGTGTATGTGTGTGTGTATGTATGTATGTGTGTGTGTGTGTATGTATGAAAATATGTATGTATGTATGTATGTATGTATGTATGTATGTATGTATGTATGTATGTATGTATGTATGAATGTATGTATGTATGCGTAAGAGAAGGTGGATCGATTTTCGGTTTAAAACTACAAACTACTGAGGTACATAGATGTACGAAATTTCTGTAACTTTTTCTAAAACTACAAAGTAACCAGTAAAATATATAAATTTATGACCTTTTTGTAACTCATTCTACACAGTTTGAACTATTCTTTAAAATCATAGCTGCGTTGTTGATAAGAAGTCAAGTTTTTACGCTCACAATTATGAAATAGAAACTCAACAATTATTATTAGGCCCATGATTTGTGTCATTTTTGACTAAAACATTCCGTCTTCCGCAACCAAATCGTGCAAATTGTAGACCTACATACACAATACAAAATGTGTAGTAACAACTATGACATCTACACCTTGCATACTACTTACGTAGCAGCTGCTCCCACCCCCACACTGCTCGACGACGCCGGTTGAAGGATTGCTGCAGGCGGCCCCTGAACAGTTGTAGCACTCTAGTCCTTCTACGCCTACAACACAGACATCAATTAGTATTCGGCAAAAAAAGTTTGGGCGCTGTGGCGTAGTGTTTAGAACACTATATTTTCAATCACATTAATACGTATTGTCATGCTGCAGTTTCGGAGCTTTGCCAGTTTCGTTCACTCCACGTTGCCTCTGTTCAGTCCACAGCATAATCTAGTAAACGGACAACATCCTTCAAGCTACCTGTAACACTATCTGGAACTGCCACTAATGTCGTCTTGTCTCCGGGGAAATATACAGAGCGTATCTTAGTTAAGGTTCCTCTTTCATACGGATGTACGTCTTGGTTAAGTAATAAGTTATTCAAGACGTACGTACATACATACATACATACATACATACATACATACATACTTACATACATACATACATACATACATACATACATACATACATACATACATACATACATACATACATACATACATACATACATACACACGTACACACGTACGCACGTACGCACGTACTCATACACATACACACATACACACTTACATACACACATACACACATACATAAATACATACATACATACATACATACATACATACATACATACATACATACAAACATACATACATACATATATATACATACATATATACATAGATACATATATACATACATAGATACACACATATACACATATGCACATACGCAGGTACGCACGTGCGCACATACGCACGTACACACGTACACACATACACACATACACACTTACACAATTACACACCTACATACATACATACATACATACATACATACATATATACATACATACATACACACACACACATACACACACACACACACACACACACACACACACACACACACACACACACACACACACACACACACACACATACATACATGGTAACATGTTATTTTTATAATGATGATATTCTACCATAATTATAACACATATAATGTTCAACTTTCTAAGCCTCCGAATCACTTTTCATCTAGGAAGTCAATCCCTCACTATTTAGAACATCTGGTGTTCATCCGATCGCACCACTCTTCAGCGCTGTGGTAAAACCGAGCAGACAGATAACACCAATTCATTGATATTAGTAACGCCATACCAAATGGTCTGCACTGTCATCCCTGGCGTAAGCTCAAGATATGATATCAGTAATGTGCGGTGAAACACTGACCGAGTATGAAGTGTAGACCAAGCAGAATGACACCCAACACCAAGTGTTTCATCGTGAAAACGGGTTCCACTTAGTGACAGCATCTGCCCTCATGCCGAAGATTGGTCACACTGCCGTTGTTAATTTCGACTCTCAACTTGAAAGTACTTATATAGCTGCAAAACGACACATAATCATATAACCGCACGCAGACAGACAGACAGACAGGTAGGCAGAGTGGCATACATAAATACGGAAGGGCTTATTTCGGAATTGTACAGCATACAAGGATAACAATAACAAACAAACAAACAAACAAACAAACAAACAAACAAATAAACAACTTCAATACAAAAACAAGATAATAGTTTGGGTAACAAATCAAACATATGTAGAATATAACACAATTATAGTTTGACAGAGAAGCGTCGGTTGTAAACAGTTCATCTATCATAATATCAACACAATAACGAAACTACCCGTCAACCCCCTAATAATATAATAGTTATATATAATAAGAATCGCAAAAAAACATGAACACATAACAGTACTTCCGAACCATCCCCGGTACGATCGTGCGTTTCAACGTTGATGATTCTGCAAGGCGCCCTTCTGCGGTTATGCTGTGGACACACACGTAGACACGCACGTAGACACGCACGGAACCTGCCACGTCTACTCACGTCTTGAGTTCAGTGCGAGCGCCGTACAGGTTGTTACCACGAGAGCTCCTGCTAGGCGAATACATCCGAGGTCCGTGTGATCTCCGGGTTTAGTCACGAACTCCATAAACAGGACATGATCAGCAACGCTTCGTTAAGTGCGAACAACGCACTGATTTTAATTAGCTGCTGTTCTGATGTTAATCCCTTCGGCCATGTCTGCCGGTCAGCAACGGCTTATTATTCTAATGACGATTACGTGATTAGATGCTGACTGACCAGTGCCCATCGTGGCTACGCTCACCGGAATTATTTCAGCGCAACGATCGGCTCCATGCAGTGTTTCTTATTCCAGCTGGTCTCAAGCAATCGCTCCCTGGATGTGATCATCGTACTCCACTTCATCCTGGTAAGATAATCTCGCGATACACCACACGCATTATGGATAATCCATACCAGGTGGTTTACGCATTAAGGGATATATGATAATGATTAAACACTGATATAATATGGGTGGACATGGTGGCAATCCGCTAAGGAATACGTTTTCCGGAATAGTTATAAACAGGGGGCATTTTGTTTAAGTTAAACATATATTCAGATTAAGAAATCAGAATCACAGTTTATTTCTAGGAGATTCCTTTTACGACTGCGCGCAGTCGTTACATAACGCATTACAACTTCAACACATTTATTCTAGTATTAAGAATATAATAATAATAAATATCAATAAATGAAGACCAGACTAGTTCATTTTGCATCACCGTATATTATTTATTATACAGCTAAATAAAATTGTCCAACTTTCAAACGGAAGCAAGTTGGCATGACATCGCTGTGTTCTTTTGTAGATAACAAAATGCTAACGGGTATCGATACGGTACGTGTATCTAACTAAGTTAATACACTACCAGCCAGATGATCGACACACGCTCCCTCTGTGTAGAGTTCTGCCTATTTGCATGCGACGTCGTGGCATTTTTCTACACGAATTAACATGACGATAATAATAGTAATAAAGAAAACATCTATGAAAACCTAAATCCCCACACGTCGTATTGTCTCGGTATGGTAAGCTGCCTAGATCTGCAAAATTCTGAAGAAGCTAGCCACTTAATCTATTGCGGTGGACTTTGGAAGCTAACAGAAGGACACCTGCGAGAAAGCGATCTTGGTTATTCATATCGACGACAACAACAGGAAACTGCATTTCCTACCAGTCAATTCGCACTGAAAGTATGGGTTGGCAGAAGGCTATTAAGACATTCTTGACGAGCATGGTAGCGCAGAGGTAATACATTTCCGACCACACCTCCTACATAGGCACACACACTCGCACGCACAGTCACACGCACACGCATAACGCACACACACGCACGCACTCACGCACGCACTCACGCACGCACTCACGCACGCACGCACGCACGCACGCACTCACGCACGCACACACGCACACACGCACATACGCACACACGCACACACGCACACACGCACACACGCACACAGGGAGGGAGGGAGGGGGGGAGGGAGGGAAGGACTGAAGGAAGAATGGAGGGAAGGATAGAGGGAAGAGAGGGAGAGAGAAGATGTCCACTGGCAAGAAAGTACTGTATTTTAGTAAGTAGGCGGTCAACGAAAAGTCTGCGCTCTCTACACACTAATTGCCTTTTTCTTCGTAGCCATGCTGGGGCCATCCGCTTCCAAACATAAGTCCGCACAACAAACCTAAACTAACTTCGTACTCCTTTTCGGATCTTTAAGCAACCCTCAGCGAAACACGTAAATCGTCAGAAGGTATCATCTTGGTATGTAACTGAAGGACGTACTCGCGTTACACATCGTCTTGGTATGTAACTGAAGGACGTACTCGCGTTACACATCGTCTTGGTATGTAACTGAAGGACGTACTCGCGTTACACATCGTCTTGGTATGTAACTGAAGGACGTACTCGCGTTACACATCGTCTTGGTATGTAACTGAAGGACGTACTCGCGTTACACATCGTCTTGGTATGTAACTGAAGGACGTACTCGCGTTACACATCGTCTTGGTATGTAACTGAAGGACGTACTCGCGTTACACATCGTCTTGGTATGTAACTGAAGGACGTACTCGCGTTACACATCGTCTTGGTATGTAACTGAAGGACGTACTCGCGTTACACATCGTCTTGGTATGTAACTGAAGGACGTACTCGCGTTACACATCGTCTTGGTATGTAACTGAAGGACGTACTCGCGTTACACATCGTCTTGGTATGTAACTGAAGGACGTACTCGCGTTACACATCGTCTTGGTATGTAACTGAAGGACGTACTCGCGTTACACATCGTCTTGGTATGTAACTGAAGGACGTACTCGCGTTACACATCGTCTTGGTATGTAACTGAAGGACGTACTCGCGTTACACATCGTCTTGGTATGTAACTGCGACACAAGTCGATTTCTGATCCGGAAACAACGGAACTTTCTCCTCATTAACACGCTTCAACACAGTATCTTCGTAATTGATGACAGTGACAAGCAAATACATAGTGCTGGTTCCATTTATATTCCTTCTCCCCGTCAAATCCATGATGTACGGCTCTTCCTGGGAATACTAATGCTACGCAGACTTTGGCTATGTACAATAATGGACGTCGATTATGTTGATTGAAGAATTCTGCTAGCGGGTGCTATTGATATCATTACGGGCACAACATTCGTTAGAGAGTGTCCGTGATTGACTATACTGGCCAGTGACCCCACTAGCTAATGACTTTGGGCCACTGTATCAGAAAGAACTGCCAGACACGATAATCGTATTTGTCTTGCCGAAGCGACATCCAATTTAAATTAACCATGACTAAAAATCGGACTCGATTTCTGAATGTCAACATCGTATCGATTGTTCCTTCCAATGTTGCCATAGCCGCCATGTTTCATGTTTGAAACCTCCTCGAAACACGCGAGCACTTCTGGCTGTGAACGTTGTCGTTTAATCTGATCATCGTATCATTATAATCCAGTATTGCTGTGCTGATATCTATATAGCACCGGTCAACATTCAATTTTACGATGTCGAGTGCAGAGGTGTTTATGATCGTGATTTCCTTCGTGTTTGCCAATTGATCATATCTTCTGCGTCTTTCTCTTTTCCAAATAAGCTAATGTGTTTAACACATTCCACAAGTTATATAAAATGCGGTCACGGAATATATAAAACGGTGTATTTGAGGTATCGTTTTTAATCCGAATTTTGTAGTGGTGATACATTCCTCTTGTATTGCATCTCCAACAGGAGAATAGCTTTACTCCTATGTCTTTAATTTGATATCTTTGCGATTGTTGATACTTTTATTCATCAAAAAAGGCTACCTCAAATAACATAGATCGCATTTTAAACGTGTGATCGCGATTAGGTAATGTTTTCTCTACGATACAACACATATGTTGTCTTACAGAACAAGATCTATTGCTGAACAATTCATGTATCCAGCATAACACATATATAATAGTTACACTGGTTGCCATCTCGCAAATTGTCTGAAGGAAACTGTGTACATGTGATTATGGTACATTAGAGACCATTAGCTAACGCAATTAAGCGCCACGACCATACGCAAAATCTGTACGCGACCTCAAATTTGAAGTAACCGGCAGATCTCGCGTCGACGTCTAATAAAACACCATTAGCTAAGCGCGCAGTGAGCGGTTTTACGATCGGCTCCAGCAGGTAATTGTTTTCTCATACGTAGTGATTGTCTGTGCGTTACTAACAGTAAAATGCATGTACGAAATACATAGATATATGTATAAATGTGCTAATGGAACAATTAAACTGTATCGCAATCGATAATCACAGGAAGGTCGAATTTAGGACGCTAGAACGGCAAACGCGAACCCCAGTGCAGTCACTCCGGCTCGTACGATTAGGCTAAGCAAACAAACAATTGTGTTTCGAGTCCTGTTATGCAATAACATAGCCTAATCATGATATTAGTATGCCACAGCATGGGGTACGTAATTGACAATGTTTTCTTTAATTAGGCCTAGAATAATTGTTATAGAATATGCATCATGGCGGGCAGTTGTCAAGTCATATTTTAGGAGGTGTACACGCTAGCGTTAATAAAAGCGCGAAATGGGTGGGAGGACTCAAACATGTCCACAAATAGCGAGACATACGTTATGGATGGTCACTTAACCGTATCCTAGGGTACCAGGGTAAGTTTCTTAAACCAGCTAAATACAATCGACCGTCTTAGTTGTTACATATGGTGAAGTTTCAAGTCGATTTATTATATTCTGACACTGATTGACAACTAGACAGCGCACTTTGCACAATACATTTTGTATTAACAGTTTTTTCAATCCACTGTCTGCATCTAGTCCAGTCGGCAAAATCTACATTTTATACAAACCGACTAGTACAAAGCCTTAGGTATTTATTTTCGTAGTTGCACAAAAACGTGATATGCCAGCATTGCAACATAGCCAAAGTAGACATAAATGCAACCAACAACTCAACTGTGTTTACAAAATAATTAATTAATCAGTTTATGTTAATAGACATAGTAGGCCCATATAACTATCTATGTGGGCTTAATAAACATTAGATAGACATGTGTTACAATTGTGGTATATAGGCGCGCTTAGTCATGCATAAGCCTAGGCTAAGCATGTGGAGGCCAATAAACAAATGTGTATTGCACTGTTATTGCGCCTCACTGCATAGCTGCAGATAAAAAACAAGCAAATCGTAGGTCTTTTTAAAAGTCGCCAAACATGCATACATGTGATTTTAACTCAATTTTCTTTACAAGCATATGTTCCTAAAATGTGTACTTTGTCTCTGTATGGTTACATTTGAATTACCATCACTATTAATGTACGAAATAAGTCGGCGTTTGTACTTACGCGAAATATCCATCTTTCGCGTACATACGCGAAGTCGAACCGCAGATGCCGCGTAAACCTCTGACTGGATCGCAAAAGCTGTGACATAGAACTCAATTAACTTTGCGGTTGGCGTACAATCTTGGCGTCAGGTTTGTGCTTATTGCGTTAGCTAATGGTGTCTATTTACTTCCAATATACCTCTAACGATTCAACCGATAACGTTTGCATGTAGAGGCCGGGGTACACTGGTACTTTTCGCCCGACCAGATCAGACCAGACCAAACCACATCAGACCGACACCGATTAGCTCCAATTACTATCGATGTCGCGGAACGTCCTCGATGTCGCGGAACGTCCTCGAGTTTATGTGATTATGATGTCACGCCGACTTCGAGTTTGATCAGCGGTGTATTCTGGTGTAGTCGATCGGGCGAAATGTGCCAGAGTTTCTCGGCCGTAGAAAATACAACGGAAGCGGATGCGATTTTCATAACACCTACTCGGTTTCTGCCCTATCTGAGTCTTTGCCTCATTACGATTATATAGCTGCATCTCATATTAAATACATCTTTAGTCAGATATATCGGACACAACGAGCAAAGGACGTCTACAAACTTGCAACAAAGTTATTTGTCTCAAATTAAAACGAGGCAAACAGGTTTTTGACAGATATTTTTATAGCGAACGTAGTCCACGTGACCACAGTGCGCCATATCGGTGACGATGATGTAAACAACCGTAATATTTAAATTTATCGGGCGAAATTGTAAGCAACTATTCACCCTAATTACCACAGGAAAGTTAACGAACAGCCCGTGGAGTTAATACAGTGAATGCGTTGCGATTTGTCGCACAGTGATGATTTTGAACACGATGAGGCAGACACCGAGTGCTTCCGTACGGCGCGTAAAGTTATTATCGTCTTACGAATATTGCAAATAGTTCACTAAAAATAACTTATTTTACGCTTCGTTTGCATGCCATTGATGAAATAAGTGGTTCTGAATAATATTATTGATACGTTGCTGGACGATTAAAAAAATTGTTGGTGACAACTGCATATTATGCTTGTGTGAGGCAGAAACCGAGTGGTCCAGTATACCTCAACAGTACAACTGCTTTGATGACTGCGCCACGACATTAACAAAGGCAAAACGTAACAAGGATTATTTTTATTATTTTACTCCGGTTCTTGAATGTGATCGCTGATTGACTTGCTACTCTCAGGAAAGTAAACTTCTGCTTTCTTATAGAATATAGTTGTACCGCACCCTTTTGGTCTTCATCGACTGACTGACTGACTGACTGACAAACATTAATTGTACATAAACATATCTAAGCCATAGCACGAAAATTAATTATTCCGACCAGTGATGCCATTTGACAGTACTAGTCAAAACAAGTTTGGGCGGCGTGCGTAGGTCGTGACTATGAGATTTCGCAGCTGTATGCCATAACTTAGGGATCATCTCAGAACATCGATGTCCGATCATAGATGAAATATCTTTCATCTGGTCTCACCCCCCCCCCCCCCCAACCAATGATGCTATCAATATATTAAAAATATTGGGCAATCTACGTCGATTCACATGCTGTCGTTTACCTAAGCAGAATGTTAACTTATAAACGTTTACTAGTATTTAATATTTTACTTCACAGTTAGCCTGAGAGCCAATCACCATATTTACAAGGATTTGGGGTTAAACCGCCAACCGGCAAATATTTCAAAGTCGTGTTATTCCCCAGACAGTTGTGAGAGGCGCGCAAATTGCTGCCACCTCACTGAGCCTGGGTAATCGATGATAATCATGACACGGCGTAAGACGAAGAACGACATGGTACGATCATTAATTTTCCGTTGTGCACACAAATAAAGTGAGTGAACGCAAATGTACAAAACGCTAACTATCGATGTCCGACGCCTGTGGAAACTGCCTCTGAGTCCCCTCACCCAAACGAAGTTATTTTGTTTAATATCCAACATCGAGATCACCCCTTAAGACAATCCATATTGTAGCGATGAACTTTATATCATTGACAATAACTGTGTTCTTCCTTTAGTGCAGAAAGCACAATAACCAAGCTGACCCGTCTGTTTTGCTTAGTTTTCGTGGCGTTAATTGTAATAGTTTGCATTCCGTTTTTGTGCTTGTATATCAGCGGCGGCGTGTCTGTTTGACAAAAGCAAAAGTTGGCTCATGTAGAGCCTAATCATATGATGGCCAAAATCAAGTATGGGTTTGGCTTTGAGAGACGCTGACAGACCGGTGGCCCCACACAGTGGATAGGAACCACAACATGTAATAGCGGCGAACCAGGTTGAAGGCTAGAGGCACACCTTATAAGACTAATTATCTACATTTTGGATCAGTTAATTTCTAAATTTAATAACTGACGACAACACAACATATGCAACAGTTCTGCACCACTGCCTGGTGTCTTACGTATTAATGAGCTACTTAAAACTGCATCCTTAATTCGATTTCCTGTTTCATTTCAAATGCATTTTACTAATTGGCAAACTACACCTAGTGTCCACAACGACATGCTAGTGTCCAATACGACATGCTAGTGTCCACTACGACATGCTAATTCGTTTGTGTATCTTTTTATGTGTAGTTTTGATACAATCACCAGACAAGCTACGTGCTTAGTTATTTCCTGGCCATGACTTATTTCAAGTGATTCACAAAATTGGATGCTTCTGTGTGCGATACGATTACGCATGTGTTTCTGTAATGATATTTTGCTCTCCCTGCTCTCTCAAACACTACGTGATCGACATATTCGGTGGGTAAAATGTCATGTCGGCCCGGCAAAGTCAGTTATTTCGTCCATTTAAAACAAGGTATGCATTTTTATACCGACTACGGAAATTATGTAAAATATTCACATATTACATACTTAGACATGAAAAGGCTGGATTCGCAATGGACTAATCCAGTTGGAGAATTACCTAAACAAGGAATTCTAAGGAAAATATGTTTCTTTTTCACTATTTCCGTTGACGTTGGTCGTGCCGCACACCGCATTCGCTTGCCGTTCCCGTACATTCGGAATCCTAGCTATAGCTGTCTTATCGTTCCCGTAAATTTGGAATCCTAGCTATAGCTATCTTGCCGTTCCCTTAAATTTGGAATCGTAGCTATAGCTATCGTTATACCAATAATTGTTATGCTAGCTGCAATCACAAATATGTGCCTTTTAAATTGAGCGTATTAATATAAAAAGAGACAATTGTGATTCTAGTGACGTAATTGCACTGCAAGGACGTCTTGTCGCATCATCACAGTTCGATAGTTGTCCGATTACTTTATGTAATATAGACGAGTACAGTATTGTACGTAAGGACCTCACTCATTCAAGCTTTTACAAAGTGGGTAGGCTAGCAGAAGAGTCCAAGAGGTAGAACAACCAACTTTGTTTGGTGCTTTGTACACATATTTTACACAAAGCGTATATATAAATATATGTACGTATATATATATATATACATACATATATATGTATATATTTATATACTTTATTAGGAATTACATGTCCTGCCTTCCTGCTCCGATGTTTTTAATAGTTTGGCCGGATAAACGAAGCATGCGGATTAGCAAATCACTCAAATCAAAGTGGTGGGATTGTTCCCGTAAAAGGTAAAGGTATGTTGTATATAGCGCTGGATCCGTTCACTGGACTGCTCAAAACGAATCGAGCGTCACCCCTGACAGACCTGTTCAATCGTACACCATCTCGACTTTTCCTGGATTCAAATTCAGCCATGCTGCAATTAATGAGCGAACTCTATTTCGTACGCTAATATTCGTAATTGTCTATAGCCAGACACGTTATGGTGTACTATCTTAATGAGAGACTCCCTGACCTTATTATGAATATGACAATTATTGTATTTTCATGTAATTGTCAACATGCACATGTCCGTCCGTCCGTAGGCCTAGGAGTTGCAAGTAGGCGTTTTCAATAAAGTGTCACTAAGCTAGCCATGAGAAAATAATGAGAACGCTAAATAGTGCTTGACACGTGATAAAGGTTGGTAACAGTTGTGGCACGCGGTACCTCAATGAGCCCATTGTACTAATCCTTTTTTATTCATACATCACAATATTCTTATTAGGGTACTATAAACATATCCAATGTTAATTGGACAATTTCGCGTCACGTAAGTTATAAATCAGAACAGAAATCAAAGAATAAATTTACGCTGTTTCTCCAGGAATGCAGCCATACTGTCCTATTTTGTAATAATGGAGCTATGATTCTTTTGGCTTATTACCATGCATTATGCCTGGTTGCCGACGTACCTGTATGGTCGTACCTCCGCCGTGCGTGTCGGGAAAGTGTCTGAGTGTACCGTGATGACATCCGGAGTACACCAGGGTCGGATCTTGGGTCGGTGCTCTTCAACGCCTACATTGCGCATCTAACGAATATACTCAACCGACACTACGTACAACACCATCTGTACGCCTATGATACGCAGTTATACGTCGATTTTCTACCGTTTGAACATACAAATGCTCTCATCAGAATGGAGGCTTACATCAGTGAAGTGAAAACGTGGCTCTATGACAACGGACTGGTTATCAACGAGAGCAAAACGGAAGCAATTGTTATACGTTCATCGAGCCTGTGCAGACCAATATTCATTGATCATGTCGACATATGCGGACAATATGTAGCGACATTGACCATCGTTTGTGATATTGGTGTAGCAATCCATGCTGATTTATTGATGGTGACGCAGGTGGCAAATGAATGTCGAAGTGCTTACTACCATCTCTCGAGAATTGCTCGTGTACGAGAGGCAATGACGACCAGTGTCTGCAAATGTCTTGTCCATGCACTTGTGACATCCAGAATTGATTATGGAAATGCGATGTTGTTTGGTATATCTGACCGTCTGCTACAGCGTCTAGAGAGAGTCCAACGGTCAGCCGCTCGTGTTGTGATGCAACTTCGACGAGGTGACCGACGATCTGTCACTGCGTCCTACAACACCTACACTGACTCCCAGTGAGAAAGCGCATCGAGTACAAGTTACTCATGGTTGTACACACAGCACTGTATCCAGGCACGCCAGTGTGTCTCGCGTCACTGCTACATCGTCACTCGCCACACAGGACCCACCGCCAGAGCGTAGGACATTCCTCGCGTGAACCTAGAACATTATGGTCGTCGGGCGTTTGCATGTGCTGGACCAACATTGTGAGACTCTCTCCCTCTGCAACTACGCGCGATTGAGAACACTAGGCAGTTTGGAAAATTATTGAAGACATTTTTGTTCTAAAGCTAATATAATCAGACATAATTTGACTTTTGTATTATTCATGCGTATAGTTTTAATTAATTTTTAGTCTTATTGATATCAGAATCACATTTTAGTATCTAATCAACTTATTTAACGTAACTTAGGCTTTTATTTATTTATTTTTATTCAGTATGTTCAGCTGTTCAGCACTTTTGCTTATCGTTTATTTTATTATTGCCGTCATTTTACTATACATAGGTTTATTTATATATACTAGGATTTTGATTCTAAATTTTTTTTTTTTTTATTGATTTCTCCTAAATGCGTTTTTAAATGCTTCTTAGATGATTGCCGATCTGTCAACACCCGTGAACGGATCATTAGTCCCGGATTCGATGGTGTGTAAATAAATTTTATTATTATTATTATGTCTTAATGTTGGGTAGCAATAGTGTGCTGTGTGGCAGCTCAATTAGTGTCACGTAAGTGACATCAAATATTAGATTTGTTGCGAAAGTGTCAATGCATGTGAAGTTACCTAAGATGTATGGTGAATTTATACATTAACCAGGATCCAGATACTTCATTAAGATATTAAACATAAAAAGATAACATTACGTTGCAGATAAATGCATTGATGACTCTTTAAACTATGTTACGTAAGTTACAATTAAATTTTAACTGACAGTTTTGCTACCCAGTACACAAATGAGTCCATTGTCCTCATCATGTTTTATTCAAACATCGCAAAATTCTTACAAGTGTAATAAAAACATTTCCGAAGTTATATGTGCAATTTCGAATCACGTAAGTTACACTTCAGAACAGAAATCAAAGAATAAATGTACGCTGTTTTTCCAGGAATGCAGCTAGATTCTCCTATCTTGTGGCGATGGAGCTTTTATTCATTTGGCTTATTACCATGCATTAGGCCTATATATTGGTTTGCTACAGTGTGCAGTGTCACAGCACAACTAGTGTCACGTAAGGAACACCAAATATTAGATTGGTTGCGAGAGTGTAAATTCATCTGAAGTTACCTAAGACATATGGTAAATTGATTCTGTAACAAGGATCGATATACTTCATTATCATATTAAACATACAAGTTAACACTACGTTGCAGACAAATAACATTATGATCCTTTGAACTATGTTACGTAAGTTACAATGAAATGTCAAAATAACCACTGTGCTAATATTTCAGCGACTAGAGCATATTTATTGTTACCTCTTGAACAATCGAATGCATTTGAATATTCAATATTTACGGGACAACCATAACCCATGTCAAAGTGCTCGAAAACAATTCACGTATCACACCTACAGGGTATTTTCAAGGGTTCTGTTTCAGAGGGGTAATGGCGGGCGCATCCAAGACACTTGATGAAGGTTGCTAACAAATGTGACACCCAGTACACCAGTCAGTCCATTGTCCTAATCATGTTTTATTCAAACATTACACAATTATTACAACGGTACGACATAGTGTCCTTGAAAATACAATTTTGGTGTGTTGTGTGAATTGTTTTCGTGCCCTTCGACATAAAACATGTTGGTCCCGTAAATAGTGAATGTACAACAGCATTAGCTCTTTCACGAGGTAGCAATACATATGCGCTAGTCCCTCGCGTATTTAAAGAGTGCCTTTTTGACATTTTATTGTAACTTAGGTGACAGAGTTCAAAGGATCATCAATTTATTTATCTGCAACGCAATATTATCATTTTGTATTTAATATGTTAATGAAGTATCTCGGTCCTTGTTACTTTATCAATTTACCATGCATATTAGGTAACTTCACAGGAATTTACACTATCGCAACCACTCTAATATTTTATGTGTCTTACGTGACATTAGTTGAGCTGCCACACAGCGCACTATTGCAACCCAGTATTTAGATTTAGTTATAATGCATGGTAATAAGCCAAAAGAATCCACACTCCACCACAACAAAAAATAGGAGAGTCTGGCTGCATTCCTGGAGAAACAACGTACATGTGCTCTTTACGCGAAATTGCCCATTTAACATCGGAAATATTGTTAGTAAACACGTAAGAATGTTGTGATTTTGTAATAAAACATGATTATGACAATGGACTCATTGATGTACTGGGTGCCACAACTGTCAGCAACCTTCATCACGTGTCGTTGATGCGTCCTCCATTTCCCGCTGAAAGAGAACCCTTGAAAATAACGTTTCGTGTGATGTGTGATGTGTGAATTGTTTTCGAGCACTTTGACATGGGACATGTTGGTCCCGTGAATGCCGAATGTACTACGGCATTAGATCTTTCACGAGTTAGCAATAAATATACGCTGGTCTCTCGCATATTCGCACAGTGGCTATTTTTACATTTTATTGTAACTTACGTGACATATTTATACCCAATGTTTATGCATAATGTTTATGCATAATGCACGGTAATCAGCCTAAAGAACCATAGCTCCAGCACAACACAATAGGGGAGTCTGGCTGCATACCTGGAGAAACAGCATATATTTATTCTTTGATTTCTGTTCAGAATTGTAACTTACGTGACGCGAAATTGCCCATTTAACATCGGAAATGTTTGTAGTACCATTGTAAGAATTTTGTAATATTTGAATAATACGTGATTAGGACAATGGGCACATTGATGTACTGGGTGCCACAATTGTAGGCATCCTTTATGACGTGTGTTGGATGCGTCGTGCCCTTTAAAATACCGTTTTGGTGTGATGTGTGAATTGTTTTCGAGCACTTTGACATGGGACATGTTGGTCCCGTGAATACTGAATGTACTACTCACTAGATATTTCACGAGGTAGCAATATATATGCGCTGGTCCCTCGCGTATTCGCACACTGGCTATTTTGACATTATACGGTAACTTACGCGATAGTATTCAAAGGGTCATAAATATATTCAACTGCAACGCAATATTATCATTTTGTTGGCGTTGTATTTTTTCCTGGGGTGCCTCAATCGTCTTGATACGTTGGTTGACAAGTGTATGCTACTGTCCATCACTGATTGACACTCGTAGTGAGAGGAGGTATGGGAGGCTCATGATCTCTGGCTTCTACTTCGCCGCTGACATCGCTTACCGAACACAATAGGGGGGACACCGGTATTGAGGTACTGGGATTCCATCACAGCGGCTAGTGTGCGATGACTGCTTTTCGTTGCGTCTGGGACTACCCCCGTGTATACAGTAAGTGTTAGTGGCAGTGCGCGAGGATTATTGTCCTGGGCCTTCGCCACGACAAATAGTGTGCGATGACTGCTGTCCGACGCCACTGGGGCTACCCCTGTGCATATGGTGCGTATGAGTGGTGATACACGAGGACTACTGTCCGTCAGTACCCCTGTACATATGCATGTGGTGGAGGGGTGAGCATGCTGAGACCCTGCAGTATGACCGGCACCCTGGCACCTTACACTACTCTGGCCCAAGGCGACAGTTCCAATGGGAACTGGCCGGGCTGGAGGACGGTTTGTGAACCTCCAGTTTCAAACAGCGCTATCGTTGGTGCAATCGGTGTCGGTGGCATCCACCTGTAACATAATTGTTGCACATTAAAATCAGTCGTCATACTTACAAGGACGATTGAGAGGTCGACCTCCGCTGCTAGTCCGTGGGATCTCTCTTTGTGGGGTGGTGTCTCCCGTCTAGTTAGTGATGGGTTAGATCGTCAGTGGTCATAACGTCATTCGATGGCCCACGCAGATTGCGGATTGATTGTCGCTTCCGCCTTATCCATATAGGAACATCGCGGTCCTTGGATATTCGGTGTTTATTGTGGTGCTTTACGTATTCTCTCTTACGTTCCGCGATCCGAAATAAGAAACATGACGCTACTTTCGTAACTACAAACGGCCCCTTCCATATTGGAAGTAATTTCTTACTTTGTCCCACGATTGTCCCCAAATTGCGGATATACACTAGGTCGCCCACATCAAGTTACCTCTCTCGAATTAGGGCCCGTGTATCATAATCTTTTTCCTGACGGTTTTGTGCCATATTTAGATTATCACGTGCTGCTATGGAAGCGGTCCTGATTTTCTCGACCAAATCCTTGAGATAATCAGCTGGTGGCAGTCTCAGGGAATTGACATTAGGGAGCCCAAATAGGATCTCCTCAGGCATACACACCTCTCGTCCATTTAGGAACACATTAGACGTGAACCAGGTACTTCGATTCACCGTGGCTCGTAGGCTCATCCCCAGTGTATCCAGGTGTTCATCCCATCGGGACATCTCATCAGCAAGATAACACCTAAAAAGGTCAAAACCACTTGGTTATGGCGTTCTACTTGTCCATTGGAACTGGGCTGATACGGTGTCGTCCTTGACTTTGTGACTTCCACTAATTTGCGTAGATATGTGCATAGTTGGCTATCAAGATTTCTGCCCTGGTCTGTGCGTACATGTAGGGGTGCCCCGTACCTGGCAATCCATTGCTCAAAACACGTCTTAGTGATTATCTCGGCTGTTTGTTCTTTA
The DNA here is from genome assembly GCA_963995525.1 of Escarpia spicata. NCBI lineage: Eukaryota > Metazoa > Annelida > Polychaeta > Sabellida > Siboglinidae > Escarpia > Escarpia spicata. The sequence goes on from OZ023216.1 coordinate 43,518,121, forward strand.
CTTGTTGTAACTTGATCCAGCAGCTGGGCTTTGCGTGTCGTTCATGGACGGACGTGTAACACTAAGTTGTCGTCGTGGATTGAGTGACAGTGTGCATTGTCTTAATTTACATAATAAAGGGTTAGTTGTGCAGCTGTGCGTGAAGAGGTAGGGTGTGTGAGGTGACGATGTACAGTGCTGCCGACTGGTGACTAACAAACAAAGCTAACATGACGCACAATGATAGACAGAGGGACAATGTGGCTCTTAGGATGCAAGCAGTGATTGGCAAATAAGGCGCTTATGTTGAACTCTTCTTCTTCTTCTTCAGTTCAGCATATCTCTGCAAGACGTAGCTGACCGGATGATCCCACGATGCGTTGCTCTGTCTGCCGTTCGTCTCCCTGCTCTCACGATGTCGCCTTCCAACCAGTCCCTGATGACTGAGACACACACACACACACACACACACACACACACACACACACACACACACACACACACACACACACACACACACACACACACATATTGTATACTATATATATATGTGTGTGTGTGTGTGTGTGTGTGTGTGTGTGTGTGTGTGTGTGTGTGTGTGTGTGTGTGTGTGTGTGTGTGTGTGTGTGTGTGTGTGTGTGTGTGGTGTTAGCTGAAAATTAATGAGTGTGCAGCTATGTGCGATTGAGAGGATGTGTATGCAAGTTACACGAATAAATCATTGCTTTGTATTTGTTTACAACGACTAGACATCCATTTGCAATGGGGAAAATGTTGGTTCTTTGTAATCTCCCGTAGTCTGATGAAAGTAGTAATGAATCTGACACGAGAGCAGAAGATCGAATTGCGGCGGCAGTTTTAAGGACACCATGCCAGATCTAAGTCAGAATTGTAATAATAATAATAAAGACACAAGGCACGCAGTCACAACAAACACACAAGGCACGCAGTCACAACAAACATTCAAGGCACGCAGTCACAACAAACACTCAATGCCCGCATACACAACAAACACTCAAGGCACGCAATCACAACAAACACACAAGGACCGCAATCACAACAAACCCAAAAGGCACGCAGTCATAACAAACACACAAGGCCCGCAATCACAACAAACACACAAGGCCCGCAATCACAACAAACACGCAAGGCAAGCAGTGACAATAAACCCACAAGGTCTACGGATTGGGGTGGATGCATCTGAAGAACGCCCTGTGAGATACGGTGTTCCACAGGGCTCGGTGTTGGGTCCGTTGTTGTTCACTGTGTACACAGCACCAATGCAGGACATACTAACGAGACGCACTGTGGAATATCATAAATTTGCTGATTATCTTCAGATATACACATCCTACTGTCCTCACATATCTGGTGACGTGGAGTGCGCTGTTCAGAGACTTAGTGACTGCATCAGTGAGGTCAAATGTTGGATGGTTAAGCATAAACTCAAGCTAAACGACAATAAGACTGAATTTATGGTGGCCCTCAGTCCCTATCATCTAAAGAAATTTGGACTTCCAGATTACCTCGTTATTGGTGGAGTCAACATAAAACCTGTTGTCTCTGTCAGGAATTTATGAGCTCACTTTGACACTCACATGAGCATGAAGCAGCATGTTGATGCTGTTTTCAAGAAGTGTAACTACCATCTGAGACGTATTAGCTCCATCAGGGCCTATATCACGAAGCCTGTCTGCCACTCTTTGGTCATTGCGCTGGTTGTTTCAAGCTTAGATTACTGCAACGCTCTGCTGCTGGACCTACCCGAATTTCATTTAGCACGTCTCGAGAAGATACACAATAGGGCAGCCCGCCTAGTTGTCCTCACATCTATATCTTCACACATCACGCCAGTACTGGCGCTTCTGCACTGGTTGCCAGTCAGACAACGCATTGTGTTTAAAGTTCTTTGTATATTTACAAGGTGCTCCATGGTTTGGCGCCGAAGTACCTTGCACATCTACTACATCCACGAACTCGCAACCCTCGTCTTCGGCAGCTTCATGACCATCTTCAGCTTGCAGTTCCACGAGCATCAAAATCCATCGGCAAGCGAGCGTTTGGCATAACTGGTCCGGCCAAATGGAACGAACTGCCACTGACTCTATGAGATGCTCCGTCTGTGTTTTTATTTAAACGTCACCTGAAGACATATTTATTTAAACAAACTTATGGTGGACAATAGCAAGATTTATTTACAGGACGCTTTAGTGACTCTTGTTAATTTATTTTTTATTTTGTAAATTAATTAATTTATAACTAATTCATATATTATTTTAATTCTTTTTATAATGTTTCTATATTGTGAGCGCATTGATTAACTATTAGTCAGAGATCGCGCGATAAAAGAACCTTTATTATTATTATTATTATTATTACAAGGCCCGCAATCACAACAAACTCTTAAGGCAAGCAGTGACAACAAACCCAGAAGGCCCGCAAGCACAACAAACACACAAGGCAAGCAGTGACTACAAACCCACAAGGCCCGCAGTCTCAACAAACAATCAAGGCTCGCAGTCACAACACAAACTCAAGGCCCGCAATCACAACAAACACTCAAGGCACGTAGTCACAACAAACACACAAGGCCCGCAATCACAACAAACCCAAAAGGCAAGCAGTCACAACAAACCCACAAGGCCCGCAATCACAACAGACACTCAAGGCCCGCAGTCACAACAAACAATCAAGGCCCGCAATCACAACAAACACTCAAGGCACGCAGTCACAACAAACATTCAAGGCCCGCAATCTCAACAAATACTCAAGGCACGCAGTCACAAGAAACACTTAAGGCCCGCTATCACAACAAACCCACAAGGCTCGCAATCACAACAAACACTCAAGGCCCGTAGTCACAACAAACAATCAAGGCCCGCAATCACAACAAACACTCAAGGCACGCAGTTGCAACAAACATTCAAGGCCCGCAATCTCAACAAATACTCAAAGCACGCAGTCACAAGAAACACTTAAGGCCCGCAATCACAACAAACCCACAAGGCACGCAATCACAACAAACACACAATGCCCGCAATCACAACAAACACACAAGGCATGCAGTCACAACAAACACACAAGGCACGCAGTCACAACAAACACACAAGGCACGCAGTCACAACAAACACGCAATGCACGCAGTCACAACAAACACGCAAGGCCCGCAGTCACAACAAACACACAAGGCCCGCAATCACAACAAACACATAAGGCAAGCAGTGATAACAAACACACAAGGCACGCGGTCACAACAAACACACAATGCCCGCAATCATAACAAACACACAAGGCAAGCAGTCACAACAAACAAACAAAGCACGCAGTCACAACAAACACACAAGGCACGCAGTCACAACAAACACACAAGACCCGCAACCACAACAAACACACAAGGCACGCAATCACAACAAACACAAGTAGTTATATAGGTGATGTACGAGTTACGCCATCCGTTTTTCCGTTGAGGAAGAGGAAGGTACCCGGATGTAGGTCAAGGTCAAAGGTTAAGTACCCGGATGTAGGTCAAGGTCAAATGGTATACGGCACCACCTGGCGGATAAGTTGTGAACTAAATGTTCGAGTACTGCAAAAATTCGTGTCTCTTGCGCGCTTGCGTGCAATGGAGCCACATGACGGATAGAGCAAGGACTACAAATATCATCCCCTAGTGGACACGTTGGCGAACCACATATGAGTACTGCCAAAATTCGTGTCTCTTGTTTTTGTCGAGTGCTTACTCCTGGTGGATATATCATCATCAACTGAAAGCACCCTGTTAGATAAGTGTTGAACTAAATAACTACTCTGCAGTCCGCGTGCAGTCTACGCGTGTGTACATTCTACTCTGCAGTCCGTGCTTTTGAATTTTCTACTCTACACTCCGTGATCTTTCAGCACGCCCACGTGACTTTTATGTTCCGTCGAACTGTTATAAAAGGCCTGCGTCTGTTTTTTGTGGTCATTATATCTTACATTTTGAAAGATGAACAACGTCCGACAAGAGAGTTTACTGCCGAAGGGCCCACTCGACCCCGACAATCAACCCGGACCAATAGCCAACGACCAGTTCAACGACCAGTCCGACGACCAGTTCGACGATCAAACCAATTTCGTCTCTGTCATCAGCTCCGTCAACCAACCCAACCATCAACCTGACATCGTCACCTCCGACGAAGCGTCGGAAGCTTTTGTCCCGCAATGCGGGCTGCATGTGTGGCATGTGTGGCAGTACCTTCAGCTGTTAAGTGAGCTGGCATGTTCATGTGAAGCAGGGCTACTGCCAAAGGAAGCGAGATAAGCAGCGGCGGCGTAAAGAACAACTTGAAGAGATAATAGCAAGTTTCAATTTCTCATAGTGTTCAAATGCTATTCATGGCATTTTGTTAGAACATTTTCAAAAGCCTGATACAAAAAACATAATATTATATTTCTCTTATACATATCAGTTGACCATGCGCTCATCTCGTCACTGTTTCAGCGGCAAGAAAAGGAGCGCATTGCTGCAGCCAGTCCGACGACCAGTTCGACGACCAAACCAATTCCGTCTCTGTCATCAGCTTCGTCAATCAATCCAACCATTAACCCGACGTCGTCACCTCCGATGAAACATCGAAAATTCTTGCCTCGTTTTGCCTGCTACGTGTGTGGAATTACCTTCAGCGGTCAAGGTAGTTGGCACAGCCATGTGTACGGTTGGGACGGTTGCTACCGACCAGGATACCGTTCACCTGCCTACTATGTAAGATCCATTTCACAAGACGGAACACCTTGATCAATGTCTAGTCTCTGGTTCTTGCAGTTATGGAGCGTGATATGCAAATACGTTTGTGTTGTACATGAATAAAATGTGCAAACCTCATCTTGTGTCTTTTTCATAGTGTAATGAAAAGCATATGTTGGGAACCTTACTAATAGTCTTACACAAACAGGCAAAGTCGACCTCTTTGAGGGACAAGAAACTCAGAATAGACGGGTTACTGTGACAACGGACGAGATATCGCACGAGACTACGGATGAGATTTACCAATCTACTGCGCTGAAACGCTAAAAGCGAGAAGGAGGGCTAGAGATGGACGGGTTATCGCATCAAATCACTCCTCTTTCAGGCAAATAGACGGGTTACTGTAACAACGGACGAGATATTGCACGAGACTACGGATGAGATTTACCAATCTCCCGCGCTGAAACGCTAAAAGCAAGGAGGAGGAGGAGGAGGAGGAGGGCTAGAGATGGACGGGATATCGCATAAAATCCCTCCTCTTTCAGGCAAATAGACGGGTTACTGTGACAACGGACGAGATATCGCACGAGACTACGGATGAGATTTACCAATCTACCGCGCTGAAACGCTAAAAGCGAGGAGAAGGAGGAGGGCTAGATATGGATGGGTTATCGCATCAAATCCCTCCTCTTTCAGGCAAATAGACGGGTTATCGCGTCAAATCCCTACTCTTTCAGGCAAATAGCCGGGTTATCGCATCAAATCACTCCTCTTTCAGGCAACTAGACGAGTTGTCGCGTCAAATCCCTCCTCTTTCAGGCAAATAGACGGGTTATCGCGTGAGATTTCACAGATTCGACGGAATTCCACTGCAATAGGCAGGTTTAAAACGAGTTGTACAAACCAAACTGAGACCGCCGAGTTCCAAGAGCCATTCCATTCGTTACTTTTGAACAGTAAACACGTACATCATGAGCTTATGGACTAGTCTACCAGCTGTCAACAAGCCTACACCATCATCACGGGCGGCCTCCCAGTGTCCCGATTGAAAGAGATATTTCACATGTCGGGACAACTTGAAACGGCACAGTCTCCACAGTCGCTGTGCACTGTTGACAAACGGTACGTCGCTGAAACTACTTGTCCTGGCGCCCACGACGACATCTGTGTCTCTGGCCTCAGCATCAAGCTCGACATTTCTGTCTCCATCTCAGGTGCCCACTATGACACATGTACCTACGGTTCCTTCAACAAGCTCGACATTCCCGTCTCCATCTCAGGTGACCACTATGACACATGTACCTACGGTTCCTTCAACAAGCTCGACATTCCCGTCTCAATCTCAGGTGACCATGGAGTATACAAAGAAGATGGCCCTGGTCGATCCCCGTATTTTGGAAAACATTCAACCGCAGCGTCCTTCGACTGCTAACCCTATCGAAAGTGTCTTGCAACGACTCGACAATGAAATGCAAGGTATACTAGAACGAAGCGATATACACGAGAGGGAAAAAGTTGTGTTGTATAACCAGGTATTGAGTCAGTACAACGATCTTTCCGACAAACGTATCCAAGAACCCGTGCGTGTGGTCATCAAAAAAATGAAGTTAAGGGGAAAACAAAGTACAACCTGCTAACGAAAATGAAGTCGTCGAAAAGGAGAGCATCGAAAACGAAATCATCGACAGCGTTCCAAAACCTATGAAACAGAAAGCACGAAGAATACTCGATAAACTGAAAAGTGCCGTAAGTTGGAAAGATCGCGGCGAGATGATGTACAGAAACAAGGTGGCACCCGGAAGTAACATTGTAGGTCTCGTGAACGACGTGTTGAGAAAACGGAAGTCGTTTGAACCGGTGGGATGGGAAACCTTCGCTCGTGGTCTCAAGGAAGTCAACACGCCAATGGATTTAGTTGGGAACTCAGATCGTTGGACTTGCATGCAGACATCGTTAGTGGACGACGACATGTCAAAGGAAACCAGCATTCCATTCGACAGCGATCGTCATCGGCGTCGTAGACGACATGCATCGTCGCGGCGCGCAGCTCATTCGGCGACACCTTTGCAAATCACACGTTGGGAACCTTATTAGCAAATTTGGGACAATAAACAGGTTCGTGTGCGACATACAATCCACAGGAACAGTGTGCAAGAGCCATCATGTCGGAAATATTCTGTCCATTATTTATCAGAAATATATGAAATGACAAATAAAATCGTGTTGATGCTATGGATCATTGAGTTTTCATCAAGATACACCTCACTTTTCCCCGTTTCAGTGACAACAATTCTTTTGTGAACGTTATCATATGGAATCAATTTGTATTTAGTTAAGGTTTACAAGATTTTATATGATTGACACTTTCTCTTGGGTGTCTGAATAAATCATTTCACAAACGCACATATATAGTGTCGACTTTTTTATTGCTTAATTAAGGTAATACAAGAACGTGCATGCCAACTTTACATGCAACCATTACATGACACTCTTAACAAAATCGAAAACACGACAGTCATTGTTCACTAAATCCCGAAAGTGTTCACAAACGTCTTCGTGGGTACGCCTCGACTTCGGTGCAGGAAGTACACGACACAGTATTGTCCACACACGTTAAACAGCGGGCTCTGAAGCGTTCTCTTGTTGAATGTCCAGGTCACGCAGTTGCTCTGTAGAAAATCCACGAATTCGACGTATCGAGGTGGCAAACCGTAGGAGTCGAAGTATTCTCCACGTCCGTCTTTTGTAATAAACATGCAGATCCAATGTTGACCCGGTTCATCGCTCGAATGCTGCCGGATAGGTCGTCATAGGAGTAGTGGGTAACCCGTCATTAAGTAGTACGCCTCGAACAACGGTCCTAGTGTAAGCATCCGCCGCAAGGATTCTTTCTATCTGCGACGTATCCATCAGTAATCAAAGACGACGTTTCTGTTTCAGTCAATCTCCAAAACCGTATCGAATTCTCCGTAGACGACGACGTTGATCATTTGGTCGAGAGGTTGATTAAAGTGTATCTCGACTCATAGGTTGTCTTTATGTACCAAATTGAAATGGGTACCGTCACAACAATCTGGTGTGATGTCAAACACAAACAGGGTGTATCCTTTGCCAAACACGTCCCGACTGATGTTGTTTCCCTCGTCTTAAAACATCTTTCCCGTTCCAGCAAATAGATTACTGTAACTTTGCACGTAGGAACCATCGTTGAAATTAGGCTGGAGTGGTTTCGCCGGAACTTTTTGCCCGTCGACGTACAATGCAAGAAAGTTCAAGTTGTTGTGCTTTACGTGGAACGGATTCTTGGCGAATGTTCCATTGTATGCGTCGTTGTCTACACAACACAAGACTAGTCCCTAAGGTAAGACACACAAATAGGTAAGACACCCAAATAAACGTTTTCGTGAGTGTGCGACATGGCACCTCGCGGTATGGAAAATACCTTGCAATCGACTCTTCGCAACGGATACTTGGCCGTTCCCTTTTGTAGCACTTTGATGTGACCCATCTTTACGGCAGGATTCAGTTTAGCTTTTCGTGCAAACTAAATTGCTTCGACTATGCATAACTTGTAAACAGCATTGTCACCACCAGCAGCCATGAGTGCAAAAGCATCCTTGCTCTGTACTAGTCGAATTTTCACGTCGACGCCGTTCAATAGATAGCGGTCTTGGAAGAAGAGGTCGACGTGTAGACGGCCCGTCATATCGACGATTCGACTACGGGTTTTATAGGTCTTTCTTTTTTGCAGCCCCTTGTTTGTGTCGTTGATGGCATCCATGTGTTCAGCCGTGTCTTTGTACCACAAGGCACTAGTCAGTTGACTCTTCTTCGCTTCTGCTCCGTGACTCAGTAACGTTTCTATGTACGCTCGATAAGGAGAGGTATTCGTTGAAGGTGTGACGAGGGTACCGTTCAAAGACACGTCGACTTGATTAAACAGAGAATGCATCCAGTTGTTTACTGGTCCAACAGGTGCAGCTTGATCGGTGTCGTCCCCGTTTCCTTTGACTACACGTGCTCGCACCAACAGGTAAGTATTGGCCACGTCCAGGTAATCGTCTCCCGATCCGGGCAATAAGAATTCGATAGGACCACCCGAACCTATCGAGGCGACAGGTCGATGCTCGACCCATTGTGCGTGTTCGATACTCGTTTGTGTCGTCGGTAAACTAAACAGGTCCAATTCGCTTTTGACTCCCTCACACGATAATTGGTGGACAAAAGCCATGTCTAGCCGAATATGTCGTCTCGATGCGTCTTCTGTCGTCTGCGTCTCTTGGCGACACTGGCTAGGGTGCTCGTCGGCTTGCGTTTTATAGTGCGAGGAGCATTGCGTATGCCCGGAGGCCCACTGCTTCCCAAAACTCTGTTGATCATGTCCTTTCCTGTTTCTTTCGCGCGCCTCTTTGCAAATTCTTTAATGCTCTGTCCAGACAAGACGTCGCAGGCCACACCCAAATCTGTCTTTAACGCTCCTTTTCCCAAAGCAAGTGCGCCTCTTTTTATGAGTGGCATAGCATTTCGATGAGGCCACCGAACAAACTACCTAGACCGTGACCTCATTGCCCTCTTGCCCCAACAAACACGGGCAATCCGTCACCGACTTGTCTGACGTAGTAGTCTTCGTAAGAATGATTACGACTCATGTTTCAAAAAATGATGGTTTGCGTCGTCTAAAGTGAAGTGTTGCCGTCACTCTACCTCGCTCGAATGGTACGCGACGTCCCGTGTCGTCTCTTATATCGATCTCGATGGTCGTAAACTCTTTGTGCAAGAAGGGAACGTATTGTACATTGTCAAAACTTGTTGACACCACGTTTCCGTGTTTTCCTTCTATGGGTACAACCCTCAGCAGAGGGACGACGGTATCCCCGACCACACGTGGTTCCACAACGTCGGTGTAGACGTACAGCGAGTAAAAACCCTGCGCCATGTCTACCACAGATTCGGCTTTTTTAACGTAATAATAATCTGGCCCTTCTTCTTCGGGTGTGGTGTAAACATCCTGGCTTAAACCTAGCAAACGCTGAAGTTTCAACGAGTACACTGAAAATGAGATGTTTTCTACCATGTGTATAGTCACTTTTTGTGTGATGTCACTGTAGCTCAGTTTTATTGGCTTCTCTTTTATCGGTGACTTTATGATTCTGTTGATTACACGAGTGAGCGCTTGGGGACTACCGTAGTGTCCTGCCTCGATATTCACCACATAAGTCGTACCATCAACATTCAGGGCAAAATAAACGTCCTCTTCTCTCACGTTGTACCAGCTGTGCGGGTATTGAATCTCGACCAGTCCGCACTCCCATTGACCGACTAAACTTATGCGTTGTGGCAAAGCCGTGACATAGTGTGTCAACGTGTTGTCGGGATTTAACTCCATAGACGCGTTGCTGGGCAATGTCAGGTAACAATCAGACGACATGTTCACCGCGTTTCATAGACGGATTAAGTAACAGGTATCCCAGGCAACTGCTCAACAAAGCCGTCCACAGATTAGAGTTTCCGTCTACTTTAGTCAGGTTGTAGATACTGACCAATATAACGGTGTACAGTATGACGATTTGGCAGAAGAAGACGCTGTTACCTCCGGTATCTTCGAGCTCTGTGTTTTCGAATCGAACGTCCGTCGTGACTTCCATGACACGAATGACGGCTCGACTGGTGTGTACTAACCTTTATACGCAACGAGTGATGCTTTATCCAACCAGCTGTTAAACGAATCGGGATACCCTACCCACTTGATCAGGACCTGTGTCTTTTATCCTCGCTTGCGCTGCTGCAACACTTTCTCGATGCGATATAATTTATCCTTGGCCACAACCACTTTCTGTAGTTCTTGTTCGTAAAATGTTCCCTCTATCGGCGAAACTTCATCATCGATCAAACGATAAACAGGCGGATCGGAACGATGAACTGTTTTGACGGTAAATATCTCGTCACTCCAGTTGGGTAAGTAACCTTTTTTGAATTGTCTCTTGATTTTGCTGACACGCACGTAATCGCCCACTTTTAAAACCGGTTTGACTTTTCCGTGTCCTTCATTTCCGTACAACCTTTGCCAAACCTCTTCTTCATTGATCACGTTCACTTCAGACGGCGCCATTCCAATACTTCTATGATGACTGTCGTTGTACGAATCGACTAGGTGGTGTAATACGTCCAGGTACTTTAACGTCTGGTTTTTCGTGAAATATCTCCACATACGTGTCTTCAGAGTACGATTGAAACGTTCCACGATACACGCATTGGTCTCTTCGTTGTGTGTCATAAAATGGTGGATACCTTTCTCTTTCAGAAACTCTTGCAGTTGCCTGTTCAGAAACTCTTTTCCTTTATCCGTTTGCAATGACAGTGGGCCATCATTGTCCTTTAGCAACCGACGAAACGTCATCGTGAGTGACGGCCCCGATTTGTTCTTCAAAGGAACAGACCACGCTTTCTTGGAGAACACGTCTATCACGTTCAAAATGAAAGTGTGACAGTCGTTGTACCGTTTCAAACGTGACATGTTTAATAGATCGGCCTGCCATTGTTGATTTATACCACCCACTACGACACGTCTACGCCTGAAACGATATGTCACTGGTTTGTGTTGTGTGTAAATGTCTTGTTCCGACAACCACCGTTTCACCTCTTTCGACGACGCGCGTGAAGCATGTGAAGGACGATGAAGGGCATCAACACCTCCGTAACTTCCGGTTAGTTTCGTGTCGTAGTAAATATTTTCAATGCATCGTGTGAACGCTTCGTCGTCTTACCTACGCGAGGAGACATGCCGTAATAATGCTGGTGTCGTGTCGTGCAAGACTATTAATACGGTTCCCAACGCAAGTGTTGCAACGGTGTGGCCGAATGAGCTGCGCGCCGTGATGACACCGGACGTCTTCGATGCTGATGACGACTACTGTCAAACGAACTGCTTTTTTCCTTTGATATATCGTCGTCCTCTGACGCTGTCTGCATGTAAGTCCAACGATCGGGATTACCCACTAAATCCATGGGCGTGTTCACATCCTTGAGACTACGAGCGAAGGTTTTCCATCCCACCGGTTCAAAAGACTTCCGCTTTCTCAACACGTCATTGACGAGGTCCACGATGTTACTTCCCGGAATCGTTACATCTCTGTACATCATCTCGCCGCGATCGTTCCACCTTACAGCACCTTCCATTTTATTGATGAGTCGTCGTGCTTTTTGTTTCATAGCTTTCGGCACGCTGGGAAGATAGGCGTACTGAAATTTGTTTGGTTCCTTAACGATATTAGTACGCAGGCGCAAGTGTTCCTGTGTGGCCTGTTTGAGGTCGACTAACAAAGGATGAACTAACCTCGTGTCCATACTTTTCGCAACTGATGAAAGAGACTAAGATGCACGGTACTTATACTACTTATACTACGAAAAAATGACACAACGTAAGGTTTGAACATTTTATTCGTACAACACAAACGTATTTACAGATCGCGCTCCATAACTGCAAGAACAAGAGACTGGACATTAATACAGAGTCTTGCAAAGTTTAATCGTGTACAAGACAATACCGCAATTACAGATCATCCTCCATTACTTTCAGAACAATTTGCTTTAATTTTTTTCGCTACTCCTCTAAAAACGGTTCTTGCAACCAACTTCCGATAGTACACAAATGATCGGACGTCAGGTCGGATAGCTTCAAACCTGCGTCTAACAAAACATTCAACCAGTCTTTCATCACTGCAGTTGAATTAATGGCCTCCACAGCCTCGTCAAAATGCATATAAATTAGAATGTCATCAGGTAACATACAATCGTGATGAAATTGACTAGGATCGTTTATCTCGCAAGCGAGACACTGTCGTCTTGAGAGTTCAACGACGGCACATGCTATGTGACGGGCAATCGTCTTCTTCATTTCGGTCGCCGAAACTCAAGCGTAAAGTTCGGACCAGTGGCGACAGGAGCGGCAGTTGTCACATTGGTTGCGTGAGTAGAAATTGTCACATCGTCAGGAGCGGAAGTTGTCACATCGGCCGTGTCGGCGGACGTTGTCACATCGGCCGTGTTGGCGGAAGTTGTCACATCGGCAGGGATGGCAGCAGAGAGAGGCTGAAACAGGGCACGGAGCCTAGTGTATCACCTCCACGTGAGTGACGTTGAAGTTTGTGTAAGTATCTGGTCGAGTTTTCTTTATGGTGAGAGACACACGAGTTCCCGTCAGTGAGTTCGGTTTGTAAGTCTGCATCGTTTCGTCCATAACAGCAAACGTCTCGGCATTCACGTCAAGGAGAAGAGCCATACACTGGTCGAATAAAATCAGCCATATAGATCGACCCGTCGCTGTCTCGACAAAGCACATGCGCACCACGAAATCCATGTCAGAGGCAACGTAACCGTGTCGTTCGCATTGCAAATGACCCCTATCGTTGACAATCATACGCTTCTTGCAATATCTGCACCCGATGTAGAAGGGAGTGTGCGGGCGTACTTTGCCGATGAGGAGACCTCTGATCTTGATAACGGCGTCGGCGCTTACCGTTGTTTCTAGAGCTGAGATGTCCACGACGTCTGGATTCGACGGCCCGGAAGGACGGTTGGTCACCGGCATGATGGGTCAGCTCGTCGGCTCGTCGGCTCGTCCTCGTCGCTCGAGTCTGCCGCATTGCGAGGTCGGTAGTAGGGTGTCTTCAACATGATGATGATGTTAGCCGTGCTGTCGTCGTGATACGGTCCGATTGACAAAACACCGCGCTTATATAGTTAGTAAATGTGCCGAAAAGTCACGCGGGCGTGCCGAAAGATCACGGATTGTAGAGTAGAAAATTCAAAAGCACGGACTGCAGAGTACAATGTACACACGCGCAGACTGCACGCGGACTGCAGAATAGTTATTTAGTTCACCACTTATCTAACAGGGGTGTTTTCAGTTGATAATGATATATCCACCAGGAGTAAGCACTCTACAAAAACAAGAGACACGAATTTTGGCAGTAACCATATGTGTTTCGCCCACTTGTCCACTAGGGGATGATGTTTGTAGTTTATGCTCTATCCGTCAGGGGGCTCCATTGCACGCAAGCGCGCAAGAGACACGAATTTTAGCAGTACTCGAACATTTAGTCCACAACTTATCCGCCAGGTGGTACCACTTGTAGTTCACGTCATATCCGCCAGGGGAATTAACTTCATAAAAAATTCCGCCAGGTGGCTCTGGTTTTAGTTCACGGCCTGTCCACCAGATGGCGCCACTTGACATTTGCCCTTGATCTACGTCCGGGTACTTGACCTTTGACCTTGACTTACATCCGGGTACCTTCCTCTTCCTCGACGGATAAACGGATGGCGTAACATGTACATCACCTATACAACTACTAACACTCAAGGCACGCAGTCGCAACAAAACAGTCAAGGCCCGCAATCACAATAAACCCACAAGGCACGCAATCACAACAAACACACAAGGCCCCCAATCAAAACAAACCCACAAGGCACGCAGTCACAACAAGCACACAAAGCACGCAGTCACTACAAACTCACACGGTCCACAGTCACAACAAACGCACAAGGCCTGCAGTCACAACAAAACCGTAAGGCACGCAGTCACAACAAACACCTCAGGCACACAATCACACACAAAAAACACAAGGCACACAGTCACAATACACACACAATGCACGCAGTCACAATACACACACAAGGCACGCAGTCACAACAAACACACAAGACACGTAGTCACAATACACACACAAGATACGCAGTCACAATACACACACAAGGCACGTAGTCACAATACACACATAAGGCACGCAGTCATAATACACACACAAAGCAGGCAATCACAACAAATACCATTTTTATTGGTTCAATGAACTGAGTGGAGGGTTTGCCAACTAAAATGATAATAATAACATATTGCAAATACATTAAAAGTGAGACATATGCTTTCACGAAAATGTCGCGACGATTGTACTAGATAATAATATCACAGTTACAAAGTACACTGTCATTTGTTCGTCATCAAAACACAGCACAATTATCTACGCAGTTGTAAGTATGAAAGAAAACAAAATGATCATAAGTATAAATCCGATGGACTGGAATTTAAGAATTACATGAACGACATTAAGTTAACTAGTATTAGGTGATCATGATGTGCTTGTTTTGGAATTAGTAGTTTCAGTAGGCCCCTAGGAATTTCTTAAAATTAAATATCCCCTTTTTGGTGTCACTAATAAGTATGTCGATGTCACCAATAAGTAGGTCAGTGAAACTAATAAGTATGTCACCTAGAGATAATTAGAAACTCTAATGTGTATGTATTTTATAGGGCTTGTCGAAATTTAGTTATAGTATTTGCAAGAGAGCTTTAACGTATTTACAAGATAGCTTTAACGAATAGGCGAACCAAAACACAACTTCTATGCACACGCATGCACGCATCCACGCATGCACGCACGCACAATAAGACAAATGCCGTTAGCCTAATTCTCAGAGCTGCTATGTGAAAAGTATCGTTCTTAACTGTCCACAATTTGAAAGCAATCGCTTGAAGTTACGATTCACATTGCGGCCACGCCTTCGAAAGTTGCGCGCTGCTGTGCAAACAAACGGAACCTGTTCGAATCATTAACAATGAACACTGGCTCGTTTGTATATACTTGGTCTGTCAAGATGTTATAATAGATATACTTTATATTGCACAAGACGATTTGTCGGAAACAAATTCAGATCGTCTCTTGATAACCCATTCAAATGTGTCTTTATTAATACGCAGTGTATTGCGGTATGATGCAAGATAACTATATCGACATTTGCTTATTAAGAACATCATCACAATAATCAAGATCATCAACAACAACTAACAACAACAACAGGGACTACTACAACTACAACAACTACAACAACTACAACAACAACATTATTTTGTTAAAATATGTGAGTATGCAAACCACAAAATTGCTTCACTGATGCCTGTATTCGACAACAAAACACGCCTATTTGAATCATTGCAAACGTGGGCTATCAAAAAAGGTCATATCGACATTTGTTTCTCGACACTGCACACCAAGCTCATTGTGTGGTCGAACTATCACGCAGGTTTGAGCCACTGATTTCAACAGATAGTGCAAGATAAATATTACAACATTGAAAGCACGTATAAACACCAGGGTACTGATCCTACGTAGGGAAACATCCCTCCCTCCCTCCCACCCTCCCTCCCTCCTTCCGTCCCTCCCTCCCTCCCTCCCTCCCTCCCTCCCTCCCTCCCTCCCTCCCTCCCTCCCTCCCTCCCTCCCTCCCTCCCTCCCTCCCTCCCTCCCTCCATCCCACCCTCCCTCCCTCCCTCCCTCCATCCATCCATCCCTCCCTCCCTCCCTCCCTCCCACCCTCCCTCCTTCCCACCCTCCCTCCTTCCTTCCCTCCCACATATACACACGCACGCATGCACGCACGCACGCACAAGCACACGCTCACGCATATGTACACGTGGACAAGAATTGTTTTCGTACTATTACGAACATCCATCTGTTAGATAGAAGTCCATCACTCGATGCTGAGCTCACACAACTTCCAGCCTTCGTGTTTGTTCGGGATTTCAATGATGACATACTTGGTTTTGTTCTCCTTGTATTGACAAGCTGCGACACACGTGGTCAGGCTTCCAGGCTCCGTCTCGGTGACTCCGCTAAGCTTACAAATCTGGTAGTTTCCAGACACCAATCCGCAGTCAGACGAGTCGTTGTGTTTGGTCATTACCTTGAGGTGTGAGTTGGAGCACACCAGACGATGACCGCTGATTCTGACTGTGAACGACGCGTGGATGTGGTCAGGTACACGATACTTGATGACGAGTCCCGACCTCCAACAAGCATTCTGTGGTCGGGGCAGCCACTGACTCGTCGACGGCGAGAATGAGTACATCTCGGTGTCCTCCAGGATCAGGCATGTGTCAGTGTTGGTGTCAATCAGACTCATCGACGCTTCCTTCGTGTTAGGCGGGTCCAACTCGGGCAACTCTACAAATATATGTGAATCCGAGACATAAAAAGAGTATTCCAGAATGTGTCGTTAATCAAATAAATTAGCGTTCTACAATTACATGCATAATATGTACTGCGGCATTGAATGTAGGAAAACTAATACGCATGACTTACCTGTTTCACAAATAGAGTCTTCGTATCCGATGTCACAAGTGCACGTGTACCCGTTGAGCCGGTCAGTGCAGGTGCCTCCGTGTTGACAACGTTGGCTGGTACATTCATCGATATCTAGAAAGAATAAGCATTATTATAGACATAGGCCTACATGGCATACTTTGACGTGGTTAGATTGTTTGGTGATTGCGATGGTCAAAGAAGTATCAGAGTGATCACGAATATACCACTAAACATGATTGTGAAACGAACATCACTAAACAAGTTCAGAATTGTGGTGTGTGCGTGTTTGTGTGTGCGCGCGGGCGCGGGCGCGCGCGTGTGTGTGTACTTACGGAATTCATACAGTACAGCGATGCCAGTTTCAGAGCCTGCGTAGATTCTCGCTTGAAGAGCAGCGGCGTTGGTCCCGTCCATGTTAACATAAGAGGCACTGCAAACACATGCGGTCACCTCTTGAAAGACTGACCTTGATCAACTCTGTTTTCCTAACTTACTCCATTCATCATTTGGCAATTCCAGTACTGCTTATGGAGTTTGAGCTAGACCAACCCCTTGTGTTAAATCTTGGTTTCTGAAGATTTTGGCACAAGAATATTTAATTTCTTACATCTATACTCTAACCATTCAAAACACGCTGGCACACACACACACACACGCACCACACACACACACACGCGCGCACCACACACACACCAGACACACACACACACACACACACACACACACACACACACACACACACACACACACACACAAACAATCACACACACACAATGTATGTAAAACGCTGGATTAACTTGGATGTTTGTAAACTAAAACAAACATTACCGTCTTGGTTGCTCTTCAGTATAATAACAGTATGGATATGCACAAGCCAACTTCGTAGGAAGGCCTGTCACGTTGTGGAAGTAGTGGCGATTCTCGGCGCTGAAGTCCCCAGTGCCCAGGCGTTTTGCATCTACAATAAAATGCCTGCGTTTAACTACACTCGCATCTCAGAGGTCACTGTTTCAGAAACATACGCGCACAAGCGCGCACGTGCACACAAGCGCACTATGCACAAAACACATATGCATTTTTATTTATGTAACCACTTAATATATAACAAAATTATTAATATGTGTGTGTGTGTGTGTGTGTGTGTGTGTGTGTGTGTGTGTGTGTGTGTGTGTGTGTGTGTGTGTGTGTGTGTGTGTGTGTGTGTGTGTGTGTGTGTTTCTTTCTTTGTGTGTGTACGTGTGTGTCTAGGTGTGTGTGTGTCTGTTTGTGTGTGTACGTGTGTGTGTCTGTGCGTGCGTGTGTGTGTGTGTGTATGTGTACACGCTTGTTTCTCTGTGTATATATATATGTGTGTGTGTGTGTGTGTGTGTGTGTGTGTGTGTGTGTGTGTGTGTGTGTGTGTGTGTGTGTGTGTGTGTGTGTGTGTGTGTGTGTGTGTGTGTGTGTGTGTGTGTGTGTGTGTGTGTGTGTGTGTGTGTGTGTGTGAGTGCATGTGCTTGTGTGTGTCCTACGCACTCGATTCTGTCCAGTATATCTTCTCATCTCTGCTGTTTACTGATATTCCGTACGGTGAAGCACTCTGTAATGTTGCGATTTTCTGAGCATTTCCACCGCCACCAAGCCGTGTCTTGTAGATACCATCAGGATCACGGAGCGTGTAGAAGAGCCACCTGTACAGACGGTAAACAGGAATGACCAGACGAAATGGAAGGAAACACTCTTTTGTGGTCAAACATGTGTAAACAGTTGTTGCAACGAAGTACGAAGACGCTGCCGACAATGAAAACAAACCACAGATGCACAGTCGCTGTTAAATATTAAATATTCACTGAACTGTAATAAAATGTTTACATGTGTCTAATTTGTATGGTGTAGATGTTGTGCCGATGCACTGCATTCCGACGCCATTAGTGATTATTTAAATTAATAAGTAAACTTGGCCGCTGGCAGGGTAAACATAATCGTTTGGTCAAGTGCCATTTCGTAAGACAATTTGTTTAGTTGGCTCTAAGACTGTCTGCTCGAAAGTTTTTAATATAATGTTCTTATAGCAGAATTCATGGAAATGTCAGCGTGGTGCCCTTGATTTCAATGTATGGTTAGGGGGAGGAGGCCGGTTGCAGGTTGAAGCATCACTTTTGTTTGACGGTCTTACAGGTCTGGTTCGCTGAATGCAGCTAGTGCGCAGTCGTACGCAAAGAGACGGTCCCTCACGAGTGCTTCGGGTACTTTGGTTCTGGCCTTCAGGCGTCTCAGTTCAAAGTAGCGACCATTGTGTCGGTAGCGGATGTTGATACCAGCATCAGTCCAGTATAGCATTGTAGCAAACAGTAGGAAGAACCGAGTGAGTGCGAGGACGCAACCTTGTTTAACCCCATAACACCTGAAACGGAGCCATTTTCCATCACCTAAGCCATCATGTCTTCGTAAAAAGACTTGATGATACTGATAATCTTTGGTGGACACCCAAGCTTGGACAGAATGGTCGACAGGCCCACGCGGCTGACGGTGTCAAATGCCTTGGTCAAGTCCACAATGAGTAGGTAGAGGCTCTATTTCTGCTCAGGTAATTTCTCTTGGATCTGCCGAACAGCGAAGAACATGTCTACAGTCCCCCGGTTTCTTTTGAATTTGCACTGGCTCTCCGAGACGACATCACCCAGCAAGTGGCGTGTGATGCGGTTTAGAATGACGCGGGCCATGATCTTCCCTGCTATGCTCAAGAGTGAGATGTCCCTGTGGTTATCGCAGGAAGCCTTGTTGCCTTTGTTCTTGTAGAGGTTGTTCTTGTTGGCATCATTGAAGTCCTGTGGAACAGAGCCTTCCTCCCAAAAACAGCTGCATCAGCTCGGTGAGTTTAATGATGATGGCTTCACCTCCCTCTTTGAAAATTTCAGGGGGATTCCATCTGAACCTGGAGCTTTCCCTGGATGTAGCTGTTTGACCGCTTTCTGAGTTTCTTCCAGCGGTTGAGGGTCATACAGAGATGTAATGACTGGGCGCTGGGGGTAGATCCTAAATTGCCTGCTGATCAATCTGAGAAGCAGCAGCTGACAGAAATGATTGGCCCACCACTGGTCCTTCATCCTCCCTTCGCTTCCCACCACTGGTCCTTCATCCTCCCTTCACTTCCCACCACTAGTCCTTCATCCTCCCTTCACTTCCCACCACTGGTCCTTCATCCTCCCTTCGCTTCCCACCACTAGTCCTCCACCCTCCCTTCGCTTCCCACCACTGGTCCTCCACCCTCCCTTCGCTTCCCACCACTGGTCCTTCATCCTCCCTTCACTACCCACCACTGGTCCTTCATCCTTCCTTCGCTTCCCACCACCGGTCCTTCATCCTCCTTTCGCTTCCCACCACTGGTCCTTCATCCTCCATTCGCTTCCCACCACTGGTCCTTCATCCTCCCTTCGCTTCCCACCACTGGTCCTTCATCCTCCCTTCACTTCCCACCACTAGTCCTTCATCCTCCCTTCACTTCCCACCACTGGCCCTTCATCCTCCCTTCGCTTCCCACCACTAGTCCTTCATCCTCCCTTCACTTCCCACCACTGGTCCTTCATCCTCCCTTCACTTCCCACCACTGGTCCTCCATCCTACCTTCACTTCCCACCACTGGTCCTCCATCCTCCCTTCACTTCCTACCACTGGTCCTCCATCCTCCCTTCACTTCCTACCACTTGTCCTCCATCCTCCCTTCACTTCCCACCACTGGTCCTCCATCCTCCCTTCACTTCCTACCACTGGTCCTCCATCCTCCCTTTGCTTCCCACCACTGGTCCTTCATCCTCCGGAGCTCAGTCGGAACTTTGCTACGGAGGTGCTTCAGGCGATCGTTCTGTTTGAGGAGGCTGACAAACTCTGCATTGTTCTTATTGAACCAATCTTGGTGCATCTAGAATATATATACATGTATGTATATATATATATATATATATATATATATATATATATATATATATATTCTAGAAGCACTAAGATTGGTTCGACAAGAACAATGCAGATATTCCCAGTCTCCTCAGACAAAAGCAGGAAGGTTTCATAAGCTGGCACAATATGTGTGTGTGTGTGTGTGTGTGTGTGTGTGTGTGTGTGTGTGTGTGTGTGTGTGTGTGTGTGTGTGTGTGTGTGTGTGTGTGTGTGTGTGTGTGTGTGTGTGTGTGTGTTTGGTACCCCTTGAGGAATATTATACAATACTCCCCTCCAGTGTAACGATGTAACTGTGGTGGCATTATAGAAAATGTAATGGGACTAAGTTATAGTAAAATGAGATATGCGTCAACATATCGCACAGAATCAACATACTATAATAGTATTTCGAACCCTTATCAAAATATTTCATAATAAATCGACCCGGGCGGGCAATTTATAACGGTATCAATTTACTATGCACACCAGCCTGGTTTGCGTAACATAATAATATAATATTAGTATTTCGGTTGAAACCAGCAACGCAAAGGTTGATAAAACATTTTAAAACTTCGTCAGTAGTAAAGGAGACCGCGCTGGCCCCCGACTCGTGCCAAGATCAAAGGAGATCAAAGGCACCGCGGGTCACAAAGATCAACAAAGGTCAAGCAAGTTGACCCGGCACGATTGAAAAATCTACTTATAAAAAATGAAATATCTTAAGTGGGTTTGACAGCTTACTTATAAAAAACGTATGATTGATGAGTGTGGCAGGATGATTGATGAGTGTGGCGAGACAGTACGTAGCCGAGACAGACAGTACGTAGCGCCCTCTGGTGTAGCGAGATAGTACCATTTCACTACCCCCTAGCGCCTCCTGGTGTCTTGTACTAGAAGGATATTCGTCTAGAAGGTTCGGAGATGGTTATGCTAGTACGAAAGAAGGTTATATAGCGGTTATTTACCCTAGCGGTGGTATATTTGCGCCCCTGGTGTAGCGAGATAGTACCATTTCACTACCCCCCTAGAGCCTCCTGGTGTCTTGTACTAGAAGGATATTCGTCTAGAAGGTTCGGAGATGGTTATGCTAGTACGAAAGAAGGTTATATAGCGGTTATTTACCCTAGCGGTGGTATATTTACGCCCCTGGTGTAGCGAGATAGTACCATTTCACTACCCCCCTAGAGCCTCCTGGTGTCTTGTACTAGAAGGATATTCGTCTAGAAGGTTCGGAGATGGTTATACTAGTACGAAAGAAGGTTATATAGCGGTTATTTACCCTAGCGGTGGTATATTTCACCGAACTTATATAACGATATTAGTAGCGCCCTCTAGGTAACGGTTCTAGCACTTTGTATATTATAACAAGACCTTTGAACGAATCCCTTAGCTAGCGGCTATGCTATTCTTTCGCGCCATTCTTTTTTACAAACCTTCACCCGGTATGACGCTTGTTGTTGTTGTTGACACCAAGCGTAATCGGTAACAGGCGTCCAAAGTCCATTGAACGATGCTGGCTGACTGAGCTGCTTTGGAGAATAATGCTACTGTATTATTCATACCGTAACTGCGTCCAAAGTCCATTGAACGATGCTGGCTGACTGGGCTGCATTGGAGAATAATGCTACTGTATTATTCATACCGTAACCTAGTAGGTAGATGTAAGCTTGTCTTTATAGAGGGTTCAGAACAACTAGTTGGAATATAGAGTTCAAACGGATAATAACGGTGTGAACATAAAGACAACGAGGAGTGCGGTGAGCAATATTATTATTATATTCTACTATCCCCAGCGTACGCCGTAAGCACTGGGTGGTCCACCACCACTACCAGTACTGTTATAGGGAGGTCGAGGGGGGTCCGGATCAGGTCCGAAGCCGGCGCGAACCTCCACCAGCGAGGCACGATCGTCGGGGCGCTCCACCAGCGAGGCGTCGGGGCGCTCCACCAGCGAGGCACCGAGGCGTCGTACACCAGTCACAACGCACGTGCGAGCGGCCGGTACCGCGGGGCGGCGATATAACGTCGGCGGCGGTAGTTGCGTGTCCGGGTCGACGGCCGCCTCTGGCGGTGACGTAGGAGGTGCCTCCTGTCGTAGCGGCGCGCCCCTAGGCAACCCCGCCGATCCCCAGCGGCCGGTCGTAGGAGGTGCCTCCTGTCGTAGCGGCGCGCCTCTAGGCAACCCCGAGCCCCAGCGGCTAACGGTGGTCGATTGAGTCCGCCTAGCGCAGTACCCATCGTCAAACCACCGAGGCGCCTCATCAGGGTTATTCTTCCGGTCCCTGTGCCGTGGAAACGGCATAGCGCATTTGGCCTGTAAGAAAACAATAATAAACTATAATATTACAGTGATTAAAAAAGGTCTACAGTTTAAATTGGTGGTGATATTATAGCGCATTTGTCCTGTAAGAAAACAAAGTCTTAAATAATAATAATAATTAAATATACTACAGTGATTAAAAAAAGGGTCTACAGTTTAAATAATAAAATAGACCCACGGTATCGAAGGAACTGTAGTTTTTGTAAATATCGCTTAAATATTAAAAAGAAAGCGTGAATGTTAAAAAGGTATATGGGTAGTTACGTACCGTCCGTGAATATGCCATGGTTTAGACTAGTCGAAAAGACCGTGTAGTTCCATAAACGCCTTGTAACGGAATGTTGTTTACTGTAGAACTTCTAGAAGGTTCTATAACACCACCTGACACGCGGCACGTAGGCCTCGTCACGTAGGCCGGGTTGCGTAATGTTAAACATTTTAATAAAAGCTTAAAAGCATAAAATAAACGATCTATAAGGAGCTGTAAGGACTAGAGAATCTTATGGTAAACATATATTTAAAAATAAGACTCTATAAAAGCAATACGCCGTTTGTGCACTTCATAACCGAGCGTTTTTTTTCTAGTTTCAATAACCTTGGCAGACTCGGCTGTTGTGTGGTATACGTGTTTACGCGCACGCGCGCTATTCACCGTCCGCTTATAAGTAGTTAGGCTAAGAGCGTCTATGTATTCACTCGGTTTTGACTGTTTTAACGTTTACGAACTTCCTCAGCCGCAGCAGTCATGTCGACGACGGGTTCACCACCACCTATCAAACGAACGAAGAAGGCGAAGGCGAAGGGGAAGGCGGCCACCGCAGCAGATCAGACGTTGCCCGTCGGTATCAACGCATCCGGAGCCCGATCGACACCACCCGCCGTCGCCGGCAGCAGCAGCAGCCGGGGCGCGCCCGTAGCCCGACCGTCGACCATCGTTGCCGGTATCTGCGCGCCCGTAGCAGTGGCGACGTCGCCGCCGCCGCCGAGCTCCGAGCCTAGCAGTGCGTCGTCGCCACCCCCGCTACTCGTCCTTCCACCTTCGGTGAGTGTAAGCGAGCTTCTACAGGCGGGCGACGGTCTCTACTCGATAGCGCCCAACGTAAAGGTGGCCGCTATCTCATGGAGAACCCGGTGCACGTACGAGGGGTGTACCCAATGCCGTCGTAAGGTGTTTAGATCGTCGAACAGCATTCAGGTATGTGCCTCCCACGGGGTACAGCGCGAGGTGAGACATTATTTCGCGGTTCGGATGATGGTGAGGGAAGATGCGGAGGGGTCGGCCGAGATATGGATCAGTCTATTCGACGACGCGATGACCAACCTCGTCCCCTACAAGGCCGACTATCTCGCCTCGATGAACCCCGACACACTGCGCGACACCGTCCTACAGATCGTCGGCACGGTCATCGAGGAGCTCGTCGTACGAAAGACAACGTGGGGGTCGGGGGCCCCGCCGACGTACACCGTTCGGAGTGTGGCGTCTAAGAAAAGCGACGATGATGATGATGACGACGACGACGACGATGAGTATATTAACCGCTAACGATTCGTTTTTGTGTACTGTAGGACGTCGAAGAGGCACGGGCGCGGGCCCTCGACTCTATAATCATCGATGCTTTGAGCGCCCTACCCACCGCCGCCGCCGATCTGCTACCGTCGGACACGCCGATGATATCCCTCGCCCTGCTCGAGGCCGCCACCACTCCGTGGACACCCTTGGTCGAGCCTACCTATCAACCACCGCTGCTAGTCGCTTGCGACTCACCGCCGTCGTATTCGAGCTCGACAGCATCGCCGCCGCCTCGGTCAACCGATACCAGTCTAGCAGGGGAAACTCGTGGCGAACCGCCGCCGCCTACGTATACGAGCCTATACCCGCTCCCGATCGACAGACCGGCGGATGATGAGGCGGCATCGACCGTGCTAATATCATCGGGAGACTCGAACGCGCAACAGGGATCGTCCGGCTCGGCGTCACCGTTTCTCGAGTTACCATCGTCCAGGCCGCCCCGAGCGTGCTTCGCGCCACCTCAGGATGCGGATTTGATGAGGGAGCTGATGAGCAATTTCGCCGAGGTGATCGGGGAAAGCATACTCGATCGTGCACGCCGTTACTGCGGTGAATGCGAGTCCAACGAAGGGTGCCCCTTTGTACATGTACAAGGGTACAGAGCCGGGCGCCCTAGCCGCCACTATCGGCGACTGTTCACGGATGTGTTCAGTATATGCACTCGCTTCTTCCAATCCGTATTGACCGACTACTCGGATCGATCGTTAATACCGTGTTTGACGCGTATGATCCTGAACGTTCACGACCGATACGAGCTTCACGCGGATCGTCAAGCCGAAGTTCGTCTCGTACACCGGGTAACCGCGTGGTTCCTTGAGACCGACTGGCTCCACAGCCGCTCCGATTACGTGAGACTGGAGTCGGCGGTAACGGCCTACCTACTGGGAAGAGCTGATTTCTGAACAGTGCTTAAAAAATGAACTTTAATGGCGAGAATTGCTTAATACAACCTTAGATCAAGAACTTTATTTTATATAACCGAAAAAGAAGAATAAAGCACACTTGTGCTGAATATCGCTTAATAACACACGTTTGTGGAGAACGTTTTAATAGAAAATATGCCTGCTTATTCGAATATGCGGTGCTTAATAAAGCACGTTTTGCTTGTTGTACGACGCTTAATAAAACGTTGAAACGTATAAACACTCTTGTTGTTTACTATTACGAAAATCACCACTCCCGTCCTATACTTACACTCGCCTGTGATAAAGGCTGCAACACAACACACACATAGTAGAAGGCGACCCTTTATTTTTAGCTCCACCGTTTCGCCTCACCGTAACTAGGGCAAAGATCGCCGTAGGGTCAACCCCGGTAATCAATAGTAGTAGTAGTCCTAGCGACGGCGGCGGCGGCGGCGGTAACAGTCATCATCACCACCACCACCCCACCCACCCGTATATAGAGGCGTGTAGAGCTTCTTTTCAACTAATAACGTGTTTGTTATTGTTCGCTCCGGCTGCAACAAACATGCCTACTCGTTGTCCCGTATGCAATCGAGACGTCGTTAGTTTGGTGGGACATACGTGTAGTAGTAAACCACGGGAGTACCGATGTCCGAATTGTGATCAGACGTATAACGGGCGTAGGGTCCTAGTAAGACATTTAAAGAATTGCGTTAACGGAAATCGAGATGACGATATCGCCTGCCCGAAATGCGGTAAATATTTTCTTCATCGACATTCTCTGTTGAATCATATGAGAGTTTCGAAAACCTGCGGTACGAAAAAAAAGGTAGTACCACCACCACCACCACCACCGCCACCACCACCACCGCCACAACCCGATGATGATGATGACGCGGACGATGAGGGGTGGTCGGCCGGTCTACGGCGTACAGTGCAAGAGCACTGGTCGAGTATACGAACGTCGATATTCCGGGGCCCTCTTCAGTCGAGATACAATCACCAGCTGACTCATTGCGTGGACACGTCCGTTCTCGAACCGCGACTAAGACAAATGTTTGAGGAACAAACTCGAGCGTTCAAGATCAATTTAAGTTTCGGGTTTGTGTTAAGACACAAAGAGACGGGTCGTTTCCGGTATTATCATACATCCTGTAATTGTTGCGGACGCTTCCTCGAAGCCCCGATGCTAGTTACCGACGCCGCCTCGTTCGACCGCTTCCTCGAGACCGTCCGACAACCCGACGTTCTGCAATACGCGATAATGCAACGGCCTGACTCGGGGTGGGTCGTCGAATTGGTAACAAATGTTACCTATTTCCTCAATGCCATCATCCACCACCCGATCGGGTGTCTGAACGCTCAACTACCCGCCTACCTGTACGCGAACAGATCGATCATCGCGCTCGCGAAAGACCGTCGAGGTAAGCCGTACACCGATAATTTATGCCTCTTCCGGTGCCTGGCCCTACACCGAAGAAGACTACTGTCCGCCCCGACCGCCATGGTAAACACCATCCGTTTGACGACCCCCGCCTTACGGCTCTACGCCGACTACAACGACGGGGTGGTGAGTCCCTACACCTTCGCCGGCGTGCCGCTGAACGAGCTCGACCGGGTGGAGACGTGCTTCGAAACCAACGTCGTCGTGTATCGACTGATAGATCCGACGACGACCGACGGCGGATCGACAGCCGAATTGGTCCGTCGTTCCCTCTACCGATACCCCACTACCATGAACGTCAATCTATACGACACTCACTACTCGTATATACCCAACGTCTCGCGGTATACGCGATCGTACCTGTGCAGTAAGTGCGGTGACTCGTTGTGGCGAAAGCCCTCTACGCTACGGCGGCACGAAGCGACGTGTGAGGGTGGCGTTCGCCACGTCTTTCCCGGCGGTGTCTACCGCCCGACACCGTCCGTGTTTCAGCAGCTGGACGACGAGGGCATCTGCGTACCCGACCACCTCCGCTACTACCCGTACAGAGCGACATTTGATTTTGAGTGCTACTTCGACGATAGCGACCTGCCGGCGGATAGCCCTAAGTGCCGGTGGATAGCCCGGCACGAGCTACTCAGCGTGAGTATCGCCTCGAACGTCCCCGGTCACGAGGCGGCGCAATGCTTCGTTACTACCGGCGATTCGAACGATCTCGCGCGGCGCCTGATCGTCGCCCTAGAGGCCGTGAGCGAAGCGGCGTGCGCGGCTCTGCGACCGTCGTACGACCGAGTCTTCGAAGCGATCGAGACGCTCGACGCCGAATGGCGAGTCGCCGCCGGCGACACCGACAACAAGACCCCGTACACCGCACTCGCCACACGCCTGTGGACGCATCTACGCCAACTCCCCGTCCTCGGCTTCAACTCGGGCAAGTACGATTTGAACGTAGTCAAAAAGTATCTCACGCCCCTCTTCCTGATCGTCGGTCAGCCTACCTCGACGGCGTTCGCGATTAAACGGCAGAACAATTTCATGTGCCTGTCGACGGAGACGCTCAAGTTCCTGGACATCACTAACTACCTGGCCCCGGGATTCAGCTACGATAAGTTTCTGAAGGCTTACGGCTGCAGCGTAACGAAGGGCTACTTCCCCTACGAGTACGTCGACGCGTTGGGGAAACTAGACGACGACAAACTACCGCCGCGCGAGGCGTTCTACAGCCACCTGAAATGCGAAGGGATCTCCGCCGAGGCGTACGAGGGTTGCGCGGCGGTATGGCGCGCCGAAGGGATGACCACGCTAAGGGACTTCCTCGTGTGGTACAATAACCGAGATGTGGTCCCGTTTTTGGAGGCCGTCGACAAGCAGTTCACCTTCTACCAGCAGCACCGCATCGATATGTTTAAGGACGGCATCAGCGTCCCGGGTCTAACGCTCCTCTACCTGTTCAACGATCTCCCGTTGTCGATTCACTTCACACTCTTCAACGAATCGAACAAGGACCTGCACCGGCTCATACAGACGCAGATCGTCGGCGGTCCCTCGATCATCTTCGCGCGCTATCACGAGGCCGACGTAACCGTTCTACACGGCGGCCACCCGTGTCGCTCGATCGTGGGCTTTGACGCGAACGGGCTCTACCTATGGGCGATCGCCCAAGATATGCCGACGGGGTGGTATACGCGCCGGCGGGCGGAGACCGGCTTTCGGCCGCAACGTGTACACCGCTACGGCCGTATGGCCGTGCAGTGGCTAACGTGGGAGGCCGAAAGGACGGGGGTGCGCATAGGACACATGCTCAACGGGCGCGAACACCGCGTCGGCAAGTACCGGGTCGACGGCTGGTGTCGCGAGACGCGAACGGCGTACCAGTTCCAGGGGTGTTTCTTTCACGGCTGCCCGTGTACGGGGCGCGAAATGAACGACGTTAACGGGCGGTCGATGACTCGCCTCTACGCCGAGACGAACGCCGTCACCACCTACCTTCGCCGGTTCGTCACCGTCGTCGAGATGTGGGAGTGCCAATGGCGCGAACTGCGACCGCCGGCGCCGCCCGAGGAGAGTCGCTGGACGGCCCCCGGCGCCGCCGTTACGACGTCGACGATCCTGAAGGGCGTACGCGACGGTACCCTCTTCGGGCTGGTAGAGTGCGACATCGCCGTCCCGGACGCGCTGCGCGATGTCTTCGCCGAGATGCAGCCGGTGTTCAAGAACGCCAACATCGGCCGCGACGATCTCAGCCCGTTCATGCGTCGCTACGCCGAAGCTCACGACCTCCTGAAGCGACCTCAACGGACGCTCGTGGGTAGCTTTTTCGGCAGCAAGATTCTACTCGCGACGCCCCTACTACGGTGGTATCTGGAGCACGGCCTCGTCGTCGACCGCGTGTACCAGATCGTCGAGTACGTCCCGGTCGCCTGCTTCCGCCGCTTCGGCGACACGGTCTCGGCGGCGCGACGCGAGGGCGACACCGACCCCGACAAAACCATCATCGCCGACACCTTTAAGCTAATGGGCAACAGCTCTTACGGGAAGACTATTACGCGCGTCGATCTCCACAGGGACACGAAATACTGCACGACGACCGGCGCCTCGACGCTCGTCAACGACCGCCGCTTCCGACAGCTCGACGTCGTCGTACCCGGCAGCGTCTACGAGGTGGCGCTGAACAAGCGAATCGTCCGCTACAAACTACCAAACCAGATAGGCTACTTCGTCTATCAGTACGCGAAGCTACGGATGCTCGAGTTTTACTACGATTTTATCGCCTTCTACATCCCGAGACCCCTCTTCCAGTACTGCGCCATGGATACGGACTCGGCGTACATAGCCCTCGCGGGGCGGAACGTCGACGACCTGGTGGAGGAGGCTAAACGCGAGCATTACTTTCGCCATCGCGGCGACTGGTTCCCGGCCGAATGCTGCGACGTTCACGCGGACGCGTACGCGCAGTGCCGACTCGCCGGGCGAGCGTGGGACACGCCGCCGCCCTGTTGCGCTCGACGACGCCTGTACGACAGGCGAACGCCGGGGCTCTTCAAGGAGGAGTGGTCCGGGCGCGGAATCGTCGCGCTCTGTAGTAAAACGTACTACTGTTTCGGTCGGGACGGCGACAAGTACAGCACTAAGGGGTTGAATAAGCGTCAGAACGACATCGACAAGGACGTCTTCCTCGCCGTGCTGCGCGATCGACGGAGCCGCGGCGGCACGAACCGCGGCTTCCAGGTGCGCGAATCGTCCGTGCTGACGTACATTCAGGAGCGCGCGGCGTTGAGCTATTTCTACGCTAAGCGTCGCGTCCTCGACGACGGCATCACCACGGCGCCCATTCTCGTGTAGTAGGCGAGGCGGGGGAACTACCCCTCTAAGGGGCGCCTCTAAGGCGAGGACAGGGCCTAAAGGACTACCTACCCCTCTAAGGGGTAGGCGGCGGCCGGGTCTCTAGGGGTAGGGTAGGTAGGTAGGTAGGGTCCTGGTACGAAATAAACAAATGCAACACCTACAATACGTTTCATCGTCTTTTATTCGTAGTAGTAGCGGTAACAAGCTTGAAAGCGATACTAGTAGTTAATAAGAGTCTAATGTGGATTTAGCCAGTCGAATACGAGACAGTCGTTAGTCACCCGATCGGCGCCGAACAGGTACTGGAACCCCTTTAGCGGTAGACCGCGGCATCGTAAGAGCAGGTAGGCGACGCAATATTGTCCGCATACGTTAGAGACCACGCTCTGCAGTCGCTTGTCGTTGTACGTCCAGCGCGCGTCGCAGTTGCGGCGCAGGAAGGCGCGGAAGTCGTCGTGCTGCGGTGGCAGACCGTACGAGTCGAAGTAGTCGCCTCGCCCGTCGACGTCCACGTAGACGACCACCCAATGTTCGCCCGGTTCGCCGCCGTCGTCGGTATTGCATACGAAAGCCGCCGGTAGATCGGTGAGCCGTCGTTTCGGTAGCGCGTCTTTGGCCACGACGCCGACAACCACGCGTCTAGTGAACGGGTCGAGGCGTAGGCGACGTAGCAGCTGAAAAGTGTCCATGTTAGCGATCGTACAGGACGTTCCGGCTTTTGTCGATCTCGAGCACCGCCTCGAACTCGCCGTACACGACGACGTTCACCGTGCGCGGGAGAGCCGCCGCGAAGTGGACCTCGAAACGAAGGGCGCCCTTACGCACGACGTTGAAATGCGGGCCATCGCAGCAGTCGGGCGATAGGTCGAAGCCGAAGATGGCGTAGCCGTTACCGTAGTCGTGGCGCGTCACATCGAACCCCTCGTCCTCGTACGCTTTTCCCGTCGCCGCGAAGAGGTTCGCGTAGCTGCGGATGTAATGACCGTTCGGGAAGTCCGGCTGCAACGGCTTGCTCGGCACCTGACGTCCGTCGACGTAGAGAGCGAGAAAGTTTATGTTGTAGTGCTTCGCGTTGTACGGGTTTTTAGTGTAGTCCCCGTTATAGGCGTCGTTGTCGACGAACATCAGGAACACGCGTCGCGGGATCGTGCCCAGGTAGACGTTCTCGTGCGTATGCGACATCGTCCCCTGCGCTATCGAGAACGACTTGCAGTCGACCCGCCGTAGCGGGTACTTGGCCGTGCCGATCATCAACGCCTTGATGTGTCCGAGCTGGACGTCCGGGTTCACTTTAGCTTTTCGCACTTGTAGGTAGGTCTCCAGTATGACGGCTTTCCAGTCCCCCGCCACTCCCATAAGCGTGAAGGCGTCCTTCGCGCGCACCGCTCGAAGCTTTATGTCGACGCCGCTCAGCAGGTACCGGTCTTGCATGAACACGTCGACGTGCAGGCGGCCCATCAGCTCCACCTCGTGACCGTCCCGCGTATAGTGACGCCGCGAGGTGTACCCGCCGTTAGCCC
Organism: Escarpia spicata; assembly: GCA_963995525.1. Taxonomy (NCBI): domain Eukaryota; kingdom Metazoa; phylum Annelida; class Polychaeta; order Sabellida; family Siboglinidae; genus Escarpia; species Escarpia spicata. Next base: position 43,549,976 of record OZ023216.1, read on the forward strand.
CCGCGGTCGCATCCATGAAGCCGGCCGTATCCTTGAACCACAGACCGCTCGTGAGCTGCGTCTTTTTCGCATCGCTCCCGTAACTCAGCAGGGTTTCGAGGTAGGCCCGGTACGGATACGTATTGGTCGACGGCGTCACGAACGTGCCGTTCAGCGCCACGTCGATTTGACTGAACAGGGAATGCAGGAAATTGTTGGACGGCGCCACGTTAGCGTCGTGCGCGATATCGGCACCGTCCCCTTGGGTTATTTTCACGCGCACGTACAGTCTAACGCTCGACAGGTCCGTATACTCGTCGCCCGAGCCCGGGATGAGGAACTCGATGGGGCCGCCGGCGTCGAGCGTCGTCAGCGGCTGGTGATCGATCCACTGCCCGCTCTCGACGCTCGTCTGCGTTAGCGGCGGCGTGAATAGGTCCAGTTCGCTCTTCAAACCCTCGCACGACTGCGGATGCACGAACGCCATTCTAGCTGCTGCTGCTGTCGACGTCTGTCCCGTTCGCCGCCGTTCGCTCCGACTGCACGCCGCCGCTTCGACCGGTGGCTTTATCCGTCCTAGCTACTGAATATATCGTGCGGTTCTTTTTGACGGCGACGGCGTTGTTGTTTCTTCTTACGCGGGGTCGCCGTTACCGCTTTACCCGGTGGTCGGCGTCGCTTTTTCGGCGGCGGTGCGTTCAACAGCCCGTCGAGAAGGTCGGCGCCGGCCTCCTTCGCGCGTCGTTTCATCGACTGTTTCAGGTTCCCGCCGGCGACGACGTCCCGCGCCACGCGCACGCCTGTCTTGAGCGCACGTTTCCCCAACGCCATGGCGCCTCTCTTGATAAGCGGCATGGCGCTTCGAAACAGGCTCCCGAACAGATTACCCAAGCCGTGTCCCCGCTGCCCCTGGCCGCCGACGAAGAACGGTAGCTGACCACCGACCTGTCGAACGTAGTAGTCCTCGTACACGTTGGTGCGACCGGCGGTTCTTGTCATTTTCCTCCTCCGCCGTTTCAAAACAGTTTAGATTTACAGCGTCTGATGTGAAGCGTCGCCACGAGTTTCCCCTGCTCGAATGGTATGGGTTGACCGATGTCGTCTCTTATATCTATCTCGACCGAGTCGAATTCTCGCCGCAGGAGCGGTACGTATTGGACGCGGTCGAAGACCTCCGAAATAATCCCCCCGTTCATCCCGTAGATGGGTACGGATCGAAGGAGCGGGGCGAATACATCACCGACGATGCGCGGTTCCACGAGGTCCGTATATACGTACAAGGTGTCGACTCCCCCGTTCATATCCACCGTACGCCGACCCTCGTGCTCGTAGGTATACGCGACGGGGGTGGTATCGTCATTGACGAGAGGGCTCGTGAGGACGCCCGATTCGAAGCCCAGTACGGCCCTCAGACGGCTCCAATGGGGTATATTAAATTCGACACCCGGTGATAGACGCAACGTCATCCGGTGGGAGACGGGGCAGTACTCCAGTCGGACCTTGACGAGGTCGGTAGTCAGTTTCAACAGCGCCTCGTTGATTTTATCCCTCAACTCGTAAGCGCTATTGTAAAATCCGTGCGGGATGGTGCATTGCCGGTAAATCAAAAGACCGTCGGCGGAGCGGTACATTCCGTAATCGCCCGTCACACAAGACAGGTAGAAGTACGCGTCCTTCTTTCTCACGTTGTACCACGTATGCGGATACTGTAGCGTCACCAGACCGCATTCCCACTCTCCCGATAGGTCGATGCGTCGCGGTAGTTTCGTAGTGTAGTGAGTCAACGTGTTTTCGGGGTGCGCCTTCGTAGACGCGTTGCTCGGTAGGGTTAGGTAAAAGTTAGTCGCCGCCATCCCCTCTCCGCTTCATAGACGGACTCGGGAGTAGGTAACCGAGACAGCTACTCAACAGGGCCGTCCACAGGTTGGAGTCGCCCTGACCCCGCGTTAGATTGTATATACTGACGACGATAACCGTGTACAGGACGACGATCTGACACAGGAAGATGATCTCGGCTTTAGGACATTCGTTCCCGCAGAAATGCCATGGAACGTGTTCGCGGTCGGAGTGGGTCGTAGACTCGGTAGCGTCGACGTAGTCCGCGAGCACGTCGCGCTCGCAGTCGGCTTGACCAGCCGTAACCGCGTCGTCGGGCATAGTAGCACCACCACCGTCGGTTAACGCTGCACGCTGTAGGGTAGTCGTCGGCGGCAACGTCACGTAGTAAGCGCCAGCACATCGAGCGTCGTGTCCACATAACAACTACCGGCCGATGTTACGGTACCCTACCCTTTATAGTCGACGAGGGTCTTGGCGGCGATCCAGCTGTTGAAGGAGGCTGGATAGCCGCTCCATTTAACGAGCGCCTCCTCAACACCCCGACGACGACGCCGTTGTAGAACGACCTCCACACGATACAGTTTATCCTTCGGAACGACTACTCGTTGCAGCTCCGGCTCGTAGAAGGTGCCGTCGAGCACCGTCCCGGCGTCGTCTTTCAGGCGGTAAACGGGCGGGTCGGACGGGTGCGTTTCTACGATGGTGAAGAGCTCCTCGCACCAGTTAGGCATGTACCCTTTCTTGAAAGGGGCCTTCGCCTTACTGACGCGTACGCGGTCTCCCTCTCGTAGTTTCGGCTTACTGCCTCCTCGACCTCGATCGCCGTACAACCGTTGCCACACGCTCTCCTGATTCGCGGCGTTGACGCTCGCCGGCGTCCTACCGATGCTTCGGTGATAGGTGTTGTTGTACGATCGCACAAAGTTCTGTAACGCCTCTACGTAGCGCAGTGTCTGATACTTCGTAAAGTACCTCCACATACGCGTCTTTAAGGTTCGGTTGAAACGTTCGACGACACTCGCTTTAGTTTCCTCGTTATGCGTTACGAAATGGTGGATGCCGTAGTCCTTCAAAAGTTTCTGAAGGGGTCTGTTGAGAAACTCCGTCCCCTTATCGGTCTGCAGCGCGTTCGGCACACGCCGCCGTTGTAGCAGGTGCTCGAAGGCCGTAACGAGCGCCGGACCGGCTTTACTCTTCAACGGGACGCACCACGCCACCTTCGAGAAGACGTCGATGACCGTCAATAGGAACGTTACACCGTCGTTGTGCTTTTTCAGTTTAGCGACGTCGACGAGATCGGCTTGCCACTGCTGGTGTCGACCTCCTACGATAACGCAACGTCGCTTGAAACGTCGTTTCACCGGTTTGTGTAGCGTGTAAGCATCCTGTGCCGCTAGCCACTGCTTCACGGCCGGTTTGCCTACCGTCGACGCCACCGCCCGATGCAAGGCGTCGACACCGCCGTAACTCCCCGCCTGTTTCGGGTTGAAATAGGCGCGCTTCAGGCGGGTGTCGTCGTCTCGTTGTCGAGCACGCCGCTTTCGTTGCGTGCCATCACCACGAGGCCGCCGGGACACCATGACCACGACGACGATCGGTTTACGACGAATAATATATACACCAAGGCCGCCGCGCCGATGACGAAGACGACGACGCCGACTACCGTCCTTCGTAGGTCCATTGTGGTGAATGGGTCGGACGTCGACGTTTCAAGCTCTTTAATATGACTCCTCCTCCCACTTGGCCGGTAGATCCCAGGTACGTCGACGACGATGATACCGGCCCCTACCGGGGGTCTCCTCCGCCTCCTCCTCCTTCTTCGATCGTTTCGGCTGCTGCTGCTGTATGTACGCTCGATGCCGGGGGTTACCGACGAGTTCCATGGGCACGTTCAGTCGTCTCATACCATCCCCGAACGCTTCCCAGCCGACCGGCGGCACCCCCTTCTTCCTCGTCCGCATAAGATCGTTCACGAGGTCGACCATGTTACTCCCCGCGATAGGGCGACCGGCGTACACGAACTCGCCGCGATCGTTCCATCGACACAACGGGTCGGTCTTCATTTTCTCGATCAGGAGGAGGGCTTTCCCTCTCAACGTTTTCGGTACGCTTTCCACGATCTCGCGCTCTATACCCTGCAGCGGCGCCTGGCCACCCGTCGGTTGAGGAGGCGGTCCCTCGGTCGGCACCACGGACACGCGTACCGGCTGCGCCGCTCGAATCGCCTCGCTCGAATTGTAGCGACTCAACAGTCGATTGTACGACGCCACCTTCGCTCGTTCGGATAATTCCGATCGATCTAGCACGTCCTTCATGTCGCTGTCCAGGCTGCTCATCGTACGCGAACGGATCGTGCTCGGCGGCTGGTCGATCAACGGCAGGAGGCTCTCCACCAACCGCGGGTCTACCAATGCCATCTTTTTAGCGTACTGCATCAGCCGATCACCTGTCTGAGCAGCGGCAGCAGGACGGTGCTCGCCAACGGCGCTAGCAGCGCCGCCAGAAAGGCGCCCGACCCCGTTTGCAAGATTTGCCGTTTCTTCCTAAGACCCGTCTTTTTATTCACTAAACTTCGCAGATGTTTCTTGTATTTTATCAGTGTTTTTTTATGCGCCGCCGTCAATTTTACATTCCCGTTCAATATGTTGTACGCGCAGTCACACAGACTACAAATGAAGTCAGATTCCGCGTTTCTGATGATAGCCTTGCTCACCTTAAGATGTTTATGTTTATTCAAGAGCTCTAGCATGAGGACGTGCTTCTTGATACGCTTCAGCGTCATCCTGACGAGTGAAGGCCCACACGTGACGCTCACCTCTTTTATGTTCTCATCACGTAGACGTACTGAAGACGATCATCGGGGAAGATACAAGTGCGCAAGCGCATATTTTCAGCTGTTTCCTGTTTTAGATCTACTAGCAGATACCCGTAAGGTGCTGACGTGGCGTTTTCGAAGGATTCCATCATAAATTTAACTCGACCCGGGTACATCTGCTTCGCCAGGTGACCTACTTGACCAGTGTCGCGTGGGTTCTTGAATAACACCATATATTGAGCGTTCAAGCTGATTGTACGGTTTTCTTTCCCTTTCGGAAATATATTCTGCACAAGCTGTACGACGGACGCGTTGCAATGATGGCTTTTTTTAGTGAACAAGGTCGTGACCCGGCTATCGGTTTCCTCCATAAGGTCATCGAGTACTAGAAGGGTCCTCTTTTTGCCGTCTAGAAGCTTCGGATCCGGTAAACCGTCTACGAATTCTATATCGGCTGACATAGAAGTGTAGGCGCTTTGCCATTGGCCGTAACACCATAGAAACTTCTCCGGAGGCGGCTCGATCATAGAAGAAGCAAACTGTAGCAGGCGAGTAACGAAAGTAGTCTTACCACACCCCGTAGGGCCGGCTACTATACACGTAAAAGGGTGCTTCCATGTCCCGCTCATATCGACGACTGGCGTATACGAAACGAACGATGACTTATTATTCGTTTATTCTATACGCACCTCCATCAATAATTTACCAAGCATATTTTGACCTACTTTACCGTCTTTACCGATACCCCAGAAGCCTTCGGCCGACGGCACGTCCTCCACCAATTCGACTTCCCCGGTAGCCAATAGGAGGTCGTTCAACTTTTTTGAACCTCTGAATTTACTCGTCAACAGCGACTTCATGCACCCAACTCTAACCGCGTTCCATTCGACGCTCGTTCTCTTCTTCACGATTCTGTAACTTCGACGTTTCGCTATATAGGCCGTCCGCGCCTCTTTGATGTACACCGCGCTTTTCGTGTCTTCATTAAACATTGCTTTTCTAAACTGATAAGCGTGCTCGACGGATTTGAAACTTAGACCGTACGCCGTGACTCGAAAAGGGTAGAAATTCGATAGATACGATGCCGAACCGCCGAACTGTATAGGAGACTCCATTATACTGTCGACTAATGGCTACCAGATCTCGTGACACCACATCTCAGTCATAGCCTCGTCTCGTGTGTCGTGTCAGGGCGCTAGGGAGGTGTATAGCCGCGTTGCTAGGTAACCGCTTTAGTGTATAGCCGCGTTGCTAGGGAGGGCAGGAGTGAAATGGTACTATCTCGCCCCACCAGGGGGCGCTACGTACTGTCTGTCTCGGCTACGTACTGTCTCGCCTCACTCATCAATCATCCTGCCACACTCATCAATCATACGTTTTTTATAAGTAAGCTGTCAAACCCACTTAAGATATTTCATTTTTTATAAGTAGATTTTTCAATCGTGCCGGGTCAACTTGCTTGACCTTTGTTGATCTTTGTGACCCGCGGTGCCTTTGATCTCCTTTGATCTTGGCACGAGTCGGGGGCCAGCGCGGTCTCCTTTACTACTGAGATGACCTGAGCTAAACCTATGGGAACATCCTGTATCTCAGATCTAATTATAAGAACACAAGCTTCTAGACTAAAGCAGTTCTAAGCATATACTTATTAACACAACTTCCTATATAATAATTACTATATTTCATGGACAAGTAATTACTAGGAATTTATGCAAAGCTTAATTCCTTACAACATGAATATATGCACGTACTGGTGGAGCCGTACCTATATAACCAGTAGACTTGGTAAGACATATACAGTGTTTGTAGCATTCGCCAGATCCGAGTTGTGCAGCCATGCAGTCTGGTAATGTTGATAACACGTCATGAATTCATGGTGCAAGAAAGCATGCTTGATTGAGGATTGACTTCACATTACCGCCATATGTTACGAGTCTACTCTAGCTTTTCGTCGGATGTTACTGGCGTGAAGAGGTACATCGTCTCCTCAAGCACCATCACAATTTACTCAAGATCACCGTTGTCTCTCTTGATGCGGTATTCATGGTTTCAATTCATGCGAAACATCTTCCCTCGATATAACACCTGGCATGTTTAGGAGCCCACTCATTTCAGCAAGTTAAGGAGGTGAACGAAGCAATGTTCCACATGTTCAGCAAACTCCTTGCGCAGCATGATTCCGACATTCTGCTTGAGAAGATCACATTTTCTGACTCATGCTGCATTCATCGACCACTTCAAGGCTGGTTTGCTTTTGTATGGTATGAAGGTAGATAGACACCTGCATACATCATAATTGAGAGTGTTGATGATCTTGTACGGTGTTGCTGATGTTGTAAGCGACAGCGAAGATGATGGCGACGAGGAACGGGTTTACATCGAGTTGTTCAATGAAGTGGACGACTATACCTTAATTTGAGTTGTGACTTGTTTCAAAACGAACAATATGAACGTGGCTCACCACATTGGATCCGTGTATGCGCTTGACATTATTGTTGGTATCGTTTTGATAAGGTGCAAATTCTGACTTTAATAATTACCTAAGAATTATACATATTTAGAAAGCATGTTCAAGTACCTTTCCAGCGATCCCTCATTTGCTACAGTTTGGCTGATGTGTGATGATGAAGTGGACTAATCAATCAATCAATCAATTTTATTTCAGACAAAAAAGCGTACATGTAATATGCATTATGGCCATAGTAAAAAAGAAGCAAGAAAAAAAAACATAGTGTCTATATTGCACTAATCCATTTTCTGCATTTTCTAAATCTAGTATTGCAACAGTCCGTGCCAGAACTAACACACATTAGGCTAGTACTACAGCTCATAGATAAGCTGTGCACAAATCTAATTCCACTATTATAGGAAACTTGAGGCTTTTCTATAATTAACCCATAAGGAATGTAAATACACATTATTACAGTAGGATGTGAACAGTTTGTTCTTCATCTTCACTGAACAAAAGTGAAATTTCCTGAGTAGAATATTGCTTCTGCCGTACAGACTCCTTTCTTTGGATTTCATATCCATTTCATCCGACAGATCATCACAAATTGTATGTCCAAGATATTTATATTTTGTTGTAATATCTACCCTCTCGCACCCCCTTTTTTGACTAATCACGCCAGTTGTCATAACTCATTAAAAACTACATGATGGCATCCATTCCCAGATGAAAAACATCAACAGGATTTCATTTTATTATGAACGTCTTGATAAACATTGTCTCGGAAATTCCTTTGGTGGGAGGTTTTTAACTATCTGAACTATACGGACTAAAATATAAAGTAATGTATAACGTAGTACATGTGTGACATCATAATGACATCGTTAACCATAACCAAGGAGCCTCTATTTGGACAGGAGGCGTCACTGTGCGAGAAAATGGCAGTCTACACTGAAAGTTTTTGTCCGCCATTCGGGAGGCAAGCGCATGCGCCTGCGGGACCGGCAGCGCGCGATGTTAGTGTATTTGTTCAGTCACCTCATTCATCAGAATAATCACCAAGCTGTGATGCGTCATATAAAATGAAAGATGTTAAAGTAATCCTTGAAATTGTTTACCTGTCACAATTCAAAATAATGAAATGTGCAAACAAATCACGTAGAAACGTTGCAATTATTTATTGAGCCAAATGAACTTCGTCGTGTTTCATCAGAATAATCATCAGGCTGTACCACTTCTTATATAATTAAACTATTGAGGTTATCGTTGAAAATGTTGAGCAATGATAATGCAAAGAACTCCATTTTCTGCACGCATATAATCTGGCTTGGCACAACTTCAAAATGGCGGACGAACTGCTTACGTACGTATTTTCCTCGAACAATGTAGATAGCGCGTCTTGTATTGATATACGGTCTTTGACCATAACTTCATACATTATATTCATTATGGCGTCGTTGAAAACAGTACTCAAATATCTTTCCAATGATAGCACATTTGGTATAATTTAGAAGATTTGTGTTGGTGAAATGGACTACTAGTTTCCCCATCACATCTTTTATTATTATCACACAAGGGTATTCGTCAACGCCTATAATGGCTATATTATATAATATAGCACTTCAGTACAATACTTGCATGGGCAGATAGACAGCCTAGTATATATTGGCTAACGTCATGATAACGCCTTTGTCTTTGAAAACCCGAAGGGAAAGAATTCCGTTACTGCCTTGGGTCGTGGAAGCTTTATCAGATGGCTGTCGCGGTCACCTAGCTAAGGCCTGTGTGCGATTAATCATGTAATCGTGTACATTTGCAGGAAGTTGGCTGGAAGGGCAACAGAGCCAACACCGCGCCAACTGAGGGTAATTAATAATGTGCTTGTCACTGGTAGATGTTTGGTGAAACATGCAACATAATCTGGAATGCAGCAGGTTATGAGAGTTCATTCAAAATTGGCGGCAAAGTTGGCGGCGCCAGTTTCAACATCCCTTTCAGACTGCCTGCAGAGAAGCTGAGGGAAGAGAACCTTGTCTGGTGGCCCTGGTTTGAGGTAATGATTTTGTACTAATATATAAGGCCTACAACATTGTCAGATAACAATTGTACTTTATGACATGCATTTACATTTTATATTATAATACAAATAAAAAAATATTTTTGGTCAAGTGGATTTCGTCTTTGAGCGGTAATTAATTGTGGCTTCAGATAAACATTGAATCGTCAATCTTATCTAAATTTATAGGGTCACCATAACGCACAAGAGCTATGTATTATGTTTCTGGTCTTCCTTGTAAAACATTCAGTTATCATGTGGATGTTTCTATTATGGTTTTTCGTACTGGCTAATATACTATATATAGGCCCTACATACAGTACAGGCCTAGTCTAGTGTACTCAGTCAATATATACATTTGCGGATTCATGTTGATGCCATTGCCAAGCTATAAGTTCAATGGCAATGGTGATGTCGCATTGAACACGATTATTATCAATACTATACGTCCATGCGCAGCATTCTGAATTGTCGTCACTGCTATATTAATACAGCATTCTGTCTATAATTATAAAACAGTCTTTCTCTGTCTGTATGTCTGATCGTTATAATGAGATTGCGAGGAAGATGTTGATGCACTGAGGTATTAGCCTTAGACAGATGAATATGTTTTACACCATAATTAAAAACTAAGTATATAATTAATACAATATTTATGGTACACAATGATTTTTCTTGTATGCTTTTAATAATGGTCTATTATATTTGTTAACAGAAGCATGCCGACAAGTACACCAACATGCAAAAGATGATGACATCGAGCGACAAATGGCCGAATCATTGAAACATGCCCTAAGCAAGAAGGGGGGCTACCTGTACCTGGTAAGGATGTATGTTTTTTTCAGCCGCAGAATGCCCATCGTATTAAGACTATGTACGACAAAAATCATTACTTTATTTAACACTTTAAATTTGTCCTGTGCTCCTACCATAGTTGGAGATTAAAGCAAATACATTTAAGGTAAACCATTTTGATTGCGTCATAGATACATTGTGTGACGATGGTATATGCCCATAAGATGCCGTTTTTAAAAGTGCCCAGATAACTTGGCCATGGAGGGAGCGCGTATTATGTTCTGCGAAAAATTGGGTTCCTTACATAATTTGTTGGTATCAAGTTCCTATGTCTACCAAGATATCAAAGTACTTATGAAAAACATATAATTACAATGTGAAGCAGCTATTTTTCAATCCAGTTTAACGTAATGATAATATGTTGTGTACTTGCAGGCTCGTGAGTCATCCAACAGAAGCGGCATTTCCATTCGCCCTGAATCGGACATGGATTAAAGTGGAGAAAAACGCATGTCTTAAAATAGATCACACAAACTTTTTAAAATTGTTTTCCCACTATTTTCTATATGTGCAATAAAATGATGTTAACAATACGATTTTTAGCAAATGGTAGTTTGATCATCAAATGAATAAATGGAAGAAACGTCTTACATGTTAAGTATTTGTCTTAAACCATTTTAATCTGGTCTAATAAATGCATGTGTCTGAATGTTCTTTAAAAAGTATAATTTTGCTGACGATCAAATAACCCTTTCTGCGTTATTCCACGATTATGTGCAAGAATTTGTTTGCTACTGTTGTCGTTGAAATAAAGGTTACCAATATGTTCTGCAGCTTGCTTGTTTGCAGAAGAACATTTAAGAGGTCATAAATGTAGAATAAAGGTTGTGGGAAGATGCCAGAAACGTAGTACAAAGCTTGTGGGAAGGAACCCAAAACATAGCAGAAAGGTTGTGGGAAGGTACAAGAAACGTAAAGTAGAGGTTGTGGGAAGGTGCCAGAAATGTAGAATAGTGGTTGTGGGAAGGCGCCAGAAACGTAGAGTAGTGGTTGTAAGAAGGTGCTAGAAACGTAGTAGAAAGGTAGTGGGAAGATATTAGAAAGGTAGAATACAAGTTGTGAAAAGGTGCCAGAAACGTATCAGAAATGTTCTGCGAAGGTGTCGTTAACGTACAATAAGGGTTGTGGAAACGTGCCAGAAACGTATCAGAAAGGTTGTGGGAAGGACGTAGAAAGGTAGTGCGACGGTGTCTGAAAAGTTGTAAAATGGTAATTTAACTACGTACTTTACTACATTGTAGAAACGTATATAGTAGTTCATATGTTTACGTTGTAGTTACGTAAATAAAATACGTGATCACAACCAAACCAGTATACGTTGTCATTGCGTAATACATCTACGTAGTAGAAAGGTTGTGGGAAGGTGTTCGGAACGTAACGGAAACGTCATGGGAAGGTAGTAGGAGGTACGTTGTGAGAAGGTTGTAAGATGGTAATTTCACTACGTACTTCATAACGTCATAAAAACGTGTATGGTAGTTCACATTTTACGTAATAACTACGTAAGAAAAATACGTAATCATAACCAAGTCACTATACGTTGTCACTACGTATTATAATTTACGTAGTAGAAAGGTTGTGGGGAGGTAGTAGGAGGTACGTTGTGAGAAGGTAGCAAGGTGGTAATTTCACTACGTACTTCACTACGTCGTAAAAACCTATTTGGTAGTTCACGTTTTTACGTAATAACTACGTAAAAAAAATACGTAGTCATAACCAAACCACTACGTTTTAATTACGTAGTTACTACGTAAAATTGTTAGCTGGGTGGTGGGTGTGGTGTGTGTGCTGTGTGTGCTGTGTGTGTGCTGTGTGTGTGCTGTGTGTGTGCTGTGTGTGTGCTGTGTGTGTGCTGTGTGTGTGCTGTGTGTGTGCTGTGTGTGTGCTGTGTGTGTGCTGTGTGTGTGCTGTGTGTGTGCTGTGTGTGTGCTGTGTGTGTGCTGTGTGTGCTGTGTGTGTGCTGTGTGTGTGCTGTGTGTGTGTGCTGTGTGTGTGTGCTGTGTGTGTGTGCTGTGTGTGTGCTGTGTGTGTGTGCATGCGTGCGTGTGCGGTGTTGCGGTGCGGTGCGATCGACGTGTGTGTTTGTTTGTGTGCGTGCGTGCGTGCGTGCGTGCGTGCGTGCGTGCGTGCGTGCCTGCCTGCCTGCCTGCCTGCCTGCCTGCCTGCCTGCCTGCCTGCGTTCGTGTGTGTGTGTTTACTTGTTCGAGTACTAAGACGAAACACGAGATGGCACCACCATTTGACACCACCATTTGACATTGCCGAAGTTAGGAGACAGGCCTGTCTGAGCGTAAGACGTATACTTAGTTATTAAGCGTTTAAGAACTAAACTGTGAGTTTGTCCTATATTGTTATTCATCAGTATCTGTGCTGGGTTGGTATGATTAACAGCAGCACAGTTGTCAGTGTTATCAATTAGCCAAATTTAAGTATGTGTATATAAACGCCCTATTATCGCCCAATTGCAACGTGATTGCTGTCTGTGAGTGAGTCGCATATATACATGTTTCTTGCTCAACCCATACTCAAAGGAGCACCTACAAGGTGAATGCTGCTAGTAATAATTTAGCCATTTTATGCTAGTTAAGTGAAGGGTTGCCGTTTTCTCATATAATCAGCCAGCTACTGTCACATTGATCATCCCTGCCATTGTCATTGGCATTGATCATCAGCAGTTACAAAATACGGATCTATTTAACAAAACTAGGTTTGTATAAAACGGAATATTTATATTGACACTTTTAAATAAATAATAAAACAAAAATTGGTTATCTTGTATATTTTTCATGGCAATCTTAAGGCCAGACACCCAGGTAAATATATAATAAAAATACTCAAACTAGTTTTCTGCCAGATTACGATAGCTTTTATGTTTGCTATCAATAAAGAGTTTACTTGTACTGTATGACAATTACATACCTCTCAATTCTATCATTTGGGTAGAATAAATTGGACTATTTGCATAAATTATAAAATAATCCTATCCACCTGCCGTGTCTGGCCTTAACTATATAAAAGGTCAATTGATACGTGAAGAAAATCTCATATCTGTCTGACACGTGCAGACAATGTGCTAAATTTACATTTCTTCTTATCATTCATCATCCGAGAACTATTCGTGCTAGCTATTTACAGAACTTCGTTGGAAGACAACATTATCTGTTTGTTTAAAACAATCACAAGCTATCATTGTTCTGACTAAAACATACACACACTCACATGTACAGATGGACACTTTCCCATACCATCTCACATTGGCAGTCGAAAACCTGAACAAAGTACCCCTTGATTTAATTTTTTACCCCTTGTTTTCAGCAACGGGGTACATTACCCCTTTCCACAAACCCTGGCGAGGGCTCTGTGGTACCTTAATTAACAATAAAATAGATCTAGTGTATACTATTTCATGATGTTACAATAACAGTTATCACAGATGTATAGTATCTTGGCAATAAATATGTTGGTTTATTATATCATGATTTTATAAAAACATTTATTACGCATGTACAGTACTGTAACAACAAAATAGATGTAGTTCATATGTAATTGATCATGATTTTATGGTAACAGTTATTACACCTGTATAATACTGTAGCAATAAAATATATCTGTAGTTAATATTATTTCATGATTTTTATGGTAACAGTTATTACACGTGTATAGAACTGTAACAATAAAATGTATTATGTCATTTATAAATACTATATCATGATTTTACAATAACAATTATCATACAGAGTACCATTACAATAAAGTTGGCCCGACGACATACTTGCAGTAATAGCATAAAATGTTTAAATTAAAATGTAGTTAAATAAGGATGTTGACCAATTTGAAACTGAGTTATCTTGTGATCATGGTGAATATTTGCAGGAGTGACCTTGCCTATTTTGATGGACTAAGTGAAACTATTCTGAGTGCTGGACTCGTCAAGCCAAAGCCTGGTGGGTGCCTAGACTTTCTCCCTCTTGTGTATACTGCTACAATGTAGCACATAGGCTCTGTATAAGTATCAAACAAAGCCTGGTGGGTGCCTAGACTTTCAAACTTAGGTTAAAAGGTGAGTCGGTGCATTTAGTGTAAATATTTGGAAATATGAAAGTGCAAATGTACTCATACATGTATGATTGAGATGAAAATGTTAAGTTTCAAGTATAAATGCATTTGACGAGGCATTTCCCTGGCTATAGTCAGTGAAGGATCACTGTGGACGTATAAATACATTTAGACCAGTCGTCTTCAGGCAGTAATTGCAGTGTGAAGTGGAGTTGGTGTTTGAACAAACAGGTCTGGCCGAGGTGAAATGTAAAGCACTTTGAGCAGTCTAGAGGGCTGGGCACCACATCGTACAAGACTGGAGTGGGTCATAATTATTACATGTGTACATCATTTTACATTTAATTAATCATGACATAACTTATAAGGTTGCAAGTTCATAAACATAAAAGTCGGTGTGATATACATTAAGTATACAATGATGTATACTTACCACAAGGACAGTGACTTAAGCCACTTATCATTGTATGCCTTGAGTAATGCATTCTGTAACTGACGTCAATGTTTGCAGGAGTCTTCCAGCCACACATAGAGTTCCTCTTGGTTCGGGCTACCCCAGTCGACATTGTCCTCCTTGGTGTCAGCTTTAGCAAGCAAGTGGAAGGTTGGTTAAGGTTTCTATCAAACATTGTCCTCCTTGGTGTCAGCTTTAGCAAGCAAGTGGAAGGTTGGTTCTGGTTTCTATCAAACATTGTCCTCCTTGGTGTCAGCTTTAGCAAGCAAGTGGAAGGTTGGTTCTGGTTTCTATCAAACATTGTCCTCCTTGGTGTCAGCTTTAGCAAGCAAGTGGAAGGTTGGTTCAGGTTTCTATCAAACATTGTCCTCCTTGGTGTCAGCTTTAGCAAGCAAGTGGAAGGTTGGTTCAGGTTTCTATCAAGCATTGTCCTCCTTGGTGTCAGCTTTAGCAAGCAAGTGGAAGGTTGGTTCTTGTTTCTATCAAACATTGTCCTCCTTGGTGTCAGCTTTAGCAAGCAAGTGGAAGGTTGGTTCTGGTTTCTATCAAGCATTGTCCTCCTTGGTGTCAGCTTTAGCAAGCAAGTGGAAGGTTGGTTCTTGTTTCTATCAAATATTGTCCTCCTTGGTGTCAGCTTTAGCAAGCAAGTGGAAGGTTGGTTCAGGTTTCTATCAAACATTGTCCTCGGTGTCAGCTTTAGCAAGCAAGTGGAATGTTGGTTCTGGTTTCTATCAAACATTGTCCTCCTTGGTGTCAGCTTTAGCAAGCAAGTGGAAGGTTGGTTCTGGTTTCTATCAAACATTGTCCTCCTTGGTGTCAGCTTTAGCAAGCAAGTGGAAGGTTGGTTCTGGTTTCTATCAAACATTGTCCTCCTTGGTGTCAGCTTTAGCAAGCAAGTGGAAGGTTGGTTCTGGTTTCTATCAAACTTTGTCATCTGAAACTTTGTCAGTGCGCTAAGTCATAATGTATATACAAAAGTGTTTGAATGCTCTAATGATATTCTACATTGATTGTTCTGATGTCAATGTTTGTGTAATTGTTTGCTTTCATTCCTGAAATATTTATGGTTTTGTGCATTGTTAATGTGATTGTTTCACTTCTGAAAAAGTTGGGTGTGTTTCTATTTTAAACTATGGTAATTTAATTTATTTGTTAACGTCTCTGTCAATTTCACATCTTCCAGGGTCATCCTTTGGGGAGATGCATCTGCTTCCCGTGCCTCTGTTCACTGTACCAACAGACAATATACACGTCCTGAACATCACAGGCTCTGACAATGGCAGAGACTTCATGTCAAGCAAAGATGGCTGCCTCTACGAGCTCGCTTATCAGGTAAGTACTCAAGGTTCGTTCACCGGTACAGGCACAGTTCCATTTGTAAACATTCGTTCACCTGCATAGGGACAGTTCCATTTGTAAACATTTGTAAACATTCGTTCACCTGCATAGGGACAGTTCCATTTGTAAACATTCGTTCACCTGCATAGGGACAGTTCCAATTATAATCATTGCTTCACCTGCATAGGGACAGTTCCATTTGTAAACATTCGTTCACCTGCATAGGGACAGTTCCATTTGTAAACATTCGTTCACCTGCATAGGGACAGTTCCATATGTAAACATTCATTCACTAGCATAGGGACAGTTCCATTTGTAAACTTCCGTTCACCTGCATAGGGACAGTTCCAACTGTAATCATTGCTTCTCCTGCATAGGGACAGTTCCATTTGTAAACATTCGTTCACCTGCATAGTGACAGTTCCATTTGTAAACATTTGTTCACCTGCATAGGGACAGTTCCATATGTAAACATTCATTCACTTGCATAGGGACAGTTCCATTTGTAAACTTCCGTTCACCTGCATAGGGACAGTTCCAATTGTAATCATTGCTTCTCCTGCATAGGGACAGTTCCATTTGTAAACATTTGTTCACTTGCATAGGAACAGTTTCATTTGTAAACATTTGTTCACTTGCATAGGGACAGTTCCATTTGTAAACGTTCGTTCACTTGCATAGGGACAGTTCCATTTGTAAACATTCGTTCACTTGCATAGTGAGTTCTATTTGTAAACATTCGTTTACCTGCATAGTGACAGTTCCATTTGTAAACATTCGTTCACCTGCATAGGGACAGTTCCATTTGTAAACATTCGTTCATCTGCATAGGGACAGTTCCAATTGTAATCATTGCTTCATCTGCATAGGGACAGTTCCATTTTTAAACATTCGTTCACCTGCATAGGGACAGTTCCATTTTTAAACATTCGTTCACCTGCATAGGGACAGTTCCAATTGTAATCATTCATTCACCTGCAGCAAGCTGCTGTGTTTTATTGGGTTCAATGAAACTAGTTTTTTAATGAGATTTCCAACATGCTCTCACAAAAATTTGGACATAGACATTCCCAGACTGAAGTTGTAGTTTGTGCTAATCATGTCGTTTGACACGTCCAGTGTGATATTTCTGTTTCATTGCTTCATCTAGTGACCTGTCCATCACGTGACCTGTTGCTAGGCAAAATGTTCATCAAGCCATCACAAATGAATGCTAAAAACATGTAGCTCTTCCATCAATGTTGTTGACATTTTTTCTTTGTGAACTAACAGAGGACAGTCGTTTAGGAGAGGACAGTCGTTTAGGAGAGGACAGTCGTTTAGGAGAGGACAGTCATTTAGGAGAGGACAGTCGTTTAGGAGAGGACAGTCGTTTAGGAGAGGACAGTCGTTTAGGAGAGGACAGTTGTTAAGGAGAGGACAGTTGTTTAGAAGAGGACAGGGCACTTGTGTAGAATCTGGACCCATCTCAATTTCGCCATTATAATTTGAGTTTTGCCCAACTTCGATACCTCAGTGCGTTAGTTCCATTATTCAACATTATCACATGGATATTTACGTTTAAGAATTATTGTGTGTTAACGCACTTTTGAAGCGTAAATAGCGCCCCGGTTTGCATCAACATGCGCCGCTATATCGCTCATTTTACGAGCGCGATGTGGTAACGCACTACCGCAGTGATGCAGACCAGCACACACCGGGTTGCTATTTGGGCTTCAAAAATGTGCTAAGATGCAATATTTTCGTAATATATACATGCCTGGGATGATGTTGAATGATGGGACTAACGCTCTGATGTATCAAAGTTAGGCAAAACTTAAGTAATAACAGCGAAATCGAGGTGGGTCCGGATTCTACACAAGTGCCGAGGACAGTTGTTAAGGAGAGGACAGTTGTTTTGGAGAGGACAGTTGTTTAGGAGAGGACAGTTGTTTAGGAGAGGACAGTTGTTTAGGAGAGGACAGATGTTTTTGAGAAGACAGTTGGTTAGGAGACGACAGTTGTTAAGGAGAGGACAGTTGTTTAGAAGAGGACAGTTGTTTTTGAGAAGACAGTTGGTTAGGAGATGGCAGTTGGTTAGGAGACGGCAGTTGTTTAGGAGACGACAGTTGTTAAGGAGAGGACAGTTGTTTTGGAGAGGACAGTTGTTTAGAAGAGGACAGTTGTTTTTTAGAAGAGGACAGTTGTTTTTTAGAAGACAGTTGGTTAGGAGACAACAGTTGTTAAGGAGAGGACAGTTGTTTAGGAGAGGACAGTTGTTAAGAGGAGACAGTTGTTTAGGAGAGGACAGTTGTTTTGGAGAGGACAGTTGTTTAGGAGAGGACAGTTGTTTAGAAGAGGACGGTTGGTTAGGAGACGGCAGTTGTTTAGGAGACGGCAGTTGTTTAGGAGAGGACAGTTGTTAAGGAGAGGACAGTTGTTTAGGAGAGAACTGTGTGCAGGAAAGATATATTTAACAGATTTGTCACTGATGAATTTAAACTTTCATGTAATGAACATTATCCTAGTGACATCAGTTTCTAGTTAACATTGGTGCCTGTTGTAACAGAATTGTACACAAGCTTGACCTGTGTTATCTGTATACTGTATACTATTATGTGTTATCTGTATACTATTATGTGTTATCTGTATACTGTATACTATTATGTGTTATCTGTATACTAATATGTGTTATCTGTATACTATGATGTGTTATCTGTATACTACTATGATGTTGTAGGCGGAAGATGGTTGGTTCAGCAGAAAGTGCAGAAAAATCAACCACTCAACGAGTCGTCTCTCTTTCGTTGTTCCATCCTTTCTCAACTTCTCCTTCATTGATGATGGTATGCACAATGTTCTTACCCATTAACTTTGTTGATGATGGCACGCACAATGTTCTTACCCATTAACTTTGTTGATGATGGCATGCATAATGTTCTTACTCAGTAACTTTGTTGATGATGGTACGCACAATGTTCTTACCCATTAACTTTGTTGATGATGGCACGCAAAATGTTCTTACCCATTAACTTTGTTGATGATGGCACGCACAATGTTGTTACTCAGTAACTTTGTTGATGATGGCACGCACAATGTTCTTACTCAGTAACTTTGTTGATGATGGTACGCACAATGTTCTTACCCATTAACTTTGTTGATGATGGCACGCACAATGTTCTTACCCATTAACTTTGTTGATGATGGCACGCACAGTGTTCTTACTCATTAACTTTGTTGATGATGGCACGCACAATGTTCTTACTCACTAACTTTGTTGATGATGGCATGTATAATGTTCTTACTCATTAACTTTGTTGATGATGGTACGCACAATGTTCTTACTCATTAACTTTGTTGATGATGGCACGCACAGTGTTCTTACTCATTAACTTTGTTGATGATGGCACGCACAATGTTCTTACTCATTAACTTTGTTGATGATGGTATGCACAATGATACACTCATGCACACCGCACATGTACATACATGATACAACTATATATTGAAGTAACTTCACATTTTCCTATAAACCAAGCGTGTCTTTTTTGTGTGAGATATGTTGGTAACTGTTACCTTAACGTGACACAAGTGTTAATTCGGTGGTTCTTACAGTGTACTTTGTTTTCCAGATCCTCTCCTACACATTAGTATAGATGACAGCAGGAAACTGCTGTATACATTATCAGAGAAAGGAACCATTCAGGTACAATGTTTCTTATTGGTTATGGTATTTTATTTTATTTTAAAGTTGTATTATGACACAAATAATATTTCAATTAACTTGCAAACTTTTTATCAAAAAATAAATGTAATTTTACAAGTATTGGTAATTGTGCAATGTTTATAGGAAATGTTGTTTATGTTAGCAGTGTTTACACAGAGATGTTTACACAAAGATCCCATCATGTCTAATCCTGTTCAGGTCTCCAGGATTGATAAAATCATAGCTTTAAAAATTACACTTATTTGTCATTGAGTAAAAGTGATAAATAAAAATTACAACTAAATCTGTGGTCAGATCTTCTAAAACACAGGGATGAGAAATTTCCGTTTTTTGCCGGATTTCCGGTTTTTATACTGCTCCAAAGAGCATTTTTGTGAATCGTGTAAATCCGGGGAGAAAAAATGAATGTTGGGGGGTAAGGCATATAAAATCCTGGACAATTCACTGACGATCTATCTGCGGATTGAGTTAACCATCTATCCACCGGGTGTCGCCACGTGTTAATGACGTTGAATGGCGATTAGAGACAGAACCGACCCAACCGAACCCGTGAATCTGCGAAGTAAAACCCTTACTTCTGTCAGCTGTTCGCTATTGAAAATGTTAACATTTTCTATTGAATATTGCTCAAAATACACCATATGTTGTCTACAATTAAAACATATCTCTGAGGTGTCCCCCCTTCCCCATTAGATGAAACAGTCCTCTCGGACTGAAATGTGGGCCACAGCAAAATTTCCGTTTTTTTCTCTGAATGTTACTCTCATCCCTGAAAACAGGATCACTACACAGATCATAAAATGCTTGCATAGAACTTTTAAAGACATTTTATGTATGTAAATGGGTCGAAACTGGATCTTTACTCAGTGTCAAAAACATAGACATACATGCATTGATTGAATAATAACTGTTCGTGCCCAGTTCTGTAGACACATGTTGAATGGAGTGTTTGCCATGACAGCTGTTTGACCTTGGAGAAGACGGCAAGGGCATGGGGCGGGTGGCAGCCATATCTCAGCAGACGACACTCCAGAACTCTGCTCTTGTGGCCAGGTGAGTTCTACAGAAGACGTTTTGATTGGTCTCCCAAGGATAAAAACTTGTTTTATTACTGTTTGTCTTTTATGTGTAGTTGTAAAATATGCACTTGTAAGTTGCTTCTAGATTCAATTACGTTCATAATTTGGAAGTGTAGTAAGTTACCTTTCTGAGTCCTTGTTTGCTCAGATAGAGCTTTCAGAATCCTCTCGATGCTTTCATCAGTGTTGTGAATCTGTGTGTGTCTGTGTGTGTCCATGTGTCTGTGTGTGTCTGTGTGTGTCCGTGTGTGTCCATATGTGTCCGTGTGTGTCCATGTGTGTCTGTGTGTTTATATGTGTCCGAGTGTGTCCATGTGTGCATGTGTGTGTCCATGTGTGTCTGTGTGTGTCCATGTGTGTCTGTGTGTGTTCATATGTGTCTGTGTGTGTCCATGTGTGTCTGTGTGTCCATGTGTGTGTCCGAGTGTGTCCATGTGTGTGTCCATGTGTGTCCATGTGTGTCTATGTGTGTCCGTGTGTGTCCATGTGTGTCCATACGTGTCTGTGTGTGTCCATGTGTGTCCGTGCGTGTGTGTCCATGTGTGTCTGTGTGTGTCCATGTGTGTCTGTGTGTGTCCGAATATGTCCATGTGTGCGTGTGTGTCCATGTGTCTGTGTGTGACCATGTGTGTCCGTGTGTGTCCGTGTGTGTCTGTGTGTGTCCATGTGTGTCCGAGTATGTCCATGTGTGTCCATGTGTGTCTGTGTGTGTCCGTGTGTGTCCATGTGTGTCCATCTGTGCGTGTGATGAGAACATTTTTAAAAAGAATAAACTGTTGGTTTCCATAGAACTATAGACAAGTCAAACTTCAAGCCAATAGTACACATCGCTGCCATCCCAAAGACGGAGTCCATTAATGTCCACCTGGTGGCCATTACACACACTGGTGAGTGCCATTAAGTCAGAAAAATGCACTTGAAATGTTACACAAGTTTCATGTATCGCTGCATCTTAAATGCACAGTTTTATTGGCAGAAATGGAAAAATGCAATACATTAGCTGTTTTATACAAAATGTGTGTTTTACATTAACAACTAAAAATAAAGTTGAAATAATAAATTTTTTGATGTAAACAAAATGTACCATGCTTATTTTTTCCAACAAATTTTTGTCTTTGATCATTAAACCTATTTGAAAATTAGTGTAAACATGCATCTAAGAATCGCTGAGTGGGCGACGTAAACATGCTGAATATGAGACTAGAGACAGTGGAATAAACTACACTGTGTTTGCAGGAGTGCGCCTGTACTTCACAACGAGTCCCTTCTACCAGCGAAGTCGCCCCTCCATGTTGTCTCTCATCCACGTGCCCATGCCCCCGGGGTTCTCTGCCAGTGCCCCTCCGCAACGTCCCACTCGTGTCCACATCGCCCACTACAGGAAGGGTATGGTACCGCCATGTGGGGGTCATTTAAATCTCCGCCATTTTGTGCAAATATTGTCTAATTTGGAAACGCTGCCATTCTTTAACGAACACATACAAATATAATTCTTGAAAATGTTCACTATACATTCTATTGCATTTGTTAAAATGCTGTGTTTTAATTTTTTTAATAACTGGTAAAATGCAGAAAATACTTGTTTGTTTTGCAATAAATACTGGTTTATCTTTCAAACTATTGATGTTTTTTTATTTTGGGTAATTGCACAGAGTATAGTATGCTGAATGCAACATTGAAAACTTTAATTACCACCAGAAATTTAATTTTTCCAAATGCAGAATTGTTTTGGGTTGTTGAGAAAATAGGAAAATAGTCATCAAAGATTGCATAATGGATTTGATTACTTGATATATCGACACACTTGATCCGTGAATAATAGTTATTTAGAAGTAAGTAATTGTTATAACAGTAGACTTTATTGAAACTACAATCAGCCCAATCAAGGGATGAGTGAGTGAAACAAATGAAGCTATCATAATCTTGCAGAAAACCAGTTTGAGTAATTTTTGTCAAAAAGCACCATTTCACTTGGCGTGTCTGGACTTAATGGTTGATCAGAATGGAATGAATGTGTTTTTTACCTTGGAATGTTCATTGGAAATGAACACAGTTCAAGAGGTTGTTCGATGCAAGTCGGTGGCTGTGGACATTGTAAGCTTAAAAAACCAACCCTAAGATGGTGTAAGTTATTGTCAGATGTGTACATTTTAAAGATTCAGCTTTGCAAAACATTTTATGTAGTGCGAGTTCTGCAGAAAACATCACACACAAATACGTAGTCACTCTTACCTTGTGTGGCCCTGTATAACAATATTACCTTGTGTGGCCCTGTATAACAATCTTACCTTGTGTGGCCCTGTATAACAATCTTACCTTGTGTGGCCCTGTATAACAATCTTACCTCGTGTTGCCCTGTATAACAATCTTACCTCGTGTGGCCCTGTATAACAATCTTACCTCGTGTTGCCCTGTATAACAATCTTACCTCGTGTTGCCCTGTATAACAATCTTACCTTGTGTGGCCCTGTATAACAATCTTACCTTGTGTGACCCTGTATAACAATCTTACCTTGTGTGGCCCTGTATAACAATCTTACCTTGTGTTGCCCTGTATAACAATCTTACCTTGTGTGGCCCTGTATAACAATCTTACCTTGTGTGACCCTGTATAACAATCTTACCTTGTGTGACCCTGTATAACAATCTTACCTTGTGTGGCCCTGTATAACAATCTTACCTTGTGTGACCCTGTATAACAATCTTACCTTGTGTGGCCCTGTATAACAATCTTACCTTGTGTTGCCCTGTATAACAATCTTACCTTGTGTTGCCCTGTATAACAATCTTACCTTGTGTGGCCCTGTATAACAATCTTACCTTGTGTTGCCCTGTATAACAATCTTACCTTGTGTGGCCCTGTATAACAATCTTACCTTGTGTGGCCCTGTATAACAATCTTACCTTGTGCGGCCCTGCATAACAATATATTAAGTTGGCCAAGTTCTGAGAGAACTACTCAGGTAGAGATAAAAAAAAATGTTATCGCACACCTAACTTGGTGGTGATTGTGTAGCCTATATCACTTGATGGTGATTGTGTGTCACTTGGTGGTGATTGTGTAAGCCTGTGTCATATGGTGGTGACTCTGTAGCCTGTGTCACTTGGTGGTGATTGTGTAAGCCTGTGTCATATGGTGGTGACTCTGTAGCCTGCGTCACTTGGTGGTGATTGTGTAAGCCTGTGTCATATGGTGGTGACTCTGTAGTCTGTGTCACTTGGTGGTGATTGTGTAAGCCTGTGTCATATGGTGGTGACTCTGTAGCCTGTGTCACTTGGTGGTGATTGTGTAGCCTGCATCATCAGAGACCGTGTTGGTGGTGACTCTGTAGCCTGTGTCACCAGAGACCATGTTGTTGGTGGTGACTCTGTAGCCCATGTCACCTTGTGGTGATTGTGTAGCCTGTGTTACCAGGGACTAAGCTGTTGGTGGTGACTGTAGCCTGTGTCACTTGGTAATTGTGTTGCCTGTGTCACCTTGTGGTGATTGTATAGCATGTGTCACCAAGGACCATGTTGTTGGTGGTGTCTTTGTAGCCTGTGTCACCACGGACCATGTTGTTGGTGGTGACTCTGTAGCCTGTGTCACCACGGACCATGTTGTTGGTGGTTTCTGGGAAAAACTGGTTTTTGACAGGGCAGCAGGAAATACCCGGCATTTACCGGTATTTACCAGTAATTTCCGGGAATAACTCCTAAAACGAGAATAAGTCCATAACTGAGATTAACATTCGTTAGTTCCTGTAACTAAACCTAGTCCAGCTGGAAAGATAATTAATATCGAGAGCAAATACTGGTTACCAGTCCAGGCCTAATCCTTGTTTGTGTTTGCCAGGAAATCCATGACATGAAAGAGTAAAATATTCAGTTAGTAAATAAATGTCATTGTTACTTTCATAAAGGACAGTGCTCAATTCTGCTGTCTGGGTCTTCTTCTAAAGAAGTATGGTGATGAAGTCATATAGCCTGTACTAGTGCTGTCTCATATTGTCAGATGTCAGTTTGCAATCTGTTTAAAGAACAAAGAAATGTTGAGCTTTGGACATTGGCAGGTATGTATCAGGGTCCATACACAATGACAGATACCAAATTCAAGGCATTTTAATAGAGAATGAACTGGTGCCAGACTATTGACTGCAACCCACAGCTGGTCAACAAAAGATGGAGTGACATGAAAATGCTAATCAGTAACACATAGTAACAGCCATGTCAATTTAAGTGGTCATGGAAGATAAATTTGAAAGAACAGGAAGCCCTGCATCATAGAAAGGGTCCATGGGACCATGGGCAACTGTTGTGCAATATATGCTGATGGGCAGCAAAAGTGCTCCCCTGCCAGAGTGGGGAGGGTGGCTACTGATGAACAAAGGTTACCAGGGTCAGTGGGCAACTGTAGCCAACAGCAGTTCCATGGGTTATGCAATATAAGCTGATAAGGCAACTTTATTTATTTGTTGCAGTTTTCAGTCAAACTACATTATGTTTGTCCAGAATCATTCTGGTGATGGTACAGTAGCTTTATTGCAATACAGCTCCAAATTTAATACTTTTAAATGTTTTTCCCATTATCCTGGTTTTTACCACTTGTTGAGGGTTTTTCCCAAGACAGCATT
The DNA here is from genome assembly GCA_963995525.1 of Escarpia spicata. Lineage (NCBI taxonomy): Eukaryota > Metazoa > Annelida > Polychaeta > Sabellida > Siboglinidae > Escarpia > Escarpia spicata. Next base: position 43,575,215 of record OZ023216.1, read on the forward strand.
TACCGGTATTTTCCACCCGGTGTTTACCAGGGTGGGAAAAACGTGCCAACCCTGGTGTCACTTGGTGGTGACTCTGTAGCCTGTGTCACTTGGTGGTGATTGTGTAGCCTGTGTCACTTGGTGGTGATTGTGTAGCCTGTGTCACTTGGTGGTGATTGTGTAGCCTGTGTCACTTGGTGGTGATTGTGTAGCCTGTGTCACTTGGTGGTGATTGTGAAGCCTGTGTCAACAGGAAACATGTTGGTGGTGATTGTGTAGCCTGTGTCAACAGGAAACATGTTGGTGGTGATTGTGTAGCCTGTGTCAACAGGAAACATGTTGGTGGTGACTCTGTAGCCTGTGTCACCAGAGACCATGTTGTTGGTGGTGACTCTGTAGCCTGTGTCACCAGGGACCCTGTTGCTGGCAGCAGCCACTGCAGAGGATGGGGACGTGTTGTGGACGACGACTGCTGACAGTTTCCCCTTCCAACTCCACCTGCGCATTTTGTGCTTTATAAGAGTGACACACAACATGTTCCATTGCCATTGGCGGGGTAACGTTTTATGGTCAGTCACGAGGGAGCCATCTGAGTCTGTGCAGCTGATGGAAGTTGCTGTATCAATTTATTAAATCATGAACTGCAGTTTAAGTTTTGGCATACAGCAGTGTCAACTGGCCATGGCAGTCTGAAGCAGAGAGAGTAAGATCCAAGTAGTTGTCTTGGTATTTTTGCTGTGGAATGATAATATCATTGTGAAATGTTAAAGATCTATGTGGTGACATTTTGTTTTCTTATTTGATGTTACTTTGTTGATGAACATTGCACATTAAAATGTCATCTTATAAATGTTATGTTGCTGTTTTAATGGCTTTTGTCTTGTCCACTGAAGATGACAATGGCTACAAAAGGGTGAAATAATTAATCTGTCCGTTATGTCACATGTTGCCTAGCAACCAGGTCTTTCAAAAATGTTGCCATAAATGTAAAGCTGCCAGACATTGTATTTTTCGTGGGAATTCTAGCCCCAACTTTTTCTTGGCAAAAAGGGCAAATTTGCCTAAGCGAGAACATTATATGCGGGAATGGTTAATATGTTGTATGTATGAGGCCACTGAACTTCACTGTATGTAGGAAGAGATCCAGGATGTGTCTTGTATGTAGGAAGAGATCCAGGTCAGAGTCTGGATGTTTCTTGTATGTAGGAAGAGATCCAGGTCAGAGTCTGGATGTGTCTTGTATGTAGGAAGAGGTCCAGGTCAGAGTCTGGATGTGTCTTGTATGTAGGAACAGATCCAGGTCAGAGTCTGGATGTGTCTTGTATGTAGGAAGCGGTCCAGGTCAGAGTCTGGATGTGTCTTGTATGCAGGAAGAGGTACAGGTCAGAGACTGGATGTGTCTTGTATGTAGGAAGAGGTGTAAGTCAGAGTCTGGATGTTTCTTGTATGTAGGAAGAGATCCAAGTCAGAGTCTGGATGTGTCTTGTATGTAGGAAGAGGTCCAAGTCAGAGTCTGGATGTGTCTTGTATGTAGGAAGAGATCCAGGTCAGAGTCTGGATGTGTCTTGTGTGTAGGAAGAGGTCCAGGTCAGAGTCTGGATGTGTCTTGTGTGCAGGAAGAGGTCCAGGTCAGAGTCTGGATGTGTCTTGTGTGCAGGAAGAGGTCCAGGTCAGAGTCTGGATGTGTCTTGTGTGTAGGAAGAGGTCCAGGTCAGAGTCTGGATGTGTCTTGTGTGTAGGAAGAGGTCCAGGTCAGAGTCTGGATGTTTCTTGTGTGTAGGAAGAGGTCCAGGTCAGAGTCTGGATGTGTCTTGTGTGTAGGAAGAGGTCCAGGTCAGAGTCTGGATGTGTCTTGTGTGTAGGAAGAGATCTAGGTCAGAGTCTGGATGTGTCTTGTGTGTAGGAAGAGGTCCAGGTCAGAGTCTGGATGTTTCTTGTGTGTAGGAAGAGGTCCAGGTCAGAGTCTGGATGTGTCTTGTGTGTAGGAAGAGGTCCAGGTCAGAGTCTGGATGTTTCTTGTGTGTAGGAAGAGGTCCAGGTCAGAGTCTGGATGTGTCTTGTGTGTAGGAAGAGGTCCAGGTTAGAGTCTGGATGTGTCTTGTGTGTAGGAAGAGGTCCAGGTCAGAGTCTGGATGTTTCTTGTATGTAGGAAGTGGTCCAGGTCAGAGTCTGGCTCCAAGCGCTTTACACTTTACTTCCTGGCTGACCTGTTCAATCGATCACCATCTTGACGTCTCTGGGAAGCATTGAGCCACACTGCAATAAATGCGCGAAGACTATTTGTACACAAATATCCACCACTGTCTCTAGCCAGGTACTCATTCATACAGCTAAGTGAATTGAAGCAATGTAGAGTAAACAAACTTGCCCAAGGTTCGACCCCACGCACAGGATTTGAACCCGCATTCTCTCAGTCGAGAGTCAGAGGCTCTTACAGCTGTGCTACTGCGCCCCTGCTGTGTCTTGTAGGAAGTGATGCCAATCCAGGGTCAGAGGCTCTTACAGCTGTGCTACTGTGCCCCTGCTGTGGCTTGTAGGAAGTGATGCCAATCCAGGGTCAGGCGTGGGCAATCTCGGAGATGCCGTCCTGGAGCGCTGACCTGGGAGAGATTTGTCTAATGGAGGAGATGGGAAAGGCAGACCCCCCAGCCGTCGTCACCCAACACCTTGACCCACCCAGGAAGTTTGTCCTCATCAACTCACAGGTGAGGGGATCATTGTCCTTAACTCACAGGTGTGGGATCATTGTCCTTAACTCACACGTAGTGATCATTGTCCTGAATTCACAGGTGTGAGGATCATTGTCTTTAACTCAGGTGAGGAGATCATTGTCCTTAACTCACATGTGAGGGGATCATTGTCCGTAACTCAGTCCGTAACTCACATGTGAGGGATCATTGTCCTTAACTTATAGGTGAGGGGATCATTGTCCTTAACTCATAGGTGAGAGATCATTGTCCTTAACTCACAGGTGAGGGGTCATTGTCCTTAACTCACAGGTGAGGGGATCATTGTCCTTAACTCATAGGTTTGGGGATCATTGTCCTTAATTCACAGGTGAGGGGATCATTGTCCTTAACTCACATGTGAGGGATCATTGTCCCTAACTCAGGTGAGGGGATCAATGTCCTTAACTCATAGGTTAGGGAATCATTGTCCTTAACTCATACATGGGGGTCATTGTCCTTAACTCACAGGTGAGGGGATCATTTTCCTTAAATCACAGGGGACGGAGTCTTGGTAATCGTCATCAAACACAGTTAAACATTAGTATTATTTATCAAATTATTTTGTATTTTTCCATATCAGAATCCAAATGCAACATTTGACAGTGGAAGAGTGACACTGCATTGTACATGTTGATAATTGTTAAAGAGTGGTCTGTGGGCAGCTCTAATGTATACCTTTGCCTCTGCAGGACTGCTACCTCATGACGAAGCAGCAGCCAGTAGACCAGCTGCGACAGCTGCTGCTGAATGCATCCCCTGACTCGGAGCAAGTGAAGGCATTCTTCAAACTCCACCGGGTAGGTCATCCACACCCTCTCCCTCATCCACACCTTCTCCCTCATCCACACCCTCTCCCTCATCCACACCCTATCCCTCAACCAAAACCTCTCCCTCATCCACACCCTCTCCCTCATACACACCCTCTCCCTCATCCACACCCTCTCCCTCATCCACACCCTCTCCCTCAACCACACCCTATCCCTCATCCACACCCTCTCCCTCAACCACACCCTCCCTCATCCACACCCTATCCCTCATCCACACCCTCTCCCTCAACCACACCCTCTCCCTCGTCCTCACACTCCCTCATCCACACGCTTTCCCTCATCCACACACTCTCCCTCAACCACACCCTCATGCACACCCTCTCCCTCATCCATACTCTCTCCCTCATCCACACACTCCCTCAACCACATCCTCATGCACACCCTCTCCCTCATCCATACCCTCGCCCTAATCCACACACTCTCCCTCAACCACACCCTCTCCCTCATCCACACACTCCCTCAACCACACCCTCTCCCTCTCCCTCATCCACACACTCTCCCTCATCCACACATTCTCCCTCAACCACACCCTCTCCCTCATCCACACCCTCATCCACACACTCTCCCTCATCCACACCCTCTCCCTCATCCACACACTCTCCCTCAACCACACCCTCTCCCTCATCCACACACTCTCCCTCATCCACACATTCTCCCTCAACCACACCCTCTCCCTCATCCACACCCTCATCCACACCCTCATCCACACCCTCTCCCTCATCCACACCCTCTCCCTCATCCACACCCTCTCCCTCATCCACACCCTCTCCCTCATCCACACCCTCTCCCTCATCCACACCCTCTCCCTCATCCACACCCTCCCTCATCCACACCCTCTCCCTCATCCACACCCTCTCCCTATCCACACCCTCTCCCTCATCCACACCCTCTCCCTCATCCACACCGTAGTCCACAACATTGGAACTGCTGACACCATTATATAATATAAAACGTTACATTTGTGATATGTATCCTATAAACAGCTTCTATGATCTTGGATAATTCATGGGCAATACTTATGGCAAAGCTACAATTTATTTTAATGATTCCATTAAACCCCTGGTTATTATTAATGAAACAATGTGTTGCATTAATACACATTACGTGCCACGTCCCCATCACAATCAACGGTCCTCATCAATGGTCCTCATCAACGGTCCTCATCACTTGAGGACAACTTCAGGAACTGTGCATAGCATCATGAACAAGTGATTTACGTTCATCTGACGTACTGTACGAATCCAAAACCCGGTAATAATCCTTAACCAATGGGGAATTTCACAAAAAAAGTTACTTTTCTTCGGTTGTGTAATCGCTGAAGGTTTGGCATCTAAAAAGCAACGCATCTAGGAGTAAACATTGACCCGCCTCCACACCTCCATGCCTCCACACCTCCATGCCTCCACACCTCCATGCCTCCACGCCTCCACCCCTCCATGCCTCCACACCTCCATGCTACATAGGCTAGCTGGGTTAAAGTAGTAGCTGGGTGTTGATTGATGTGTGTGTTTGTAGGAACAAGCGTGTGCCACCTGTCTAATCCTGGCTTGTAGTACTCGGGCGGTCGACAAAGAGGTGGGTCTTGTAGATGACATCACCTTCGTGTGACCTTCACAGCTCCTGTGTAGCTCTAAGTTAACTATCTTGCAAGGTATTCAGTAGTCGTTGAAGTTTCTTGTAGAATTTGCTAGATGTATGAATAGGCTTTTCAACTAAATTTTTTGAATAGGCTTTTCAACTAAATTTTTTTTAAACTTGATATTCAGTATAAAAATCTTTAAAATAATTTATTATATTAGCAATGTGTAGAAAACAGCGGTTTTCTGCATTCCACAACTTTGTACCATTTCTGTACACTGTAGAGCTGAATAATGTTAAACTTGGCAGACTTAAAACATCGCTGTTTTGATGTGTATGATGCGCTACCAAACACCCGTCCAGCGCCATGTGTTTCTTTGTCGTCCACATCGTCATGCCTAACTGATGTTCACCATCGTCATGCCTGATTGATGTTCACCATCGTCATGCCTGATTGATGTTCACCATCGTCATGCCTGGCTGATGTTCACCATCGTCATGCCTGGCTGATGTTCACCAGTTGGGGTCATGGTCATTACCAGTGTCTTCATTGTTCATAGATATCAACATTACACATCTGCAACACTTCAGCCTGACTGCTGTGAAATAATGTCAACAAACATATGAGAGTATTCATTAATGAATGCTCTTCTACCATTACCATCAATTTACGTGTATAATACGCCCCCATGTATAATATGACCCTGACTTTTGCTAACTTTTGATAGAATTTCTATATCATGTATAATATGCACCCCGACTTTTAGCAGTTACGGGAGTGCGATTCTTGCCTTTTGTGATAATATTACTAGTTTTCTAGCAGTGTTATCCTGGTCTACAAACATTGATAAATTGATCAGAGAAATTTAGTTTAGCCTTAGCACCATGTATAATATGCACCCCAACTTTTGAGTAAAAAGTGAAGGAAACAAATGCGTATTATACACAGAAATTTCCGGTATTTACGTTTACCTCCTCAGACTGTGACACTGATAGGGAACACCTGACTAACATGTGATCGGCTGTTAAGTTATGCAACTAAAGACAAATAGAACGAGAAACTTAGTGCTGAAATTGTCTTATTCAAATTTAGTGTCGTCATAGCGACATCGAGACGTGACTTGTTTGTGGTTGTTCACAGGTGGTGGAGGAAGCGACCCGGGCTTACTTCCTGTATGGAGGAGAGCCGGAATGTAACTTTGCTGTGTCTGCAGGGGGAGTCAACACCATGTATAGTGAGTGACATGTGTCACCAGGACACTATTCTTGAGACATCAACAATTGTCCTGGTGGCGCACCCTGGTCATCATTTCTCAATATGCAACATCACTGTTACAGAACAAAATCAACTTTTAAGAGCAGATTTGAGCTTATAAGCTGATAAGAACGTTAGTGAGTTGGTCCCCAGAGCATTCTTATGAGCTGATAAGAACATTAGTGAGACGGTCCCCAGAGCATTCTTATGAGCTGATAAAAATGTTAGTGAGATGTTCCCCAGAGGATTCTTATGAGCTGATAAAAATGTTAGTGAGATGTTCCCCAGAGCATTCTTATGAGCTGATAAAAATGTTAGTGAGATGGTCCCCAGAGCATTCTTATGAGCTGATAAAAATGTTAGTGAGATGGTCCCCAGAGCATTCTTATGAGCTGATAAAAATGTTAGTGAGATGGTCCCCAGAGCATTCTTATGAGCTGATAAAAATGTTAGTGAGATGGTCCACAGAGCATTCTTATGAGCTGATAAAAATGTTAGTGAGATGGTCCCCAGAGCATTCTTATGAGCTGATAAAAATGTTAGTGAGATGTTCCCCAGAGCATTCTTATGAGCTGATAAAAATGTTAGTGAGATGTTCCCCAGAGCATTCTTATGAGCTGATAAAAATGTTAGTGAGATGGTCCCCAGAGCATTCTTATGAGCTGATAAAAATTTTAGTGAGATGGTCCCCAGAGCATTCTTATGAGCTGATAAAAATGTTAGTGAGATGGTCCCCAGAGCATTCTTATGAGCTGATAAAAATGTCAGTGAGATGGTCCCCAGAGCATTCTTATGAGCTGATAAAAATGTTAGTGAGATGGTCCCCAGAGCATTCTTATGAGCTGATAAAAATGTTAGTGAGATGGTCCCCAGAGCATTCTTATGAGCTGATAAAAATGTTAGTGAGATGGTACCCAGAGCATTCTTATGAGCTGATAAAAATGTTAGTGAGATGGTCCCCAGAGCATTCTTATGAGCTGATAAAAATGTTAGTGAGATGGTCCCCAGAGCATTCTTATGAGTTGATAAAAATGTTAGTGAGATGTTCCCCAGAGCATTCTTATGAGCTGATAAGAACATTAGTGAGACGGTCCCCAGAGCATTCTTATGAGCTGATAAAAATGTTAGTTAGATGTTCCCCAGAGGATTCTTATGAGCTGATAAAAATGTTAGTGAGATGTTCCCCAGAGCATTCTTATGAGCTGATAAAAATGTTAGTGAGATGGTCCCCAGAGCATTTTTATGAGCTGATAAAAATGTTAGTGAGATGGTCCCCAGAGCATTCTTATGAGCTGATAAAAATGTTAGTGAGATGGTCCCCAGAGCATTCTTATGAGCTTATAAAAATGTTAGTGAGATGGTCCCCAGAGCATTCTTATGAGCTGATAAAAATGTTAGTGAGATGGTCCCCAGAGCATTCTTATGAGCTGATAAAAATGTTAGTGAGATGGTCCCCAGAGCATTCTTATGAGCTGATAAAAATGTTAGTGAGATGGTCCCCAGAGCATTCTTATGAGCTGATAAAAATGTTAGTGAGATGGTCCCCAGAGCATTCTTATGAGCTGATAAAAATGTTAGTGAGATGGTCCCCAGAGCATTCTTCAGTGTCATTATTTTATTCCACGTTAATCTTCATGTAATTGCGTAGTGTGGTATAACTATTCAAGGGTAAATACTGATTTTAGCTCTGTGAAATTCTATTCATGTCTGTGATGGCTCTTAATTATATCAGTTTCCATGCTGTAATGCAGAAAGATATTTCATAGATGATTGTTTCTTGTGGGAAACAAATTGTAAGTTTGCTGCTATACTTTACCTGCTGATGCTGCTAAATAAAACAGTCTTGTGAATGAAGTTGTGAGACTACTAGATGAACTCACAGAATAACTCTGACTTGCAGATGGGCCGCAGTCTTTCCTGAGTGGAGCCAGTGGATTCGGTACACCAAGGAGAGGAGGTGAATTCAACATTTATTTTGAAATACGACTTGCAGGTCATGTGACTTGTTTGACCGATGTGTCTGTAAGTCATGTGACATGTTTGACCGGTGTGTCTGTAGGTCTTGTGACATGTTTGACCTGTGTGTGTCTGTAGGTCAAGTGTGTCTGTGGATCATGTGACATGTTTGATCGGTGTGTGTCTGTAGGTTATGTGACATGTATGACCAGTGTGTGTCTGTAGGTCATGTGTGTCTGTAGGTTATGTGACATGTTTGATCGGTGTGTGTCTGTAGGTCATGTGTGTCTGTGGATCATGTGACATGTATGACCAGTGTGTGTCTGTAGGTCATGTGTATCTGTAGGTTATGTGACATGTTTGATCGGTGTGTGTCTGTAGGTCATGTGTGTCTGTGGATCATGTGACATGTTTGATCGGTGTGTGTCTGTAGGTCACGTGACATGTTTGACCGGTGTGTGTCTGTAGGTCATTTGTGTCTGTAGGTTATGTGACATGTTTGACCAGTGTGTGTCTGTAGGTCATGAGACATGTTTGACCAATGTGTGTGTAGGTCATATGATATGTTTGACCGGTGTGTCTAGGTGAGTTTCCCCAGACGTCCACTCCATTCCCCAACGTCACGCAGCAGCTGCAGTTCCAGAGTCCATCATCCAGCGCCTTCGCTCCAGGCTCCCCGGAGGTCATCTACTCCGGCAAACACAATGGCCTCTGTCTCTACCTCTCTCGCCTTCTCAGGTGTGTTAAGTATATCTGGCTCTCTCGCATTCTCAGGTGTGTTAAGTATATCTGGGTCTCTCGCATTCTCAGGTGTGTTAAGTATCTCTGTGTCTCTCGCATTCTCAGGTGTGTTAAATATCTCTGTGTCTCTCGCATTTTCAGGTGTGTTAAGTATCTCTGGGTCTCTCGCATTCTGAGGTGTGTTAAGTATCTCTGTGTCTCTCGCATTCTCAGGTGTGTTAAGTATCTCTGGGTCTCTCGCATTCTCAGGTGTGTTAAATATCTCTGGGTCTCTCGCATTCTCAGGTGTGTTAAGTATCTCTGGGTCTCTCGCATTCTCAGGTGTGTTAAGTACTGTACATTTGTCTCATGCATTCTCATGTGCCACTGTGGGGGTGTTTTCTGTCCTGACTGTACTTGTTGTTGCCAGGCCACTGTGGGGTGTGTTCTGTCCTGACTGTATTTGTTGTTGCCAGGCCACTGTGGGGTGTGTTCTGTCCTGACTGTATTTGTTTTTGTCAGGCCACTGTGGGGTGTGTTCTGTCCTGACTGTATTTGTTGTTGCCAGGCCACTGTGGGGTGTTTTCTGTCCTGACTGTATTTGTTGTTGCCAGGCCACTGTGGAGTGTGTTCTGTCCTGACTGTACTTGTTTTTGTCAGGCCACTGTGGGGTGTGTTCTGTCCTGACTGTACTTGTTTTTGCGAGGCCACTGTGGGGTGTTTTCTGTCCTGACTGTATTTGTTGTTGCCAGGCCACTGTGGGGTGTGTTCTGTCCTGACTGTACTTGTTTTTGTCAGGCCACTGTGGGGTGTGTTCTGTCCTGACTGTACTTGTTGTTACCAGGCCACTGTGGGGTGTGTTCTGTCCTGACTGTACTTGTTGCCAGGCCACTGTGGGGGTGTGTTCTGTCCTGACTGTACTTGTTGTTGCCAGGCCACTGTGGGGTGTGTTCTGTCCTGACTGTACTTGTTGCCAGGCCACTGTGGGGGTGTGTTCTATCCTGACTGTACTTGTTGTTGCCAGGCCACCGTGGGGTGTGTTCGGTCCTGACTGTACTCGTTGTTGCCAGGCCACTGTGGGGTGTGTTCTGTCCTGACTGTACTTGTTGTTGCCAGGCCACTGTGGGGGTGTGTTCTCTCCTGGCCGTACTTGTTGTTGCCAAGCCACTGTGGGGGTGTGTTCTGTCCTGACTGTATTTGTTGTTGCCAGGCCACTGTGGGGTGTGTTCTGTCCTGACTGTACTTGTTGTTGCCAGGCCACTGTGGGGGTGTGTTCTGTCCTGGCTATACTTGTTGTTGCCAGGCCACTGTGGGGGTGAGTTCTGTCCTGACTGTATTTGTTTTTGCCAGGCCACTGTGGGTGTGTTCTGTCCTGACTGTACTTGTTGTTGCCAGGCCACTATGGGGTGTGTTCTGTCCTGACTGTACGTGTTGTTGCAGGGCCACTATGGGCGTGTGTTCTGTCCTGACTGTACTTGTTGTTGCCAGGCCACTGTGGGGGTGTGTTCTGTCCTGACTGTATTTGTAGTTGCCAGGCCACTGTGGGTGTGTTCTGTCCTGACAGTACTTGTTGTTGCCAGGCCGCTGTGGGGTGTGTTCTGTTCTGACTGTACTTGTTGTTGCCAGGCCACTATGGGGTGTGTTCTGTCCTGACTGTATGTGTTGTTGCCAGGCCACTGTGGAGGTGTGTTCTGTCCTGACTGTACTTGTTGTTGCAGGGCCACTATGGGTGTGAGTTCTATCCTGGCTGTAATTGTTGTTGTCAAGCCACTGTGGGGGTGTGTTCTGCCCTGACTGTACTTGTTGTTGTTGTTGCCAGGCCACTGTGGGGGTGTGTTCTGTCCTCATTGTAATTGCTGTTGTTAAGCTACAGTGATGTGTGTTCTGTCCTGACTGTACTTGTTGTTGCCAGGTCACTGTGGGGTGTGTTCTGTGCTGACTGTACTTATTGTTGCCAGGCCACTGTGGAGGTGTGTTCTGTCCTGACTATTTGTTGTTGTCAAACCACTGTGGGGGGTGTTCTGTCCTGACTGTACTTGTTGTTGCCAGACCACTGTGGGGTGTGCTCTGTTCTGACTGTACTTGTTGTTGCCAGGCCACTATGGGGTGTGTTCTGTCCTGACTGTATGTGTTGTTGCCAGGCCACTGTGGAGGTGTGTTCTGTCCTGACTGTACTTGTTGTTGCAGGGCCACTATGGGTGTGAGTTCTATCCTGGCTGTAATTGTTGTTGCCAGGCCACTGTGGGGGTATGTTCTGTCCTGGCTGTATTTGTTGTTGTCAAGCCACTGTGGGGGTGTGTTCTGCCCTGACTGTACTTGTTGTTGTTGTTGCCAGGCCACTGTGGGGGTGTGTTCTGTCCTCATTGTAATTGCTGTTGTTAAGCTAGTGATGTGTGTTCTGTCCTGACTGTACTTGTTGTTGCCAGGTCACTGTGGGGTGTGTTCTGTGCTGACTGTACTTATTGTTGCCAGGCCACTGTGGAGGTGTGTTCTGTCCTGACTATTTGTTGTTGTCAAGCCACTGTGGGGGTGTGTTCTGTCCTGACTGTACTTGTTGTTGCCAGACCACTGTGGGGGGGTGTTCTGTCCTGACTGTATTTGTTGTTGTCAAGCCACTGTGGGGGTGTGTTCTGTCCTGACTGTACTTGTTGTTGCCAGGTCACTGTGGGGTGTATTTCTGCCCTGACTGTACTTGTTGTTGCCAGGCCACTGTGGGGGTGTGTTCTGTCATGACTGTACTTGTTGTTGTCAAGCCACTGTGGGGGTGTGTTCTGTCATGACTGTAATTGTTGTTGCCAGGTCACTGTGGGGGTGTGTTCTGTCCTGACTGTACTTGTTGTTGCCATGCCACTGTGGGGGTGTGTTCTGTCCTGACTGTACTTGTTGTTGCCAGGTCACTGTGGGGGTGTGTTATGTCCTGACTGTAATTGCAGTTGTTAGGCCACAGTGAGGTGAGTTCTGTCCTGACTGTACTTGTTGTTGCCAGGCCACTGTGCGGGTGTGTTCTATCCTGACTGTACTTGTTGTTGCCAGGCCACTGTGGGGATGTGGTATGGTCAAGGAAATGCCTGCGCCATCTGAACAAAAGAAATATGTAAGTGCAATGAACGTTCTTCAGGATAAAGCCGGGTAGTTAGCAGAATTAGGTGTTGAGTGTAGGAGAACCAAGTGAACGCACCGCACATCAAAGGACAAATGTGGTTAGTCATACCTGCCTCTGTAATACTGCTAATAACAGCTGTTTACAATAGGAATGTTTTGTTGACATTTGTGGGCACAACTTTGCAAAGATGGTCTGTGTATATACCGTCTTTTCCTTTTTCGTTTTGAAATTAGGGAATGAAAAGGAAAAAGCAAACAATGTTAATTTTTCGTTTTCATATTTGATGTGTACGAAAAATTAATACAAACTACTATTCGTGGTATTCCTAATACAGGTTAGAAAAACAAAAAACGATAAAACAATTTTTCGTTTTCACTGCATCAGAATGAAAAACGAAATATGACTGCAGCGCCACTCGTTTTTAGTTTTTGCATTTAGGAAGCTTCGGCTGCCTTACCGCTTTAGCTAGGGGGCTTCAGCGGGACAATTTGATCGCACTGGCGGCATTTTGAAAACAAATTCGCTGAAATTGCATCGCTGACAAAGTGGTATTGTTATCGATGCGACTAGTATGGACGAATATTGGTCGTTTCAGCGCCGTTTATTTTATGAAAGGTTTCAACTATTAAATTTATTATACTGCACTATAATATGTTTTATGGATAAGCACCATATCTTCAGATAATGCGTTTTTTATGTCCTCAGCTAATAAGTTTTTTTCTGTCATCAACTAATGAGTTCTTCCTGTCACCAACTGATGAGATCTTTCTGTCACCAACTAATGAGTTCTTTCTGTCACTAACTAATGAGTTCTTCATGTCACCAACTGATGAGTTCTTTCCGTCACCAACTAATGAGTTCTTTCTGTCATCAACCAATGAGTTATTTCTGTCACAAACTCATGGATTCTTTCTGTCACCAAATAATGAGTTCTTTCTGTCACCAATTACTGAGTTCTTTCTGTCATCAACCAATGAGTTATTTCTGTCACAAACTCATGGATTCTTTCTGTCACCAAATAATGAGTTCTTTCTGTCACAAACTCATGAATTCTTTCTGTCACCACCTAATGAGTTCTTTCTCTCACAAACTAATGAGTTCTTTCTGTCACCAACTCATGAATTCTTTTTGTCACCAACTGACAGGTTCTTTCTGTTGCCAACTAATGGGTTATTTCTATCCTCAGCTGATGAGTTCTTTTTGTCATCAACTAATGAGTTATTTCTGTCACCAACTCATTACTTGGTGACATAATGAATCCATGAGTTGGTGACAGAAATATCTCATTGGTTGGTGACAAAAAGAACTCATCAGCATAGGATAGAAATAACTGTTACCAACTAATTAGTTCTTTCTGTCACAAACTCATGAATTCTTTCTGTCACCACCTAATGAGTTCTTTCTCTCACAAACTAATGAGTTCTTTCTGTCACCAAATAATGGATTCTTTCTGTCACCAACTGATGAGTTCTTCCTGTCACCAACTAATGGGTTATTTCTATCCTCAGCTGATGAGTTCTTTTTGTCATCAACTAATGAGTTATTTCTGTCACCAACTCATTACTTGGTGACATAATGAATCCATGAGTTGGTGACAGAAATATCTCATTGGTTGGTGACAAAAAGAACTCATCAGCATAGGATAGAAATAACTGTTACCAACTAATTAGTTCTTTCTGTCACCAACTCATGGATTCTTTCTGTCACTAACTGATGAGTTCTTTCTGTCACCAACTAATGAGTTCTTCCTGTCACCAACCAATGAGTTCTTTCTGTCACCAACTCTTGGATTCTTTCTGTCACTAACTGATGAGTTCTTCCTGTCACCAACCAATGAGTTCTTTCTGTCACCAACTCATGGATCCTTTCTGTCATCTACTGATGAGTTCTTCCTGTCACCAACCAATGTGTTCTTTCTGTCACCAACTCATGGATCCTTTCTGTCACCAACTGATGAGTTCTTTCTGTCACCAACCCATGGATCCTTTTTGTCACCAACTAATGAGTTCTTCCTGTCACCAACCAATGAGTTCTTTCTGTCACCAACTCATGGATCCTTTCTGTCACCAACTCATGAGTTCTTCCTGTCACCAACTTATGAGTTATTCCTGTTACCAACTCATGGATCCTCTTTGTCACCAACTAATGAGTTCTTTATGTCACCAACCAATAAGTTCTTTCTGTCGCCAACTAATGGGTTCTTTCTGCTTTCTGTCACCAACCAATGAGTTATTTCTGTCACCAACTCATGGGTTTTTTCTGTCATCAACTGGTGAGTTCTTTCTGTCACCAACCAACGAGTTCTTTCTGTCACCAACTCATGAGTTCTTTCTGTCACCAACTCATGAGTGTTTTCTGTCCACAGCTGATGAGTCGATTCTACGGTGAACAACTCAGCTGGATCCTGGTCAAGTTGAATGCCATGCACGAGTTCATGAACAGAAACTCAGTTCAGTTCTCCTATCCCCATGGAAAGGTATTGATGGGGTGACTAATGGGCATAAGTTTACTGTGATAGTTCAGTGCACTATTAATGATAACTAGTGATAGTTCAGTGCACTATCAATGATACATCACATCAATTATTATTGTGCATCAGTAGTTCAGTGTATCTGTGCTTAGTATTGTGATCATGCAAGAGAAGTTGTCCAAGAGGTTCTGTCACATACTTCCTGCATATTCGTATTTTAGAACACAGTGCAACACGCTTATATTGAACACGGATACAACGAATTGACAGATATAACGAAACAATTTCTTACGTGCGGGTTTTTTCCCTATCCTCCATTATAAGCGTTATAAGCCATATTATGAACACGGGTATAACGAATTCACAGTTATTACGAACACCTTTTCCTGAAAAAATTTCGCAGTATAAAAAATGTCTGTCCAACTGAAAAACGCCCGGTTATTCGCAAATACTACCCGCCCGTGACCTGGAAGCCATGCCATGGACGCGCAGAGCACAGTGTAAATGAGGGAAATCACTTGTAACAGGGCTAGGCAGTGAAACAACGCTGCAGTGCACTGCCACTGGCTTGAGGATTTCCTTTTGTCTGGTGCCCTAGCCAACAGCAAACAAGCGTCAATCGAGGACTTCTTCAAAGCAGATTAACTGGTGTCATTCTGTTTGTGTTGTACAAGAAGTAGTAGTTACCTTGGCTCCGTCCTGCCACAGTTCATGTTTTAGAGTGCTTGAATGCGACATGCTCGCCATGTGTTTACATCATACTGTATTTCGTGAGTTTTTTACAGACTGACTGCTATCTTATACTATAACTACACTTAATAGTAACATTTGTAACTGTTTGATGTGCCATCTAAATAAATGTTGCAAAAATATCATTGCGTTTGATAGATACCTG
Source organism: Escarpia spicata (assembly GCA_963995525.1). Lineage (NCBI taxonomy): Eukaryota > Metazoa > Annelida > Polychaeta > Sabellida > Siboglinidae > Escarpia > Escarpia spicata. The sequence continues at coordinate 43,590,727 of OZ023216.1, forward strand.
GCGAATAGTTTAAAAACTGTCACATGCAACACTGCCTCCTAGTGGGTAAATGCGTAGACGTATATAATGAATTCACTGATATAATGAACTCGTTAGCTACCTGCAAAGTAGTTCGTTATAAGCGTGTTGCACTGTATTTTATTTGCTGTGTAAGTGTGTGCTAGATGCACTGATGAGTGTCTGTGATGATTCGACGTCTCTTGCTGTGTTTTGTAGTGTCCATGGTTTGCACCACCAGAGGGCCGGCGGGTACCGAGGCGATACCCTCGCTGACGAACAAGTCAGACGAAAGTATCAAGGTAAGTCTTGTCAGATGCAAGCAGCTAATATATGATTCAGTAGACCTATTTATTGCTCCACCTTAACCTATGTAGTTTATTTATATTTACTGATGGCACGTGTGGAAAGGCACAGGATAATGTTATGTCATTAAAGTTGGTCTTAGAGGAAGGAAAGTAACCATCAACACAGGCATATTCACAATTGTCTCGCAAATTCATGTGAGGATTCTGGTTGCGAGAGTCACCTCAGTTGGTGTTGTGTCCAACATTAAATAAGATAGTAATACTTTAAATAAGCTACTAGTTTCATCAAAATTACATAAAACTAATTTCACAACCGAATGAACTTGAATTGGGATGAGCAAAACACTGGTTAAGCGAGGTTTCCATGTTTTTGTAGCAGAGGCAGACAACCAAGAGAGTCAGTCTCTGAAGCAGCTGCATGTGCTGGTGGCGCGGATGTGTGAGTCTCTCGCCCTCTGGAAGATCCTCTGTGACCACCAGTTCCATGTCATTTGTGCTGCACTCAGCGCGGTTGGTAACTTTATTTCAATTCATTTCAACATTTTTACTAGGCGTAATCTACTGACATTTTTACAGCTTCATTATTTTATTTCTGTATTTAAATATAATTTACTTGTACCACTGATATATTGGTTGTGTTTCTTGTGCTGTGTACTTATATATTGATTGTGTTGTGCTGTGCTGTGTACTTATATATTGATTGTGTTATGCTGTGCTGTGTACTTATATATTGGTTGTGTTTGCTGTGCTGTGTACTTATATATTGGTTGTGTTTGCTGTGCTGTGTACTTATATATTGGTTGTGTTTGCTGTGCTGTGTACTTATATATTGGTTGTGTTTGCTGTGCTGTGTACTTATATATTGGTTGTGTTTGCTGTGCTGTGTACTTATATATTGGTTGTGTTTGCTGTGCTGTGTACTTATATATTGGTTGTGTTTGCTGTGCTGTGTACTTATATATTGGTTGTGTTTGCTGTGCTGTGTACTTATATATTGGTTGTGTTTGCTGTGCTGTGTACTTATATATTGGTTGTGTTTGCTGTGCTGTGTACTTTATATTGGTTGTGTTTGCTGTGCTGTGTACTTATATATTGGTTGTGTTTGCTGTGCTGTGTACTTATATATTGGTTGTGTTTGCTGTGCTGTGTACTTATATATTGGTTGTGTTTGCTGTGCTGTGTACTTATATATTGGTTGTGTTTGCTGTGCTGTGTACTTATATATTGGTTGTGTTTGCTGTGCTGTGTACTTTATATTGGTTGTGTTTGCTGTGCTGTGTACTTATATATTGGTTGTGTTTGCTGTGCTGTGTACTTTATATTGGTTGTGTTTGCTGTGCTGTGTACTTATATATTGGTTGTGTTTGCTGTGCTGTGTACTTATATATTGGTTGTGTTTGCTGTGCTGTGTACTTATATATTGGTTGTGTTTGCTGTGCTGTGTACTTATATATTGGTTGTGTTTGCTGTGCTGTGTACTTTTATGTGTATCATGCTAATTGTGCTATATAAGATCGATACTTTTTATCAATATTTCAGCTTAGTGGAAACCTGATCATGGTATAAATCAGCTTTGTTTACTGTACAGCTGGAAATAACATTGCAGATTTGCATTAAGATTTGTGCGTAACTTGTGCATCATTTTTGTGGTTCTGCTTCAGAACCATAAAAATATACGCATAAGTCATCTTGACAACTACAAAATTTATATACTAAAACTCACATTAATCCCATTTTGAGATGGTCATGATACAGGGGTGTTCTTTACAATGGTCATGCTACAGGGGTGTTGTTATGATGGTCATGCTACAGGGGTGTTTTTATAATGGTCATGATACATGGTGTTGTTACTATGGTCATGATACAAGGGTGTTGTTACTATGGTCATGATACAGGGTGTTGTTACTATGGTCACGATACGGGGGGTGTTTTTATTATGGTCACGATATGGGGTGTTGTTACGGTGGAATACATTGTAATTGTATAAACATAAATTTTCGTGGTTATAAAGTAAACTTTCAGTTTCCATGAGTGGAATCCTCTTATAAATATTTTGAGTTTTTGTTTTGAAACATTAGATACTTTATCTTTTGTGATATAATACAATAAACATTATTAAATGAAGTATTTATGCGTTGGTCTTACTTCTCTCCATTGTAGGATCAACAGAACACATTGCGCGGGAAGACATTCCGTAACTTTGTCATCATGGGACGCGAGGTAGGCAACTCTTGCCTTCAGTTACTTGTTGACTTAGATTTGTGCCTTGGAGACAGCACTGTCATTAAAGAGCAAGATAAAAACATGACCTTTATGACATTCTTAAACCGTAGTCCATCGTTACTCCTCACGTACAGCTTTGTTACAGAAAATAACAAGTGTCAACATAATTAACCTATCCATCACGTCACCTTTTACCTAGCAAAACCTCCATCAAGCCATCTGAAAACATGTGGCGTGTTCGGACATTCCATTGTATATTTTGTTGAAATTCTGGCCACAAACGTGTTTCTTTATGACAAACACATGAGGAAAAGTTGTTAAAGTGACGACTGTATGCAGGAATGTTTGATTGATGAGATATCATACAACAATAGTAATGTAATTCATTATCAACATTGTTGGCATAGGTTGACGGAGGTCACGCACTAGGTTGACGAAGGTCACGTACTAGGTTGACGGAGGTCACGCACTAGGTTGCCGGAGGTCACACACTATGTTGACGGGGGTCCCGCACTAGGTTGACGGAGGTCACGCACTAGGTTGACGGAGGTCACACACTAGGTTGACGGGGGTCACGTACTGGGTTGACGGAGGTCACGTACTGGTTGACGGTGGTCACACACTGGTTGGCGGAGGTCACGCACTAGGTTGACGGAGGTCACACACTAGGTTGACGGAGGTCACGCACTAGGTTGACGGAGGTCACATACTGGGTTTGTGGACATCACGCACTGGTTGACGGTGGTCACACACTGGTTGGCGGAGGTCACGCACTAGGTTGGCGGAGGTCACGCACTAGGTTGGCGGAGGTCACGCACTAGGTTGGCGGAGGTCACGCACTAGGTTGGCGGAGGTCACGCACTAGGTTGACGGAGGTCATGCACTAGGTTGGCGGAGGTCACGCACTAGGTTGACGGAGGTCACGCACTAGGTTGGCGGAGGTCACGCACTAGATTGGCGGAGGTCACGCACTAGGTTGACGGAGGTCATGCACAAATATTCGATTGTGACTTGGGCAAACCGTGACGTATTGAATACATTAATTACACAGAGGTATACCACGCAGACATGATACCATTCCAGTGATTTAGTAACATTTGTTGAAATATCTACAAGCTTGGTTGTAAAACTATATGTAACATTGTGTGACTCGTGATATTGTGTAACTTGTAACACTGTGTGACTTGTGACATTGTGTAACTTGTAACACTGTGTGACTTGTAACACTGTGTGACTTGTAACACTGTGTGACTTGTGACATTGTGTAACTTGTAACACTGTGTGACACTGTGTGACTTGTGACACTGTGATATTGTGTGACTTTGTGAGACTTGACATTGTGTGACTAGTGACAATTTGAAACTTGTGACATTGTGTCATTGTATGATTTGTGACATTGTATGGTTTGTGACACTGTGTGACTTATGGCACCATGATATGTGACATTGTGTGACTAGTAACAATGTTTGATTTGTTAATTTTTGTGACATTGTGTGATATGAGACATTGTGTGACACATGTGACTTGTGACATTGTGTGACTTGTGACATTGTGTGACTTGTGACATTGTTACAGATCAGTCGGGTGCTCATCCACAGTCTCATCAAAATGTACCTGGATGACAACGCAGCGACAGACGCCATCAGCCACCGTCTGCGAGAGGTCTGTCCTACGCTGTACATCCCAGAGGACGCCATCTGCTCCAAGGTAGGGATACACATAGACTCCCTTCTTCTCCTCCTTCTTCATCTTCTTCTTCTGCTCCTTCTTCTCCTTCTTCTTCTCGTTCTTCTTCTTCTCGTTCTTCTTCTTCTCGTTCTTCTTCTTCTCGTTCTTCTTCCCCTCCTTTTTCTCCTTCTCCTTCTCATTCTTCTCCTTCTTTTCCTTCTTTTACGACTTATTCTCCTTCTTCTTCCCCTTCTTCTTCTTCTCCTCTTTCTTCTCCTTCACCTTCTTTGTCTTCTACTTCTCCTTCTTCTCTTCCTTCTTCTTCTTCCCCTTCTTCTTCTCCTTCTTCTCCTTCTTCTTCTTTTCCTTCTCTTTCGTCTCCTTCTCCTTCGTCTCATTCTTCTCCTTCTTCTTCTACTTCTTCTCCTTCTCCTTCTTCTTTTCTCTTCTTCTTCTCCTTCTTTTCCTTCTTCTCTTTCTTCTTCATCTCCTTCTTTTCCTTCTTCTTCTCTTCCTTCTTCTCCTTCTTCTTAAATTTCTTCTTCCCCTTCTTCTTCTTCTGCTTCTTCTTCCCCTTCTTCTTCCCCTTCTTCTTCCCCTTCTTCTTCTCCTTCTTCTCCTTCTTTGTCTCTGTCTTCTCCTTCTACTCCTTCTCCTTTGTCTCCTTCTTCTCCTTCTTCTTCTCCTTCTTCTTCCCCTTCTTCTTCTCCTTCTTCTTCTCCTTCTTCTTCTCCGTCTTCTCCTTCGTCTCCTTTTTCTCCTTCTGTCAGCTCTGGTGTGGAGCACCTGTCAGCTCCAGTGTTGAGCACCTGTCAGCTCCGGTGTTGTGCACCTGTCAGCTCCGGTGTGGAACACCTGTCAGCTCTGGTGTTGAGCACCTGTCAGCTCCGGTTTGGAGCACCTATCAGCTGCGGTGTTGAGCACCTGTCAGCTCCGGTGTTGAGCACCTGTCAGCTCCGGTGTTGAGCACCTGTCAGCTCCGGTGTGGAGCACCTGTTCCAGCTGAGCTTTAAGAGTGGACACTGGTGCTTTCAGGGCAATGAGAAGATGCAGATTGCCCGGACTGCCCAGCAGCCCGCTGACCGCAACAAGGCCTTGCAGGAAGCTCTACAGGTCAGTTCTAGTAGCCAGTGGTTAGTGTTGTGGTCAAGTAGGTCATTCAACAGTCAGGAGTATACTTTGTCTGTCGTCAGTCAACGTAGTTAAAAATACTTAATTTGAAATGCGAAAGCAAAACGTTTTAGTAACTGCAGGTTCTATTTGTTTTATAGCTTTATTTTTAGGAACATGAGTCACTGCAGTTACAGTTTACGTAAATATTTTCAAACTTGTAAGTGTAAATAAAATTTTACTGTAACATACTTTTCTTGCCGTATCCAGAGTTGTGCATTTTTTATTGTGTGACTTTGTCTAGTTGTTCAAAAATGTGACTGTTTATTAGTGGTTCATGGATGGTGTGACTTTTTCTTGTAGTAGTTCAGTAATGATGTGAGTTCTTATGTAGTTGTTCAAGGGTGTTGTGACTTTGTCTAGTAGATGTTTCAGTACATTGCGGCTTTGTTGTATGTTCGTTCAAGAATGTTGTGACTTTGTCTTGTGGTTTTTCTACGATAGTTTGACTGTCTTGTAGTTGTTCAACAATGGTATGACTTTGTCTTATATTTGTTCAATGACATTTTGACTTTGTCATTAAATTATTTTTGATCATTATGACTTTGTCATGTAGTTGTTCATGGTCACTGTGACTTTGTCTTGTAGTTGTTCATGGATGTTGTGACTTTGTCATGTAGTTGTTCATGGTCATTGTGACTTTGTAGGTATTCATGATCATTGTGACTTTATTTTGTTGTTGTTCATGATCATTGTGACTCTGTCATGTAGTGTCATGTTCAAGGATGTTGTGACTTTGTCAAAAAGACCAAAAGACATCAGTTGGCATGGAAAATACAGTTATTTTCAGAATCAGGTTCAATATAAGAAGAAACAGACCAAATCAGACTTCACTGCTAACAAGGCTGACGATTTCAAACTATAACCAAAGAAGTTATGGCAAATGCTGAAAAGCCTCGGAACTTTGTCTCAGCATAAAACTAAGCCAGGGAGTATAGGACTCGATATCAATAACGACATTTTTTTTGATAAGTCAATGGTATCTGAGCATTTTAACAATTATTTTACTAACCAAGTAGACTGTAATGGTAAATATGAAGGGCAACACATCCAAGACTTCTACAGGTCACTGGGTGTCACCTGTAATAGTTTCTGTTTAGTGAAGTCAATGAGAACAAAGTACTACGTATTCTTAGCAAACTAAACTCAAACAAGGCAACTGGTCTGGATCTATTGTCACCCAGATTTATTAAGGATGGTGCCAGGCTCATTGCGTCTTCTTTGACACATTTTAAATTTATCTTTGTCCACTGGCGAAATTCCAGAAGATCTTAAATCAGCAAGGTGTTGCCCAATGGTGATTACAGGCCGATCTCGATTCTAAATATGATCTCGAAATTATTTGAGAGGATCGTGTATCAACAGCTGGACGAGTATCTCAAAGCATATCAGCTCCTATATGAGCAACATCAGCTCCTATATGAGCAACATCAGCTCCTATATGAGCAACATCAACTCCTATATGAGCAACATCAGCTCCTATATGAGCAACATCAGCTCCTATATGAGCAACATCAGCTCCTATATGAGCAACATCAGATCCTATATGAGCAACATCAGATCCTATATGAGCAACATCAGATCCTATATCAGCAACATCAGCTCCTATATCAGCAACACCAGCTCTTATATGAGCAACACCAGCTCCTATATGAGCAACATCAGCTCCTATTTGAGCAACATCAGTTCCTATATCAGCAACATCAGCTCCTATATCAGCAACACCAGCTCCTATATGAGTAACATCAGATCCTATATGAGCAACATCAGCTCCTATATGAGCAACATCAGCTCCTATATGAGCAACATCAGCTCCTATATCAGCAACATCAGATCCTATATCAGCATCAGTCTCATTCTAGATCCTTCTATTCTACCGAAACATGTTTAATACTTCTCATAGACTTCTTAAAACTGGAGTAAGATAAATGTAATTCTATAGATATGGTGCTTTTTGACCTTCAATCAGTTGAAATTGGTGGTACCTTATTGAAACCGATGACTGTCACATGTGGTGTACCTCAAGGGTTAATTCTCGGACCCTTACTGTTTCTAATATATATTAATGATATTTCATCGGCTGTTCGCTTCAAACTTCTTTTGTACGCTGACAATTTGGCCCTCATAGTTTCGGGTAAGAACACCCAACACATCCAAGAAAGTGTCTCTTCGGAGCTTGAGGCAGCCAGAGAATGGCTGATAAATAACAAACTGTCCCTCCATTTAGGCAAAACTGAATCAATTCTTTTTGGATCAAAACGTAAACTGCACACATGCAACTCCATCCAGGTGAAATGTGCTGGCAACACATTGACGTGTCAGACGCATGTTAAATACCTTTAATGTTAAGTACCTCGGTGTAGAGTTAGATCAGTCACTAACTGGAGGAGTGGCTGAGAAGATAATTTGTAAATCAAATGCTAAGTTAACATTCTTGTACAGGCAAACAAGAAATGTCAACATGAAAACAAAAACACTTCTTACCTTCTTATCTTAATACAATGTCATTTTGACTATGCCTGTTCATCATGGTTCTCGGGTTTAACCAAGAAATATAAAACTAGACTACAGTGCACCCAGAACAAGGTAATCCGTTTCCTTCTTAATGCACCAGCCAGAACCCACATTGGATCAACAGAGTTTAGACAGGTCAACATGTTACCAGTGGATCTACGGGTTAAGCAACTAAAATTGAACCTTGTCTATAATATTGTCAATGACAGAGCACCGATTTATTTGTCCGATTCTTTCAACGTAACACGCAAGCAGCATGGTATAAATACAAGATTTAGTACTTTGTCTCTTCATGTGACGTATGTTAAATCTTTCGGTCAAACTTCTTTTTACTACACAGACATGGAATGAATTGCCATATAACATACAAGGTGCTACGAACAAGAACCAATTTAAACATTTAGTCAAACAGTTTTTGTTCAATTACCTTAATGATCATTAAGCCAGCACAGTTGTTTACTTTTAATTCATCGTATTTTTGAGGGACATGTATTTTATGTTTCATTTTTTATTGATTACGCATCTTTTGTAAAAAGTTTTTAATTTAAAAACTGGTATGTATTTGTAGTACATGAGTCGGTTTTTCAAATGACTTAATAATGCTTATAATCAGGAGGTAATCTCCCTCCCTTAATATTACAATTATCAATGTCTTTTGACATCTGAACAGTAACTAGTATTTGTTTATTATTGTTGTTTTAGTCTGTTATTTTGTCATATTCTATTAATATATGTCTCATGTATTTGTCTGTGTCTGTCCAAGGACCACAATGGAGACAAGTGCTGCACTTTCTTGTGTCATCCTTTATATTTAATGTAACCTGTATTTATATTTTATGTGTACAAGCTGACACTTTATATGGAATAAATCAATCAATAGTTGTTCATGGTCATTGTGACTTTGTGTTGTAGTTGTTCATGGTCATTGTGACTTTGTGTTGTAGTTGTTCATGGTCATTGTGACTTTGTAGGTGTAGCTGTTCATGGTCATTGTGACTTTGTTTTGTAATTGTTCATAGTCATTGTGATTTTGTTTTGTAGTTATTCATAGTCATTGTGATTTTGTCTTGTAGTTGTTCAAAGACGTTGCAGCCGAGTTAGACCTGCCGACTGTGTGTAACCAGTTCGCGGCGGTTGGCTTCTACTCTGGCATCGTGGAATTGACATTGACTGCATCAAAGAAGAGAGACCTGCAGTGTTGGGGCCTGCACTTCTACAAGAATGGGGAGCCACCCTCTGACTCCCAGGGCCTCATTGCCTACAGCAACAGGTGAACTAACCTTAAGCCTCTCACTCCCAGGGCCTCATTGCCTACAGCAACAGGGGAACTAACCTTAACCCTCTCACTCCCAGGGCTTCATTGCCTACAGCAACAGGTGACCTAACCTTAAGCCTCTCACTCCCAGGGCTTCATTGCCTACAGCAACAGGTGAACTAACCTTAACCCTCTCATACTCAGGGCATCATTGTCTACAGCAACAGGTGAAGTAACCTTAACCCTTTCACTCCCAGGGCCTCATTGTCTACACCAACAGGTGAAGTAACCTTAACCCTCTCACTCCCAGGGCCTCAGTGCCTTCAGCAACAGGTGAAGTAACCTTAACCCTCTCACTCCCAGGGCCTCATTGCCTTCAGCAACAGGTGAAGTAACCTTAATCCTCTCACAAGGCATATGACCACATTTTACCTACAGTATTGCCGAGGTGAAGAAGAGATGTGTTTGTTGACAGAATGGACTGCTACAAGTGTATCACGGAGACCCTCAACTACCTGCTGTCAGCCAGTCAGTCCCCCCCCCATGCCCCCAGCGTACCCAAGCTGCCCGGTCCACTGCAGGTCACTGACGATCCCAACAGACTGGCCAACAGTTTGAGGACTTCACGAATGTGTGGTCCAGTCACCCTTGAGTCTTACCAAAAACATCCAGCTTCACCCCTTTGGGGCCCAACAAAACCTCCACTTACACCCCTGAGGCTTAACAAAACACCAAACTGCATCCTCCTAAGGTTCAACAAAACCTCCAAGTGCATCCCTTTTGATGCCAAGATAGAGGGGCATACACACGATCAGCCCTGGTTATTGTCTCGTTTTCTACTCTACCTTGCCCAGTACTCTTTGCAAGACCCACTTTCTGTTTCCGTCCTTGTGCTTAGTAACTCTTCTCTTGTTTTGTAGAACATCTTCACCCGTATGTGCATTGAGTTGCATGAAACATTTCTGTTGTGTTTAGTCAGAGGAAGTATTCCGCCTCTCGTTGAGGTCTGTTGACGAGCTCTTCCACGTGGCCCTCTACGACTTGCTCATCAACAAGAATCTCTCTGAGAAGTTACTTGAAGTGAGTTCACTTTACGATACCAACAACAGTCTGAGAAGTTATTTTAGGTGAGTTCACTTTCAGATATCAACAAGAGTCTCTGAGAAGTTACTTGAGGTGAGTGCACTTTCAGATATCAACAAGAGTATTTGAGAAGTTACTTGAGGTGAGTTCACTTTCAGATATCAACAAGTCTCTGAGAAGTTACTTGATGTTAGTTCACTTTCAGATATCAACAAGACTCTCTGAGAAGTTACTTGAGGTGAGTTCACTTTCAGATATGAACAAGAGTCTCTGAGAAGTTACTTGAGGTGAATTCATTTTCAGATATTCCCATTAGTACTTCTTTCATACTGTCTTAATTTGTTTGTCAAATAAACCATTTTGACAAATCTAATAATAACATTAAGAATGTTTTCAATTGCAGTTTAGCAAGACTGGAGTTTATATACCAGTGCAGGTTTAGAAAAAGACCCAATCATCCAGTGTTGTAAGCATAGACTGTGTCTGATGACTCATCATCAGCTCATAAAACCCAATCATCCAGTGTTGTAAGCATAGACTCTGTGCCTTATGACTCATCATCAGCTCATAAGACCCAATCATCCAGCGTTGCAAGCATAGACTGTGCCTGATGACTCATCATCAGCTCATAAGACCCAATCATCTAGTGTTGCAAGCATAGACTGTGCCTGATGACTCATCATCAGCTCATAAGACCCAATCATCCAGTGTTATAAGCATAGACTATGTGCCTGATGACTCATCATCAGCTCATAAGATCTAATCATCCAGTGTTGTAAGCATACACTATGTGTCTGATGACTCATCATCAGCTCATAAGACCCAATCATCCAGTGTTGTAAGCATAGACTCTGTGCCTTATGACTCATCATCAGCTCATAAGACCCAATCATCCAGTGCTGTAAGCATAGACTCTGTGCCTTATGACTCATCATCAGCTCATAAGACCCAATCATCCAGTGATATAAGCATAGACTATGTGCCTGATGACTCATCATCAGCACATAAGACCTAATCATCCAGTGATATAAGCATAGACTATGTGTCTGATCATTCATCATGAGCGCATAAACCCGATTTTCTCTTTAAAATTGATTTCTTGTGTACTGAACATTTTCAACACCAGGACGCCGCACCGGAACATTTTAGCTGGTGCATCATGGAAATATTGTCCTCAGTGATGCAGCAGTGGCTTTTTCATAATGGAATAGGCTCCTAAATTTATTAAGGGATTCTGTTTACCGGTTGATTATGAGCCTTAGTAGTGAAACAGCCCTTTGGACTGACGCACAACAAAGGGCACGGGGGGGGGAGTTTTGTGCTACCCCATGTACAAATGATCTTTTATGGTTGGTCTGATGTGCCAAAAGGGTTAGTTTTAGGGATAGTGTTTGGTTGAAGGCTAGGGTGAAGTTTAAGTTCTGTTGACAAGATTGACATCAGATGTATACATGCATTTGTACGTGTAACAAATAGCCATCTGTGTGATGTGAAGGGTGTTTGTCACAGATCCAGTCGCCCTACCTGGAGGACTACCTGAAGCGTGCTGTGTCCCTACACCCCAACAACCTGGCTATGCTCGACCTGCTGTGGCGCTACTATGAGAAGTCCAAGAACTACTCAGCTGCTGCAAGCATCCTCGCAAAGCTGGCTGAGAGACGCAGGTACGTGGCGTGACAGTTGTCATAATTGTCACCAAGTTACCTGAGACACAGGTACGTGTCATGACAGCTGTCATACATTGTCACCAAGTTACCCGACTCACAGGTATGTGTTATGACAGGTGTCATACATTGTCACCAAATTACCTGACACACAGGTATGTGTTGTGACAGGTGTCATACATTGTCTCCAAGTTAGCTGACATACAGGTACTTGTTGTGACAGGTGTCATACATTGTCTCCGAGTTACCTGAGACACAGGTATGTGTCATGACAGGTGTCATACATTGTCTCCAAGTTACCTGAGACACAGGTACGTGTCATGACAGGTGTAATACATTGTCACCAAGTTACCTGAGAGACAGGTACATGTCACGACCGGTGTCGTACATTGCCACCAAGTTACTTGACTCATAGGTACTGGTATGTGTTTGTCACAAATTTTACACTTTACGCTAGATTGCCTTGTTTATGTTTGGTATAACGCACCCTAGCGAATACGCGGGACACTAACCACATAAACAAATTCGATTTCCCCTCGATTATCACCCACCAAAGCACCGGCTTTGGCCTGCGACTAACTTCCTCAAATACACTTTCTCTGACTACCGTTTATCTACAGCTGTTTCTTAATATATGTCTATGGATAGTTTATGAATAATAAAATGACAATACTTGTCTCTTGAATCCTTCCAAATATTTTCGAAAATTTCTGCACCAATATCCACAATGATCCAAGCCCAAGATTTTCCTGCCAACTAAAATCAATTTGTTTAAATATCTCTTGGGAGAATTTGTGAAATGCTTCTTATTGGCAGACATTATTTTGTTTATAAAACTGAATGAGGAAGGTAAGCTAAAACTGGTTTGAATAAATTTCCAGTTTTCCTGGTTATCAGAAACGATTTGGTTTGATTAAAGTGTTATAAAACTTTCATGTAAGAATGGTGGCCTTGCAGCATGGATGTCAACCTTGGGCAGCGTATTGAATATCTCTCGCGGGCAGCCATGTGTGCTAAAAGTTCAACGTTACGCACAACTTCAGCAGTAGAAGGCGAATTTCTTCATGAACTTGAAAAGAAAATGGAGGTAGGTTTTGTAGGAAATCATGAACTTACAGGGGTGTGCACCCATTTTCTTTGGTTTCTGTGGTTCCTGAGTTCTGCCATCTCAGCAGACATGACTTGGCAAGTGATTTATGCGTCTCACATACGAGCAACAGGCTACCAGAACACTGTAAACATCTGATAGTTTAAGTGGACTTTTCAATGTTGTTTCATCACCAAGCTTTGAATATAGTATGATATTGGTAAAAATGTAAACACAATGATGGATTCAACAGTCAAGGTTGGCATTGAGATCACTGCCACGGCGTTGGATGCTGCTAAAAGGGGGTGTACGCTAATTACGGCATGTACACTTAATAGAACGAATACAGTATTATGACACCATTATATATATACACTGTGATGACTTTCATAGTGAAAGATACCTGTTTTGAAATATACTTCAAATATTAGAATTTTAAAGTATGTCACAGTTTTATGGAAAGATGTGATACAAAAAGAAAACTGTATCATCCATAATTCGTAACTGCGACACTTTATAGACAATAAAAAGCTAAGGTAATACAACCACCTTACAATTATGGTCATCTCAGTAATACAACCACCTTACAATTATAGTCACCTCAGTAATACAACCACCTTACAATTATGGTCATCTCAGTAATACAACCACCTTACAATTATAGTCACCTCAGTAATACAACCACCTTACAATTATGGTCATCTCAGTAATACAACCACCTTACAATTATAGTCACCTCAGTAATACAACCACCTTACAATTATGGTCATCTCAGTAATACAACCACCTTACAATTATAGTCACCTCAGTAATACAACCACCTTACAATTATGGTCATCTCAGTAATACAACCACCTTACAATTATGGTCATCTCAGTAATACAACCACCTTACAATTATGGTCAACTCAGTAATACAACCACCTTACAGTTATGATCACCACAGCAATACAACCACCTTACAATTATGGTCATCTCAGTAATACAACCACCTTACAATTATAATCACCTCAGTAATACAACCACCTTACAATTATGGTCATCTCAGTAATACAACCACCTTACAATTATGATCACCTCAGCAATACAACCACCTTACAATTATGGTCATCTCAGTAATACAACCACCTTACAATTATAGTCACCTCAGTAATACAACCACCTTACAATTATGGTCATCTCAGTAATACAACCACCTTACAATTATGGTCATCTCAGTAATACAACCACCTTACAATTATGGTCACCTCAGTAATACAACCACCTTACAGTTATGATCACCTCAGCAATACAACCACCTTACAATTGTGGTCACCTCAGTAATACAACCACCTTACAATTATGGTCACCCCAGTAATACAACCACCTTACAAGTATGGTCACCTCAGTAATAAAACCACCTTACAATTATGGTCACCTCAGTAATACAGCCGCCTTACAATTATGGTCACCTCAGTAATACAACCACCTTACAATTATGGTTACCTCAGTAATACAACCACCGTACAATTAGGGTCACCTCAGTAATAGAGCCACCTTACAATTATGGTTACCTCAGTAATACAGCCACCTTACAATTATGGTCACCCTGGGACAGTCACACATGACTTCTGTAAACGTAAAGTATAGGGTATTAGTAGGTAATTTTGGCCCCGTCCTGAGGCTGCAATGATAGTGAGATTTCACCCTATAATTTGAACGTCTGTGACAATTTAATATTAATCAATTAAATATACTTCAATATGAATTGTCTTTGCATTGTAAATTGCAGCTGGCTAGCTGCAGAGATGTGTTTGATGTTGGATATGGCAGCAATCCCGTTGTAAATCTTTGTTGATGATGTAGGGGGCAGCGACCCAATTGTAGATCTTTGATATATGTAGCAGCAATGCCGTTGTAAATCTTTGTTGATGGGGTAGGGAGCAGTGACCTAATTGTAGATCTTTGTTTGATGTTGTATGTGGCAGCAATACTATTATAAATCTTTGTTGAAGGTGTAGGGGGGCCAGTGACCCAATTGTAGATCTTTCATTGATGTTGTAGGTGGCAGCGATCCAGCTGCAGAACTTTGAGTTGTTGTCAAAGCAGTCAGCCAAGAGTTCTGAGTTGAGTGATGCTCTTGCCCAGCTGAATGCTGAGTTGGTCAACATCACCTCCGTGAGTAGACGATTCAACTAAAGTCTCACAACTAGCAGTCTGTCTAGAACTCCAGTCTCACAGCTAGCAGTCTGTATAGAACTCCAGACACACAACTAGCAGTCCATGTAGAACTCCAGTCTCACAGCTAGCAGTCTGTATAGAACTCCAGACACACAACTAACAGTCTGTGTAGAACACCAGTCTCACAGATAGCAATCTATATAGAACTCCAGTCTCACAGCTAGCAGTCTGAGTAGAACTCCAGTCTTACAGCTAGCAGTCTGTATAGAATTCCAGTCTCACAGCTAGCAGTCTGTATAGAACTCCAGTCTCACAGCTAGCAGTCTGTGTAGAACTCCAGTCTTACAGCTAGCAGTCTGTATAGAATTCCAGTCTCACAGCTAGCAGTCTGTGTAGAACTCTAGTCTTACAGCTAGCAGTCTGTAAAGAACTCCAGACACACAACTAGCAGTCCGTGTAGAACTCCAGTCTCACAGCTAGCAGTCTATATAAAACTCCAGTCTCACAGCTAGCAGTCTGTGTAGAACTCCAGTCTTACAGCTAGCAGTCTTATAGAACTCCAGTCTCACAGCTAGCAGTTTGTATAAAACTCCAGTCTCACAGCTAGAAGTCCATATAGAACTTCAGTCTCACTGCTCACTAGCAGTGAGACTAGAACTCCAGTCTCACTGCTTGCAGTCCATATAGAACTTCAATCTCACTGCTTGCAGTCCATATAGAACTCCAGTATCACTGCTTGCAGTTCATATAGAACTTCAGCCTCACTGCTTGCAGTCCATATAGAACTCCAGTCTCACTGCTTGCAGTCCATATAGAACTTCAGTCTCGCTTCTTGCAGTCCATATAGAACTCCAGTCTCACTTCTTACAGTCCATATAGAACTTCTTGCAGTCCATATAGAACTCCAGTCTCACTGCTTGCAGTTCATGTAGAACTCCAGTCTCACTGCTTGCAGCCAATATAGAACTTCAGTCTCACTGCTTGTAGTCCATATAGAACTCCAGTCTCACTGTTTGCAGTCCATATAGAACTCCAGTCTCACTTCTTGCAGTCCATATAGAACTTCAGTCTCACTGCTTGCAGTCCATATAGAACTCCAGTCTCACTGCTTGCAGTCCATATAGAACTCCAGTATCACTTCTTGCAGTCCATATAGAACTCCAGTCTCACTGCTTGCAGTCCATATAGAACTTTAATCTCACTTCTTGCAGTCCATATAGAAACATTATAAGTTGTCTGCCGTTTGCATTGTGTGAACACGCATTTGTTGTATCATCTACAGAAACAGACTGCAAGGGCATCCAGATGAAATCAGACGCTTCTTGTGCAAGTGAGTATCTTAACCAGGTAACCCGATAGTGAAGATTACAACTAACATTTGTAACGAACCAAAAATGGAGTGATCCAAGCGTTCATTCATTCTGTAGTTATTTGTCACCCCATTTGGTTCAGCAATCCTTCATTTTGTTTCAGCCCACCTTGTGGTGCTCGTGTTGGAATATATTTGTTGGTGCTTTTAGTGGACTTCCTTATTTATTTCTCTTTGCTCCATGTAAAGTATTGAACCACCAGTTGTTCTTATCCCTCTCTGGTTCAATTGCAAGGCATGTGTCATTAGTACATTAGTAGTTTCTGTGTGTTATGATTCATTGACATTTCAAGTTACGTTAATTCAAGAGGTCAGTCTGAAGACTGTCAATAATATGTAACACTTAGTTACGACATTGCGTCATGTTTGTTGACTGCACATTTCTGTGTTACTGTGTGTCATGTGACGACTGCGGGTTTGCTTGTAGCTGCGGCTGCTGGTTGCCTAATGATGATGATCAAAACTACTGATGGCTCAACAACCTACTGCCCTGAAGGCGACTGCGCAGTTGGCTATGTGTGGTCCAGTGCCGATTCTGGAAAATGCACAGGTGAATGCGATACATGTAGGCAGAACAACGTGTTAATTCTTAGCTGATAAATTAATTTTGTGTACTATATGTATAACAAATATTTTACCTTATGCAAGTTCAATGAATAACTGTTGGATTAATCAACTGTACACTTTTAATGCATAATGTGTTAATATTTTATTTGTTTATCTGTACTTTGGTTGCAAGACACAAGTATATTTATTTAATATTTTTTTATTTAACATTCGATTAATTGTTTGCTGTCCTTTTCATGCATACTCTATATATATTTTAATATAATTTTACTTATGCTTAATCCATAATGCCTATAATGTAAAAGTAGTCGGTATTTCAACCCATTGTGTTATAGTTAACTAAGCACTTTTCGCAGTGGAATCTTGAACCAAATATAAACAGCAGATAAGTGATAGATGCTTAACAAGAGAATATTGTCATCTTAGACATGACACTGCCTCGCAAACATCTTCCATGAAGCTGTATCAGTCAAGTATATTCAAGTTTATGTAGGTATGATTGTAGTTAAGATACTACAACTGTATTCTCATATTAATACTACACACGCACGCACATAAATAGAATAACATTGACAAATATCATACAGTTTAGACTGTGTCGCGACCCAATGTAATAGATAAATAAAAGCTAACACGTAAATAAGAGATAGAGCTAAAACATCAGATTGCAAGTGAACTATGAAACCTGTAATTTACCGAGAAACCAACATTTCTATGTGTAACTTACCCTTCTGAGATATTTCTCAGTTTAGTATGGAAACCTGTTCACACAGCCAGCATTTACACAACCAGCAGATAATGTGTTCCTTTAATTTATATGCTCTCGGATTGAATACTTTCTTATATATATACATTCTGCAATGTTCCTTTACTATCGTCACTTCATTCCTCTAGCCCTATCTTTAGAGCATGATTGCATTAAACAACGGCGTGTGAAACCTGGCTTACATTTAATGTGTTTGTTGTGACAAAGATACTATTTAAAGGAATTTGAACATTTCCAAGATTAAAAAAGTTGTGATTTTTGTAATATTCCGGCTAATCTAATTGGGAAAATAAAAATACTATACGTGCACTGTTTACACATGTATATGTTACAAACATTAATACCACTTATATAGTAACATTCTTAATCAAGTAGATTACAAATCGGTCAATGTGCTCATGTAGATATCACAATCATGTCAACAGAATCAAGTAGTAAAATGACATACTTATTTAATTTACTTTGTGCCTACTGTCGCATAATTAAGGCAGAGACGAGACATCTCAGACTTCCTCCTTCACAGATCTTCAGGTTGTTTTGGGTCTTTCTCTTTTTATTTCCCTTGGGGTTCCATCTCACGGCTGTCTTGGTTATCGCCATCCTTTCAGAACATAAGACCCATCTCCCTCTTATGGCAAGTCATTCGTGTTACTCATGTTACTTTGTGGAAATCATTTGTGTTACTCATGTTACATTGTGAAAGTCATTTGTGTTACTCATGTGCACAGAGTTTCAGAAGTTGTAATAATTATATGGTAATGCTTTATCTGGCCAGTTTGCCAAGTGCGACAAGTGTTCACAGTCAGGAAGCGTCATCACATGTGACATCTGTCAATCAAACTACATTAAGGACAAAAGCAAGATGTGCAAGAGTAAGAACAGTGCTTTGCCTATAGCTGTCACCCGTTGGTTGTACATTAATTTTGTTTAATGTGTTGACATTAGTTATTGCACGAAGCATGATTTATTGTACACGCATCTTGCTTTTCTTTCATAATAACCTGTCCAGATGGTTTACACATATAACAATACGTTCACATTCCCTAACAATATCTAACAGCACTAATCACTAGTAGTAGCCCATTGATGTTACAACAAATTATGGAACTGAGATCAGATGTTTTCTGGTTGTTGATCCTGTTCAGAGTCCTGCCTGTTGGTTGTTTGCAGTGTGTTCAAAGGTGACATTTGCAGTAGTGTGTGTTTGGTAGTTGATAGGATATATAGGAAATATTGCACATAAGTGCATTGAAGTATGTTGTTGTAACCTTAGGTGATAAAACAATTAAATAGCATATATAAACAGACCAGTTTTTAAATTCCAGCATCTCGGTTAAACTTGACAACTTAGACACATCAATCAAAAAACGCCAGACTAGTGTCATGTTGCCAATGCAACTGGGTAACAGAATATTCCCATTATCACATGTACTGTTATTCTGTATTGTTGCTCTCCCCTCTGTCCCTAAAAGCCGGGATGAGGCTGGCATCGATATGAGTCCTCAATTATTTAGTTTTACTTATTACACTGCTAACGTCTCCACCACCCATCTCCACTCCCCAGTCCCTTGATCTCCACTTCCTCCCAATCCAACAAAGTCTGTCTTCATACAGTCCTCCCATCTTCCTCTTCTCCTATCATCTACTCTCTCCGTTGACCGTTCCCTTCCATTCGTTCCATGTGTCTAGCCAATGTTAACTGACTCCTCATTAGTGTCCTCCTAAAGCTCTTTTTTCACTCCTGCATTTCCTCCCACCCAGTATTGCATGTGTACATATTTGTTTTTCATATTAAACTTATACTGATTCGTTCACTTTGTAGGAATGCAAAAGATGCTACATCACCAACAAATGCAACGCCGATAACTTGAATTCAGCCTCTGGGTTCCTGCATGGTGGATTCTGGGTAAAAGTGAATATTGCGATAGCATCGCTTATCATGTACTCTGTCAGCCTGCTGCTGCTGCTGTAATGGACACATCAGATGGAATGGGAAAACAAGACGACGACAGATACTGACAAGCGACCTCACTCAAATCACACCCTAGATCTCACTGCAGGCACGTAACACACAGTTGTACTGCATGTCAGCAATGCTGTTGTGTTCTATGTCTGCACTTGTATGCTTTATAGATGCAAGATGACATTAATGTTAACGGTGGCTCCTTATCATGATGCCATCATTTCGTTGTTTCCTGCCGTTGTCTGTTAATGCAGCGTGGCTGTTGGCACACTCCCAACTGAACTGTTTCACTGTTATATGTACATAATTATGATTAACCAGCAAATGTAAAATTTAGATTAATGACATTGATTTTTTGATATTCAATAGAAACAAATGCACATTTTTTCTATCGTGTTATTTTTAACACTGAAATGGATATTTACAAATGATTTGGTATAGCATGTTTTATTTACAAATGATTCGGTATAGTCAGTAATAATATGTTTGTTGTTATGTTATCAGGACATGTTTGTGAGTGTTTCACAATTGTTTACATATAGCTGATAGGAGCCACTTATTTTAAACAGACTTGCCACATTTTCTTGGTAAGAGATCCTTTATTGTTGACTTGAAACTATAAATCCGTAACATGTTTATCTCTAGGTAACCGGTCAATAGCATTCTTGCCAATCAAATGTCGGCATCTATGAAACTACAGAAAATAACACAATCAAACTAAACTTGTTGGAAATCTATCTAGTATCAACAGTTGTTGGCTTTTCGACCACTATAGCTAACATCTAACTTTGTCATTTGGGTTGAAACAAACAATGTATTTTCAATGTTGCCAACAGAATCTAGACACTGTAAACTTGTGTGTAGCTTCAGTGATATGAAATGTGTAGATTAGATATATGCGAAATAGGAGGTTAACTATTGTCTCAATGAATTGTACCACTAGCCTGTAGATATGAATTCTTTGTAATTTTACTTTATTTGTTCACATTTTCTAGAAGTAAAATGTCCTTGAATGTTGAAGGACAGATTCACAAAAAGATGTTAATATGATGGAGAGAAGGTAATTATGTGCAATCATACCACTAGATCATGCCGACAGAAGTCATGGTCAGATACAAAGTATTTATTGGGCGCAAATGCCAAATATGCCAAATACTTACTGAATATTTTTCACACAGAAATTGATTTGTAGAGGAAAGAAATCTTGTGATGCATTTCATTAGAATGTGCAACATTTCACATGTCCCATGCCAGCTTTTTTGTAGAGTTGGATGAACCATGTGTGGTTTACTGATATCTATGTTCAAAATACAACATTGTTGCCTTATATTTTAGATGCCAGTATGTTATAATGAAAATGTTAGGTTTTTGTAGTAAATTATTTAAAGATTTATCGACATGCTCGTCTAGCTGTGGATATCTGACCTGGTGAAAACTGGATGCTCATTGGTTCCAAGATGAACACAGTTTATGGTGTGTAGACCTACATTTAGCTGGGTAATGTTGGGTTTTTGTTAATATTGGGGGTAATAAGCAAACTTCACACGATTCAAGTATGTATACTATCAGTAGTAACTTGTGTATTAGTTATTTTTATATAAAGGAACACAAGAAGACACTTATTTTGTTAATCCCTAACTTGAACGTCTTTGAAATATTTGACATTCATTAACACTGTCTCTTCAAACTTATTTAAAAAGTCAAGGTCGCAATAACAGTAGATACGTTACTAACATGTATAGTTGAATATAATACACCTTTATGATCAACACATCAAGAACTGGCATTACGTTAGTTAAGCAAAGAGCAAGCCGATTCATACTTTAAAATAAATCCAGATAAGTGAAAACAAAAACACTACTCGATCATGGGACAAAGTAAAAGAGAATTGCCTGTTTTAATACACATGTTTGTCTGAAAATATTGTTGTCATACTGATTACCAATGCCTATCATTACTCAGCATGTGGGTACATGGTCACAGATGTGTCAATAAATTTGTTACAAAAATGTTATCTTGTTATGGCAAGTGTTCATATGATATTGTGGAACCCTGGTATTCTAGAAATAATATACCTTGCAATATGCACGATTAATTTCTGTCAAAATCCAGAAAAATACATTAGTGATTAACATCTATACTGTATGAAGCATGTCAGTTAAAATTGCACAAAAAATAAAAGTACCTGGTAAAAACAGTATGGTATTATCCAAAGTTTTGCAAACACTACATTTAAAATTGGCAAAATTAACTTGCATTACAGTAGCACCCATCCTTGGCAAACACCCCAGAAAATATATGTATCGGCAGTATAGTCGCTCATACTAGAGTACAGTTTTAGTTGTCGAACATTAGCCTACTGATGTCTCTGTAGAAACCTTGCAAGTTGGCTCCTTTCCTCCAGCCATCTGTTTACTACATAGCACATAGACAACATTTGCATCACATGTTGGTGTGCTATGATATATATACAACTGGGTGATGTTGGGGGTGAAGGTTGAAATACTTCCTTGTTTATGAGTTTTCTCTGTGAATTAAAAATACTCTGTACAAATTCCTAAATTGTTATCCCACTTGGGTTGTTTGTCTTCCACCCCTGTTTCTACGACTGAGTCATTGCTTAGCCTTCTGAAGTTTCTTCCTACCTAGCTGCCATTGCCATGTTATATGTGGCATGCTAATTTGCTGTGCTATTTCCAATAGTTCTCCCAACCCTCTCACATGTCAGTGTCAAGTGCAATTCATTCACCCCTTCCTCCAGTCTCCTTTCCTCTACACCCCCTCCTCCCAACCATATCACAGGTTAGGGTGAGATACAACTCATTCATCCCTTCCTCCAGTCTACCTTTCTCTACACTCCTCCTCCCAACCCTACCACATGTTAGAGTGAGATACAACTCATTCACCCCTTCCTCCAGTCTACCTTCCTCTAGTCCATCCTTCCAACCCTGTCAGAGTCAGATACAACTCATTCACCCCTTCCTCCAGTCTCCCTTCCTCTAGTCCCTCCTCCTAATCCTGTCACATGTCAGGGTCAGATACAATTCATTCACACCTTCCTCCATTCTCCATTCCTCTAAACCCCTCCTCCCAACCCTGTCACATGTCAGAGTCAGATACAACTCATTCACTCCTTCCTCCAGTCTCCCCTCCATTACACCCCTCCTCCCAACCCTACCATTCTCTTCGTATTGTCCCGGACTCTCTCCCCACTCACCCTTCTTCCATTCCCCACAATCTGTCCTTGTAAAGATGACTCGACATTGCGCCAGTTGTGACACAAATACATAGTAAGCACACAATTCGCCAGATGGCAGCATTGCATTTTCAGTTTCCTTATGTAAGGTGTTTCCGTGGTGAGAAGAGACATGGAGGTGACATATGTTGTGGAGGATGACGCAATAGAGAAGGCGTCATGGTGAGGAGAGGCATGGAGGTGACATATGCTGTGAAGGATGACGCAATAGACAGGGCGTCATGGTGAGGAGAGACATGGAGGTGACAAATGTTGTGGAGGATGACGCAATAGACGGCGTCGTGGCCAGGAGAGACATGGAGGTGACAGAGATTGTGGAGGAGGACGCAATAGACAGGGCATCATGGTGAGGAGAGACATGGAGGTGACATATTTTGTGAAGGATGACGCAATAGACAGGGCGTCATGGTGAGGAGAGACATGGAGGTGACAGACGTTGTGAAGGAGGACGCAATAAACAGGGCGTTATGGTCAGGAGAGACATGGAGGTGACAGAGGTTGTAGAGAAGGACGTAATGGACAGGGCGTCGTGATGAGGAGAGACATGGAGGTGAGAGAAGTTGTGGAGGAGGAAGGAATGGACAGGGAGTCGTGGTGAGGAGAGACACGGAGGTGACAGAGGTTGTGGAGGAGGACGCAATCGACAGGGCGTCGAGGTGAGAAGAGACATGGATATGACAGATGTTGTGGAGGAGGACGCAATGGACAGGGCGTCGTGGTGCGGAGATACATGGAGGTGACAGATGTTATGGAGGAGGACACAATAGACAGGGCGTCATGGTCAGGAGAGACATGCAGGTGAGATATGTTGTGGAAGAGGACGCAATAGACAGGGTGTCATGGTCAGGAGAGATATGAAGGTCACACGGATTGTGGAGGAGGACGCAATAGACAGGTCGTCATGTGGAGGAGAGGCAGGGAGGAGACAGAGATTGTGGACGATGACGCAATAGACAGTGCGTCATTGTGAGGGTAGTTTGGTGCCATACATTGCAGGTGGCCGAACCACCGAAGGCGTCGCTGGGTGATGAGTATTGATGCATGCTTCTGACCGGTACGTTCCATGATCGTGTTATTGCTGATATTGGCCCACCGTCGGAGGCTCTTCCTGGCGAAAGCACCGATTTTCTTGGCAGATCACGTCATCACGGGGCTTGCTTAACCAAAACTAGAAGAAAATGCTTGTAGTTCCAACAGATGCCACCACTGCTACTAGCAGTTCACGGACAGCCGTCTCAGATCTGCTGAACTGGGATGAAACGTAAGAAAGTTCATTCCATTCATTTTCATACATAAAAGCCTGCTCAAAAGCGCTGTACACAATCAATAGAATAATCATGGACAGAAAAAACAAAGCATAAAAACGATAGCATGATAAAAAATGAAAATTTTCAGAAGGTTGGATATAATAAGATGAATATATATATACTGTTTAAAAATGTAATAAAAACTGACTAGAAAGAGTTAAGCACCAAAATGGGCCAGGAACAAATGTGTTTTTAGCAGCCTCTTGAGAGTGTTCAATGTTTTTGCTTCACGAATGTGAGCCAGTAGCGCATTCCTACCTCGGGCACTTGAGCCATCTTTGCAACTAAATATATCCAGATCAGGAAGGCAGTAACATGAAAACGAACTAAGAACACTTGTTTTGAAATATTGGCCTATACTTTCATGCAAGATCAAGCAACGGCGGTTCGTTGTAACGGTGGAGTCTGTGCTGCTGCACGGATGCGAGTCATGGACATTAACAAAGACTCCCAGAACGCAACTAGATGGGTGTTTTACAAGTATGTTGCAAGCCATATTCAACATTAACGGGGAAAACACGTGTCACTTGTATAGAGATACAAACGGAATTACTCAGAAGATCCATGAAATAAGGGTGAGATTTGCTGGACACTGTTGTAGACATAAATATGAAATAATGATTGCACCCAATTAAGCCCATCCCGTTGCAGCAAACACATGGAAGAACAAGTCAGACCAGATTATACATTTATCGACTCGCTAAAGGGAATGTGGGGTTGGAACCACGGGAACAAAGGACAGCGTGGGGATATGAAGAAGACTAGTGTTTGGAAAGAGAGTTTGACCCGAGTGACCGACATGAGTGAAGTGAGATAGTAGGCCCTTATATGTAGATAACACACTATTACAACAAACCAGACATTGCTCCCTGGTTCTCGTAATTGGTGTTGGCAAATTGAAATTGGGCTGTTACGTACGTCTTGAAGTGAGCCACCTTTGTACTGACTGTTTATTCGTGCCTGCTGGCCCCGCTGTAATAATTATACACTTGTGTATTGGACCGTGTGACTGACAGTATTGCCGCTCTCAACAAATCAACGGCTGTAATTGAGTTTCCGCCAGGAACAAACAGCTAGACGTGAAGCTCGCTCACGGCATATTTCTGTCCTGACTCTGGGGTATACCCGTTCCGCTCCGACCGTTGACAGTCGCAGGTGTATTCTGCTGCTCCTGTGCTTTTTCCGTTCCATTCAACGACATGCGATCGAGGAGCTTGATGTTGGCTTACAACTTTGGCGTGTAGCTATTTCTTGGAGTTCGGAAATGGAGCCATCCTCATTGGATTTCCTGGCAGAAGTACAGGGAGATCCCCGTCGACTTTCCGGTCCTGATAGTAACGCTTGTTCTCTTTGTCCCGGTCCAGGCTGCGTCTTACTTTTGTCACGTCGTAGGCAGTTAGCTTTAGTTTCTAGGCCTGCGACTCATGCATAGCTGGGCTGGTGACACATTACAGCTTTCCAGCGGCGTAATGCGGTAATCTAGCAAGGCCAAGTGTTTGTCTGTACACTTTCGCCAAAGTCGTTCACAATCTGTACCGCTCTTTCTGCCTCACCGTTCGACTGTGAGAAGGCAGGAGATGACGTGCAGTGTTCGAACTGGTAGTCTTTGCAGAATAGCGCAAATTCGCGAGACGAGAACTGAGTCGCATTGTCAGATCTAAATTGTTCTGCAATACCGTGCAGACTCATCGGTGACTTGAGGGAATCAATTGTCGCTGCGCTGCTCAAATTCTCGAGTTTGTTGACTTCTATGTACTTGGAATAGTAATCCACAGTGACCAAGTCGTTATTTCGTTACTACTCGAAAATGTCCGCAGCTTCCTTAATCCAAGGCAGATCGGGTGTTTTCGTTGGCTTGAGCGTTTCGGTTCGTTACTTATTCTGGTGCGTATTACACGCAGAGCAATCGTTAACGAGATTTTCGATTTGTTGCGTCATCCCTGGCCTGTATAGTGCTTCTCGTGCTCGTTGCTTGCATTTCGTTATGCTCATGCGCGACTCGTGTATTTGTGCAAGCATGTTTGGCCTCGTGCATGGCGGCACCACGATTTTCATACCTTTGTACACTACACCGTCAGATACGGAGAGTTCGTCACGTATTGTCCAGTACATTCTGATTGTGTGCGATGTTTCCTGCTATGTATCTGGCCAGCCCTTGAGGATCATAGTGTGTAGCTCGTTCAGGTAATTGGTTGTGCATTCCTGAAACTGCTTGTATCGTGTATGTGTTACGGTGATGAAGTTGATCATATTGACCATGACAAGGATTTCCTTGCTTGACTTGTACGTCACGTTCAAGCCGTACTGTTGCAGTCTTAGCAACATTGCTTGGGCGCTGATAGCAGTGGCTTTGCGCATATAGCCTGAAGTGGTTTATGATTGCTCTCAACCGTTGTAGTTTTTCCAAAGATGTGGTAATTGAATTTCTTGCAGCTATGCACGGTAGCTAACATTTCCTTTTCCATTTCCCTCATCTCTGTTGGGTTGGTGTGAGCGTTCTCGACATGTAGGCTACTGGACGACCGTCTTGTAGGATGACTCCTCCTAGTCCGTTGCTACTCGCATCACACTGTATTGTGACATCTTTTGTCACATCGTAATACGCCAACACTGGCGCACTGCAACAAAGTTCCTTCAGCTCTTCGAAGCTTCTCTGTTGTGGCTTGCCTCAGTGAAAATCGACGTCTCGTTTCATCACATCCCGAAGTGGAGCGTCCACTGTACTCATGTTTGGGATGAATTTCGACAGATATTGGACAAATCCAAGAAATCTGCGCACGTCTTCCTTGCTTTGGGAACTAGCATTTTGTGTACTGCACGTACTTTCTCTGGATCTGGTTGCAAGCCCTGGTCTGTCCCCAAGTGTCCAACGTAATTCACCTGTGGCTGTTTTACTTGACACTTGTCAAAGCTGAGCTTCAGGTTCCATTCTGTCGCTCTATCTACGACTTTCCTGATGAGCTAGTCGTGCTCCTGTGGCGTTTTGCCTGCGACCAGGATATCGCCCATGATGGCCCGTGCGCCATCGATGTCTTCTAGCATGTCGTCCATGATTCGTTGGTAAATCTCTGGAGTCGACTTTATGCCAAACCGGAGGCGTAACCACCTGTATCTTCCGATCGGTGTGTTGAAAGTCGTTAGAAGACTTGATTCATAGCCAAGTTTGATCTGCAGGAATCCCGACTTTGCGTATATTTTGGAGAACATTTTGGCACCTGGTATTGATGCTATCACTTCTTCCACTGTCGGAATGGGGTAGTGCTCTCGTCTAATGGCTTTGTTGACGTCTTTGGGATCGGAGCAGATCCTCAACTTTTCATTGCGGATCATAGTGACCATGGAATTAACCCAGTCAGTGGGTTCTGTCACTTTAGTAATGTGGCCATCAGTTTCCATTTCTTTCAGTTTCGTACGTATCTTTGCAGATAATGCTTTTGGCTGACGCCTTGGTCCGGGTACAATAGGGTCGATCTTGATGGAATACGTCCCTGTGTGCGTACCTGTAGTTTGCTTCAGGTACTTGTCAAGCTCATTGGCGACAGTGTGTGTTCTCTCGATCAAGCCTAGCTGCATGCTAGCATGCCCTGATAACAATGGTTTCTGGTCTACATGTACGATGTAGTACTGTGCCTTAACGCATTTGTTTTGTACCGAGTTGGGAGTATGACACAACCTTCTACCTTAATTGGGTGATGAGTGTACCATTTGAACTTGCAAGCGGTCTTTATAATTGGGTGATTGCAGTGCATATCTCTGTACACGTTGTACGGCATCAGAGATTACGTAGCGCCGGTGTCTATCTGCATTTTGATGTGTGTTCCGTTTACACCTACGCGTTCCCACCAGTCGCCTTCTGCATCGGTGATGGTATTGATCAGATGTGCGTCGCCGTCATCATCTGATTGCTCAAAGCCACACATGTCCTCAACTATGTGGGCGCTCGCCTTGTTGCGGCACATTGACACAAAATGTCCCTTCTTATGACAGTAGTGGCACTTGCTGTCCTTAGCGGGGCAACGTTCGTGCGATATTTTGTACCCGCATTTCTGACATATCCGTTGATCCTTGTATCTCGCTTTCTGTTTAGCATGGTCTTTGTGGAATCTGGACTGTGACCAGTTCCTCGAACGTCCAGCTATCCTCGGTTTTCTCCGACCTCCAGTGTTCACGGCATGAATTGTGGGGTCTTCATCGGCGTTTATCGCGTGCATACTTTCCTGGGACGTCTCGTAGTTCTGACCAATATTCATGGCCATGTTTAGAGTCAGTTTGTCTCCTTTCTCTAGATATTTCACGTGGATCGCGGCTTGCGATGATCTCAAGATAATTGCATCTCTGAGCTTGCGGTCGTCTTCAGCATAGCCACAGTCTTTCACAAGAATTCGGAGATCCGTGACAAAGTTGTCAAAGTTGTCACCTGGATCTTGTTTACGTCGGATGAAAGTGACAGTTGCGCGGATTTGGTTTGTCATCGGTGGGACATAGACCGGGGTCTGCTGCGCATATTTATTGTACACACCTTGCAGAGTTAGGCGAGCGACAAATCCCCCAAAAGTGCTTTATTTTAGGAGTTTAAATGGCCCCCCTACACACACCCAAATGTTATATCATTGGAAAGCCCTGCATCTCCGCGTCATACTTAGACCTGTCGTAGAGTTGCCAAGAGGTGCAGTAAGTGTGAATCTAATGTCAAACAAGGTCACCATCAAACGACCAATTTTTGAAATTGGGCGCTTCCGAAAACTTCTTAATATTACAATGGCGATCTAGCTACTTTATTTAACTAAAAAATGGCCAAGTCATATATTGTTGGAAAGCGAATAGTCGCACATTCAAGACAGTGTACGATATGATGTTGTATCCTGGAATGATAAGAGTGACGACAAGGTCAAACAAGGTCACCCATCAAATGACGAATATTCGAAAGTTTACAATGCCGCGAACATCATAAAGTTACATTGACTGTGTTTCTACTTCACGACTACGGCAAGTCATACACTGTATGAAAGTACAATTTCTCCCCGTTAAAATGCGGTTTGACATGGCGCTGTGAGGTGAAGCAATTTGTGTGGAGCGGCGTTCAAACAGGATCACCGTCAATTGATGAATGTTAGAAATTGCGATATTCCGCAAACGTTACACAATTTCATTGGTTACGTATATATACGTCACCTACATACTCATGGCCAAGTCATATACCACTGGAAAGCATAATTTCTCGCCGTGAAAAGGAGATATAAAGTCGAACCATCGAGTGACGCAGTACGCGTGTAGTGAAGGTCAAACAAAGTCCACATCAACTTCTTAATATTCAAAATAAAATCTATTTGCCAATGTACACAAGGCAACATCATATACCATTGGAAAACGTATTGTACCCCCGTCAAAATTAGGTATTGCATGGGACTGTTTAACAGAGCTACAACTATGTGAAGCGGACGTTGAACGGTCAACATCGATGTAGTTACCATTTATATTTGACAACACCTTAAAAATCTTTTTGTATCTGCAAAACTATTCAATCATCACAAAGGATTGCACATTGGTGAGTCAATTTTCCGAGGCTACTAGAAACATTCTACCCACCTTTAGTTTCTATTCACTGTCATGGTCATCATCGTCACGTGACATGTGCAAAGCTCTGTGCAACACAAACTGTTCTGACTGCATGAACAATTGATTGTGCAGCAACCTCTACTTGAGCAGGAACATATGAGTCCTTCCAGGAACTCTGACGCCATTGGACCTTTGAAGAAGACAGGTACAAGTTTGCCATTCTTTCTCACCCTTTCATGCTGCAGTGTGGACCCTGTATCTAGCTTGGCCACAAGTGAAGACATCCAAGTCTTCGTTTGACACTGTGCCCGCCTTGCATGTTCCTCGAAACTTGCTTCAATTTTGGGGAAGCTTCGCCAACTACTTGTCCTTCTTGTTGATATTCTTAGCCGCAAACAGTTAAGTTTGATGTGTGCACTCTTCTCTGTGTCCCTTAGGTTGTACAAGGCTGCTGTGAATGTCCGCGCTGCTGATGGTGCAGCCTCTTTATCGCTGTTTCCTACGTCGGCAAGATTCATGAAGTGGCCTGCCCCCTTCTATATAACAACGATGAAAACAGTTTTTTCCCAATTCCAAACAGGGAGGAAATTGAGTCACACCCTGTTAGTGAATGCATGGCGGGAAGTATGTTGCAGAACTGCGGACCGAGTGCAGTACAAATCGAATGCACAGGTACAAATCAGCGCTTGTCTGTGGTGCTGGTGAAGGTGCCAGTTTCAATCCACATGTTGACTGTATTCGCCATTTTCGGAAAGCAGTATGCAGCAAGCACTAAAACATCTGTGTCTGATGACTTAATTATTACGGTTCCTAGAACACCACGTGCTCCGAAGTCTGAATCAGCAAAACCAGCATGCAGAAGCATCCTGGTGTCAGCTTCTTCTTGTGTACTGGCAAAGTGTCTGTCTTCTTCTACACCTCGACTACTGATTAATTTCACTACCTCACCATTGACGAAGCCTCCAACAACCAGGAGTGTACACGTTGTGTGTGCTTCCAGCCACTGGGATGATGCATGGCAAACCACATATTCACAAAGAAAGTTCACTAGTGATTGCTTGTTGAGTGGAACATTGAGGAACATTTTCCGTGGAGGTACTGGGCGCCCACCAATCACCTGGTACTGCTTGCAAGCAGATGTTGATCCTGCGCGGCGGTCCTTTTCAGCAGTTTTCACAGAGTTATCGTCATCATATCTATCAAACGCTTCCACAACTGTGTCAGCTCTCTGAAATCCTGTCAGAAGTTGCCTGAAGTATGCTACCGTTAATGCATCAAATGAATTGAATTGGTCCCTCGCCATCATTTGAATGACGTCCATGGCATCCCTAATATACACTGTGGTTGCAGTGGTGCTTTATGGTAGTTCATATACTCTCTCGTCTTGAGCTTCTAGTTGATGGTCCGGTTCCGCTTTGTTAGTTTTCCGCATTGTACCATCAGCATGAAAAATGGCCATCGGCACTGGCCCTATCGGGTGGTCGAGAACGGTGGCCATAGAAACATCATCTCTGCACCTCGCCAACGGCAGGGCTCTGCGGAACACAATCTCTGGACTAATAGCTGCTGTTACAACGCCTCCCTTGCCACACTTCAACTTGGCCTTTTTCGCCATGCCAGCAAATGTTATCAGGCCTGACTTGTTGATGGGGCTGTAGAAGCTGCACGTTTCACCTGATTCAAGAGCGCCATGCACACATTTCTTCAGCTTCTCCCCCCCCCCAGTACCTACGATGTTGAGGAGCGAATTTTGCACATCCAGTGTTGCATGCAGCCCCGTGGATAAGTTGGTGAGTGCATCTGGGTGAAATTCAGGCTCGAACGGATTGGTCACGTTGTTAACAGCATGCTCGTCATCCCTCTTCAGTGTGAATGCCAGTACTTCTTTGTGATCCTTGTCTTCAGTACTTGTGGACAAACCACTCCCTTCTCGCATTGCTTTAACATATTCACTCATGACGTGCCTCGTCAATGTCCACCTGATGAGTGCTGGCTTCTTTCTAGACAGCCCTATACTACTGTTTCCCTTTGCGTCTCTGATGATTGTATTCTCTGAGCCCATGTCGTTCGAGATCCCATTGAAACTATATTTAGAATCAAACTGTAGAATGCAGTGTCATAAGGACACTGTGCTGTAACTGTTGACGACGGTGCCTTTGCTTTATGATTTGTTTTACTCAGGTAGGATGAAAAACATGATGAGTGGTACACGGCATCCTTAGCTATCAAGTCCTCCTCCGATATTGTGCGTGTCATTTCTTCGCCTCCTCTTTGACATGCAACCTTCTTCAGGTTGGTTGCCCGTTGAAATGTTTCAATTTTATGCAACCTATCGTCTTTCCTGTGTGAATCCTTCGAACATACAACACAGAGAGACCAATATGTCGAACCAGTGCTCTTTCTCGCTGCCATACTAGGTATACGTGATACTGATTGTTGAGAATCAGTGTCATTTGGTGTTTCTGGTTTGTGTGGATCAGCTCGTATTTATTATGTTTCGTAGAATGTGCAATTTTGACATATACATGGCGTATATATATATATATATATACATATATATATATATACATATATTGATATTCTAAAACTTAAATAATTATACTTTATATATATATATATTCATATATATATTATATATATATATATATAATATATATATGAATATATATATATATACATATATATTTATATTCTAAAACTTAAATAATTATACTTTTCATCGTTTGACTTCAAAGCAATCGTTAGAACAATTTGTCTTAACATTTCTAGAATAGCACAATTTCGAAAATTCATCATTTGACGGTGACCTTGTTCAACATTTGCTCCACACTTACAGCACCAGTTGATAGCTCCGTGTCATATCACATTTTTACGAAGATACAATAAGGTTTACAGTGGTATGTGAAGAGGCATTATGCACGTAGGCAAATAGATACGCAACCATTATAAACCTAGGCCTACAACGATTGTGGAATGGTGCAATTTTGAACAGTCATCATTTGGTAGTGACCTTGTTTGACATTCACTACACACATAATGCTCCATTTAATAGCTGTACGTTATACCTCATTGTACCGGGAAGACAGTAAGCTTCCCAAAGGTATATGAAATGGACATCAGTAAGTAGGTAACATAGCTCAATAACCATTAAGATTTTGTAAAGCTTGTGGGGTGGCGCAATTTCTAACATTCATCAATTGACGGTGACTCTGTTTGAACGCTGCTCCACAGAAATTGCTTCATCTCACAGCGCCATATCACACAGCATTGTGACGGGGTGAAATTGTCCTTTCATACTTTGTATGATATGTCCGTAGTCGTGAAGTAGAAACACAGTCGGTGTAACTTTATGATGTTCGCGGCATTGTAAACTTTCGAATATTCGTAATTTGATGGGTGGCCTTGTTTGACCTTGTCGTCACTCTTATCAATCCTGGATGCAGCATCATATCGTACACTGTATTAAAGGTGAGACAATACGCGTTCCAAGAATATATGACACGGCTATTTTCTATTTAAATAAAGTAGCTAGATAGCCATTGTAATATTAAGAAGTTTTCGGAAGCGCCCAATTTCTAAAATTGATCGTTTGATGGTGACCTTGTTTGACCTTGGATTCACGCTTACTGCACCACTTGGCAACTATACGACAGGCCTAGTTATGACGCAGGGCTTTCCAATGATATAACATTTTGATGTGTGGGGGGGGCATTTAAATCGGTCTGTTAGGTGGTTCTACCGCTCGCCTAAGTGGCGTTTTCTGCCGGATCGTCACCCAGCGCTGGCATCCAGGTAAAGGTCTTGTAGATTTCGCATCCTTTGTTGCCAATGTACGTCATGAGGTTTCAGGTTTCGTTGCAAGCGGGCCTTTGATCGTAAACTCGCAGTGCTGTTTGAAGCGCCGCCTTTCTTTGTCTAGATTAGCCGATTGCCAATTCGTGCAGGGTTTTTCACCGGCGTTTGCCATGTTGACAGCCCGTTTCACAATTTATCGTTCTGCGGTAACCAACCACTCACTGCGTATCGATGCCGTGCACCGTCACGGAGTCTGCGGTAATTCTAGTCGCCCCGGTCATCCGGTCAACTGCGGTCAAGGTTGCTGGAGACGCGCGACGTAGAATAGGGTCATCTTTCGGCAAATGGTCCGCTGGTTTTCGTCGTCGTTCACGCCCGACGATGCCTGGAGTTAACTTACACATTATAGCCCGTAGTCTCGGTCTCTAAAACAACTTTTTACATTATTTTAGAGCTACTTCTAAACACCATGTAACATATCGTAACTCGACTATGGAATGGCAGTGTGGTAACTCTATAAGTTTATTGACGGCTTGCCGCTAATCGCCATGTCGTTAGTTAGTTAGGCCTATGTTGTCTTAGCAGGTGATTCAATTTTAGTGTATCTTAATTACTTAATACAGTAATAATATGCACTAGCGCAGGAACAAAATTAATATTGGGGGAGCGGAGCTTCAGCACCACTCCGCTCGATCCGCTGCCGGATCATGACATCGGAAGACGGGGAGGGGGTGCTGTTGAAATGTTTTCGCCGCCGCACCGCTGTAATTTCAGCTTCTCCGCTGTCTCAGCTCTCGACTGATGGCATCAGAAGAGGGGGGGGGGGGGGTCAGGTTGGTGGTGCTGTTGAATATTTTATATGGCGACGTTCTAAATTGTCGAAGCTCACCACAAACCTCCAATTGCACCCTTTGAGGCTCGCCAAAAAACCACATTTAGGCTCAAATTGACTCGGGGTGGGGCATTCCAGGTAGGGCAGCTGCTTCTTTCCCGTTTCCGCGCCTACAATAATATACGCCACAATATGGCAGGCCGATAATGTGCATTGCGCAGGATGTTGCCAAAATTTAGCTATATTAATTCATAAATGGTATTGTAGATTAACAGCCTTTTCTTGTTCATAATGCATAAGTACGATTAGCATTCATTGGTTCAATATATAATTCGTAGCTAAATGAGTCATTATTGGTTGCTAAGTAAACGCGTTAACTTCTCCGAATCCTTATTGGTTGATATGTTAACGAACTAACTTCTTCGAGTCCGCATTGGTTGCTAAGTTAACGCGTTAAGTTTTTCGCGTTCTCATTGGTTCCTAAGTTAACGCGTTAACTTCTTATTCAACGCGTTGAGTGTACCGCGTTTATGACTCTATTGGCCAGCCATAATACGCCGTTTGGCGTCGTTGATGTGGTACGTGTATGGCAGGCCGATAGGGCCATAAACGCGGTACTAAGTAACTCATAAATGAGCTCTAGTAAACATTGGTCGGTAGCGCGAAACACACATTCAAAGAGGTGAGCTTAAAAAGATTGTTTTTTACACTTTTTTTAATGTCAGCACTATTTTCAAAAAATTATATTTCCGTTTGTGCGCGTTGAAAACTACGGAAACTGCGGCATGCATAAACGAAATGTATATGCTCTGATGTGTGTGTATTCGATTTTAAATGCTAACAGGGGTTCGCTATGGGTCGTTGGTACAATACGCACACCTCTATTTGTAATGTATTATGGTATTACATTATTTTACATATATAGGCTAATTACACATTACTGATTCCAAGACTGTTAAACGGGGGTGGGTGTGAGAATAAGCTCTCACTACATATTAAGTGCCCCTCTCGTAAAGCCTCTGATAGCTGAATCCAGCTCCTGGTCTTCATGTGGCGGAATTGTTCTTTACTGACAGAAGAAGGGGCAAAGACGGATATATGGCGCCTTAAAATTAGACGCTTCGGGCAGATGGGGCTTGTTAACCTTGAGTGATCGCATGTCTAGGAGAAGGTAAACTCTTATTCCAAACCTCCGCTGCCTTGCGGCTATACTCTCACACGGGAAAGGCTAAGGGAGAACACCCTGACAGTAAATCCGGAGTCGGAGTCCCTAAGGCGGTCCGATGTTATGTTCAACGTCCTTCTGGCAGCTCCTGCGACGGCACTGGTGCCCAACTGTATCAGTTCTGGATGTTCCTTTGGATCCACCAGTGACGTGGAGAGGGAGACTTGCTGCATGGGCAATAACTGGCCCTCCATATCAACTTGCCCAGACTTGTGCCTGGAGAGGACAGTCCAGCTTCACCTCACGGTGTAGATAAAACACGGGAAGCAGCAGTTTACCGGTTATAAGTCTCCTGCTCGATTGGCGTAGAGTGTGGCGCCAAGGGTTGCTTCTGACGGTAGGAGAGATCTACAGATCTCACAGGATAGCTACCGCCCGCCTCAAGCTGGGCAGCCCCCAGCCAGCATGATGTTGGATCGCCACGGTTCACCTGCCTCACTGGATGCATGGGGCTTAGGGTTTTGCAACCTGAAGAGTGGACTGAAATTCCTGCACCAAGCAACACAAGACAGAGCACAAAACAGATAATGAAAAGGAAAACGGACCGGAACCGGAAAAGGAAATCGATTATAAAGTTGGGATGCTGGAACATTCGTACCATGACGACCGACATCTGACAGGACTTCCAAGACATCAGTGACGCCCAAAAAAATGCAGTCATTAACAACGAGCTCAAAAGGCTTGATGTCGACATCGCCACACTCCAACAAAAACGCCTGGCCGAATCAGGGTCTTTGAGGGAAAAGGACCACACGTTCTATTGGCAAGGCAAGGGACTCGATAATACAAGAGTGCACGGCGTAGGCTTTGCAGTCAAGAACAAATTGCTAGGGATGATAGAGCCTGACGGAAACGGATCTAAAAGACTCCTCTCGCTCCGTCTTCAAACGTGCGACGGCCCTGTCAACATCATCAGTGTGTATGCGCCAACCCTGTACTCAACACCAGAAGCCAAAGATGAGTTTTATGGAAACCTGGAATCCATCATCAGCCAGATACTGCCACAGGAACACCTGCTGCTGTTGGGTGACTTCAACGCAAGGGTGGGAGCCGATCATGTCGCCTGGCCAGTCTGCCTGGAACATCATGGAGTCGGCAAGATAAATGCTGATTGTAAACCATGAATAGTATTTATACAGTCTTCAGGGCTGTGTTACCGCACCTATTTCAATTGCCCCCTACCCTGGTTGAAATCACACGCAGCGCCCGTTATATATAATTTGTGTGGATCTACTGTATTTATTTATGTTCTATGTTCACAATGAAGATTCCCAATAGCACCATTTAATTAAGTGGAAGCAAACCACACCTTTTGGTGTTTCGCACTCGCATAAGAGTTTCGGTTGTAGAAAAAGTCAGTAGACTAACCAATAAAAGGCTGTTTTCCCATTTCCCTGTGATGAGACCAGAAGTGAAAGTGACCCATAAAATAACAGGAGAGGGGGATGAGGACGATCTTTTACTTTCTCACCTAACCATCAAAACGACGACATAGAGCCGCCAAACTTCGTCACATGCGTCCTACATGCGTATACGCTTCCTTATAAAATATACACTTGCATCGATCAAAACCCGAACATTTGTCACTCGAAGAGGGTCACCAAAATTACGCATCGTGGCGCCACTTGATCGCCTCCCCACCATTTTCTTAACCTGGCCTGCGAGCCTCCGTGCCCACGTGACTGCTGTTGAACCTGAAGACGCGCAATGTCCATATTAGCATGCCGTCTTGTCAACACGCTCAAGCATATGAAGGATTTATTAAACAAGCACCGTCTGTGCGTTTGTCTTGAGAAAGACAACCCTCTGTTATAGCCATATCGATTGTTTTCACTCGTTAATTGCGTTGGGAAAGTGCACCGATATTGAACACCTAACTTCCGAGCAATCTTTCTCCATTCCTGTACGTGATATCGAGGATTATCAAGGATCAGGCCACGAGTTACTACAAGCTCTGTGTGCAAGCAGGAAATAGGGTCAATGCATTTGTTATTTTTTTTCAACAATATGTAAAAAAGTGTTTTTCGTAATTGGTAACGGGTGACATATATTGGACTACAGTGGTCCTGATATTGGACCAGGTGGTCCAATATAGGTGCTTCTGGTTCGATATACGTCATCTGTCTTGATGCTTTGAAAGAAACCAAGGTTCAGCACCCACTTCAGACCATTAAGAAGATAGTCGCTTAATGCATAAATCACGAAAACTACGGCGTTCCAATGAGCATACAAATGACATGTGACGACTAAACGCCAAATAGATTTGACACAATTTAATTATGAACTGAGAACAAACTATTATATGTTGTCACGAATAGAAGAATACGCCAACGAAGTGATTGCCATGATAGAGTCTGTCACGGATAAACGAACAAACCAACGGAATAATGGCCAGTAGAGTGTCTAATAATGACAAAAAGATACCAGTCGGTAATTGATGGTCCCTGATCACCAAATTAGGAATACGATCTTTTACTGACACATGTCACATCGATAGTTATAGGGCAGGCCACCAGCACAATTCATATGTATCCATATCCCACAGTGTACACATTTCACCATGGTTTCTTTTCGTTGTTCGTTACACAGTACACATTACCAAGATTCGTTGTCACATTGACCGCTTTTTTCGTTTTGGCTGGCAGGAGAAAGCTGCCGTTTTTTTTCGTTTTTTTCTTAATTGGATCTGTTGTCTTTCTATTTGTTTTGCCAACTGTTGAGTTATGCCTACTTTTGTGCCTTTTGACTTTTGTTGTTAAAGTTTTTATAGGGACTGGAGTTTATGATTTCCGACTTGGTGGTTCTTCTCTTGACCCTATAAATCGCTGGTTTTGGGATGGGAGACATGATTGCAGGAGTGGTGACCTTTCTAACCAGCTCTGGTTGATCAGTAAGCTGCCCCGTGATTGGGACTAATGCTTCACAATGACCAGCATCTTCACTCAGATTTATGTATTTGAGCATAATTGCACCAGACTCCTGAAATTCCGTCCCAAATTCAAGTACACTCTCTCCAACGCAGACATGCACTGGTCGTTGTAGACAGCGTGCCGTTGCAACGATCTCTATATCCCCAATAATTTCACTGGGATTCGCCATTGATGCCATTCTGTCCTCGATAGATGCATAGCACAGTCTCTGAGGTAGATCTGCGTTCACCTTCCTCTCATCAATGTTTTCATAAAGGCCAACGTTGTCTAGCATATGTACAATCGTGTTGGATTGTAGCGCATCAGCGGAAGTCATTTCTCGCATTCTCATTCGCAGGTCCTTTAAATTGCCATCGTTGTCTCTTTCTGCATGCTGCATATCGAGATCTTGACAAATAACAACGACTCGGAAGAAACAACGTCCATCTGCATTGGTTGCGACACACCTGAAACCACTCTGTCTGCTGCT
The DNA here is from genome assembly GCA_963995525.1 of Escarpia spicata. Lineage (NCBI taxonomy): Eukaryota > Metazoa > Annelida > Polychaeta > Sabellida > Siboglinidae > Escarpia > Escarpia spicata. The sequence goes on from OZ023216.1 coordinate 43,629,890, forward strand.
TGTGGATTGGCATGGATCATTGGACTGTTGCTCTCTCGTGGACAGCTTTTGGTTGTTGGATTGTTGCTCGCTTGTAGACGGGCTTGGGTTATTATACTGTTGTTGCTCATTCGCGGACAGGCTAGGTTTGTTAGACTGTTGATCTCTCACTGATGGGCATGGGTTGGTTGTGACATGCCTGAAATTATTCTGCCTGGTGCTTGTGGATGAGCTCAGCTCATTGAGCTGTTACTTGTTTGTGGGCGGACATGGATCATTGGACTGTCGGTCGCACGTGGACAGGCTTCGGTTGTTGGACTGTTGCTCGCTCGCGGACGAGGTTGTTGTATTTGACGAATTGTCATTCTGCACAGTGGCATCTCAGGCAGAATTCGATGGAACATCTATACCAGTTTCCGAGTAGGACAACTTGAACCTTCCAGCCGCGGCGAAATCTGCATCAGTCTATATGTTCCGATCACAAGGCCAAATGCCTGTGCACTTGAAACCATTGGCAGCAGTTACCATGGAAACAGAGCGTACGTATGCACTTCCGAAGATACGACAGACTGAGGAGATGGTGACTGTAGTTTGTTTGGTCCTCAGCCAAGTGTCACATTCCACATTGTAATAGGTCATCACAGGTTTATAGAAAACCCGATCAAGGGGTTGGAGACGGTGCGTTGTGTGTGGAGGAATATATAATATGACGACTCCATGGTCCCGGGCGTAATGGATTGCTTCAGTATTTTTCGTGTGTGACGAATGACCATCAAAAATCAACAGAACATGTTTGTCTTTGGTGCAGCCAACATGAGATACAAAGTTCTTCAGCCAGACGACGAAGAGTTCCTTGTTCATCCAGCCTGATTCATTATTCACTTTGACGCTTCCAGTGATTCTATAATGCGTTTACGCCTGACAATTATCATTGGTGGAACATAGTTGCCCCCTGCAGTCATGCTGCACACCACTGTTGTAGTAAAGCCTCTCTCACCACTAGTAAGAGATCCGATTTGCCTTTTCCCTATTTTCCCAAAGACCCGGCCAGGCTTCTGCACAGTTGTTATACCCGTTTCATCCACGTTAAAGATGTTAGTAGCATCGAATCAGTACGTGTCAACCAAAGTTTCTAGTTTATCGTAGAAC
>OZ023216.1:43631217-43860304 GCA_963995525.1 Escarpia spicata
ATGGCATTGCACTTCTGGAAAGCTTTGCATTAACTATGAAAAAATGCCCTTCCTCCGAGTGGCGAAACGTATACGGAGACGGATGCAATGTGACGGTGATATTCCCGACATGTGTTATGGCGTAAATATCTAACATGCGATTATTCGCAACACATTTAATCTACCACATACCCAGCTGATCGACGGACCTCGGAATGACCACAGACAGTCGCAGACGCATTGTTGTGAATAATCAATTGCCATCACTACTCTCTATACATGAAGACGAAGCGTAACGTCAACAGGTCCATCGACGTGAAGCGCGGCCGTCGTGTTAATAAAACACTGTTATCCGCACCCTCAGAAGATAATGCACAAGACCAGAGATCAGTCTATTTCTAATTACGCCGACTTATCTTTGGTAGGTTTGGCCCTAGCAGAGTTGGTACGTTGGTGTAAGGTATACTTACTTATGAACTAAATATGTGAAAAAAATGGTGTTCAATAATTTTGAAAATGTTCATTCCAGATGTGGACGGTGATTACGTTTTGTTTCTGACGGCAAGGAACGTTATCTTGAAGTTTGCCGTTGACACGACTGTGACCCCGCCCAAACCCGGCACGCCAACGGTCCTCCTGAGTGCACAAGGTATAGCGTGCCCTTGTCATTTCATACATACATTATACACACTATGTTATGCAAAATATGCATTATATGTGACGTAAAGAAGGCTAGAAATTTATCGACGTAACGGTTCTACACGTGTCAATGGATCATCACTTGGTATTTCGGTCTGTAACAGTCCACGAGCCAGACATGATTTTATTATCAGATTGAGGGGGTTGGGCCTCTGCTACAAGAGGCCGGGGGGGGGGAAGTGACCGCCCTACCTTTGCTAATCTTGTCATTTAATAATTGTGTTTATATATTATCCCGATGAGAATGTTTGTCTATATCTCATCGACCGATATGTGATTTAATTCCTGTTGGTACAATTATTAAATGACCTTGACCAACAATTACTCTTGTGTAATTCATATAGCAAACGAGCTCAGGGTTTTGTCATTAAACATCAGCAGGGCATAAATACATTAAATATGAAGTAAACAAAGCATGCAGTTTCTACACGTAATTGGTTTGTGTGTATCAATGAATCATCAAGTCGTGTTTTGATACATGCAGTCTCACTCTGTAGTGTGTGTGCGTGTGTGCGTGTGTGCGTGTGTGCGTGTGTGCGTGTGTGCGTGTGTGCGTGTGTGCGTGTGTGCGTGTGTGCGTGTGTGCGGGTGTGTGCATGAGTGTGTGACTGTGTGCTTGTGTGCGTGTGCGTGTTTTCGTGTGCGTGTGTGCGTGTGTGCGTGTGTGCGTGTGTGCGTGTGTGCGTGTGTGCGTGTGTGCGTGTGTGCGTGTGTGCGTGTTTGCGTGTGTGAGTGTGTGCGTGTGTGCGTGTGTGCGTGTGTGCGTGTGTGCGTGGGTACGTGTGTGCGTGTGTGCGTGTGTGCGTGTGTGCGTGTGCGCGTGTGCGCGTTCGCGTGCGCGTGCGCGTGCGTGTGCGTGTGTGTGTGTGTGCGTGCATGTGTGCGTGCGCGTGTGTGTAACTTTAATATGATTGTTATTCCAAAAGAAAAACTTAAACGTTATTGTTATCTATATTGTTTTGAGGAATACCTTTTTCCTTTTGAAAGTAATATGCCGAAATATGTTTATACAGTGAACCTAAGCGCTTTGGCTGTGGATGACTTACACGGCTACATCTACTATAGTGGCAGCACTGCTGGCCTCTACAGAGCCAGAGTTGACGGGTCTGCTCAACACCACATCATTACAAGTAAGTGCATTTCGATGGTGATAGGCCGTACTTATGATGATGATGATGGTAGTGATGATGATGATGATGATGATGATGATGATGGTGATGATGATGATTATGATGATGAAGATGCTGGTGATGATGATGATGATGATGATGATGATGGTGATGGTGATGGTGATGATGATGATGATGGTGATGGTGATGATGATGATGATGATGATGATGATGGTGGTGATGATGATGATGATGATGGTGATGATGATTATGATGATGATGGTGATGGTGATGATGATGATGATGATGATGGTGATGATGAAGATGATGGCGATGGTGATGATGATCAACATAATAATAATGTATGTCAATGGGTGTACACTGGCTATTCCATAGAGACCATAACTACCGTACATCGTAATCTTTTATCAATGACAGAGAGTGTTAAAAAGTAAAGGGGATAACTTCCCACCTTGCTTAACACCATTGCCTACCGAGAAGAAGTCCGAGTAGGTATTTCCCCATCGTATGCATACACATTGATTATTGAATTCATTGCTGAGTACTCTTAAGATATATTTCGGTACATTTCGTTGTTCTAGTTTCGTTAAAAGTTTATATCGGTTGACACGATCAAACGCCTTTGATGCATCTAAAAACGCGACGTGCACAGCTGAACCATGTTCAGTGTAGAACCTTAATAATTCCTTAAATGCAAACACGCATAACTCCGTTCCATGTTTAAGTTTAAAGCCAAATTGATTAGGAGTGGTTTCCAAGTAAATTTCCATTCTGTTAAAAAGAACAGTGTCTATTATCTTCGAAAATATGTTCGATAGACATATTGGCCTATAATTCCCTTTGTCGTTTACTCGTCTATTCTTGTCTTTAATAATTGGTACAATAACATAATGTGAAATTTATTTTGGTAAATAACCATGCACCAGAATCGAAGACACAAGAATAAACAAAAGCACAGCGAGTTGAGAATCAGCGAACTTAATATGTTCTGCATTGATACCGTCCAGACCTGGTGACTTATTTTTTGAGAGTCCATTAATAATATCCATCAGTTCAACTGCACCCACAGTCATTCCCTTATTGCCAGTGAAACAATCATAACAAACTTTATCACATCGACTATCCTCCACATCATTAAATCAATGTTCATAATGATGCTTCCACATTGACCCGATGTTTACGTCACCGTGTATATTATCAATGTTTGTCGGACGTTTTACTTTACTGTTCGTACAGTGCTTAATTTCTTTCCAGAATTTACGGTGGTCTTTTTGACACAACTGTTCTGCAATGTTATCAGCAATGATAGTTTCTTTCTCACTTTTACATTTTCTGATCGCCTGCTTGAATTTCATTCTGGATAATATCATAACATTAAAAATTTCACATTGTCTAGGTTTACCAATCTCTTTCCATATACAGTAACCATCACGGACTGCACAATGAAGCTCTTTCACTCGCTCGTTCCAACCTGGTACAGCTTTGTAGTTATAAGCACCTTTGCGATTTGACCGAAGTGTGGGACCACACCTTTTCAATGTAATCACGATAGAATTGTAAAAGTCATCGAGACATCATGATATATATTACTACGCTAACCTTCTAGCATTGTACCGGTCACACCAATGTTGTTCATTGGTGCACTTGATGCGTTGTTCTATGGGTGGCTGTCAGCTAATGTTTGATACAAGGAGCCACCTATAAAGACCCAACAGTGAAAGCTATATATGTCTTACATCAACAACTCGACGAGCCAACGTTTCAATAATTGTTATGTAAGACTTACCCAGAGACACCGCCCCCCATGTAATGCTTCGTTACGCTTTTGTATAGACCCCACCCCGTTCCTCCCGTTAACGGGACGTATTTTATGGATGATCCCTAAGAAATGGTCGCCTGCATCTTCTCAAATGTGTCGTTTATTGCCGATACAGGTGCCGATTTTATAATTGGAATTGCCGTAGACCCAGCAGCGGGGAAGCTGTACTATTCCAATTACCATCAAAGCAAACTTGAAGTAGCCAACCTCAACGGAACCGAAAGGGAAACCTTCATTGCTCTCAATTCCCCGAGTATAATAATGGGCTTGGCACTGGATATAGAAAACGGGTGAGTGGGTTACTATGATGCTATACTCCCTTCACAGTGGTTTGTTTCCATTATCACAGTTAGCTGTTATGTTTATCAGGTTATGGTTTGCGTTGCTGGTTTCAACAGAAATACTAAAATTATACTATTATTATTATGTTACGCAAACCATGCTAGTTTGCATAGTAAACTGATACCGGTATAAATTGCCCGCCCGGGTCGATTTATTATGAAATATTCTGATAAGGGTTCGAAATACTATAATAGTATATTGATTCTGTGCGATATGTTGACGCATACCTCATTTTACTATAACTTAGTCCCATTACATTTTCTATAATGCCACCACAGTTACATCATTACACTGGAGGGAAGTACTGTATAATATTACTCAAGGGGTACCACACACACACACACACACACACACACACACACACACACACACACACACACACACACACACACACACACACACACACACATGTATATATATATATATATATTGATATGTATATATACAAATATATATATATATATATATATATATAATATTTTGTCAGCTTATGAAACCTTCCTCCTTTTGTCTGAGGAGACTGGCAATATCTCCATTGTTCTTGGCGAACCAAACTTAGTGCTTCTAGAATGTATATATACATATATATTGTATATATGTATATATATATATATAATATACACTACTAGTCTAACCTTCTATATATATATATATATATATATATATATATATATATATATATATATGTATATATATATATATATATATATATATATATATATATATACATGTATATATATATATATATATATATATTCTAGAAGCACCAAGATTGGTTCAATAACAACAATGCAGAGTTTGCCAGCCTCCTAAGATAGAACGATCGCAAGAAGCACCTCCGTAGCAAAGTTCAGACTGAGCTCCGGAGGATGAAGGACCAGTGGTGGGAAGCGAAGGCTGCAGAGCTGCAATAATACGCTGATGAACACAACTTTGTCGGACTGAAGACAGTGTTCACTCCTCCGATGGCATACTCCCGACTAAGAAGAGCGATATTGTGCAACGATGGGCCAATCATTTCAGTCAGCTGCTGAACAGGCCTTCTCAGATCAGCAGGCAATTCAGGACCTACCCCAGCGCCCAGTCATTACATCTCTAGATGACCCTCAACCGCTGGAAGAAACCCAGAAAGCGGTTAAACAGCTACATCCAGGGAAAGCTCCCGGCCCAGATGGAATCCCCCTGAAGTTTCCAAAGAGGGAGGCTGTTTTTGGGAGGAAGGCTCTGTCCACGGGACTTCAAGAATGCCAACATCATCCACCTCTACAAGAACAAAGGCAACAAAGCTTCCTGCGATAACCACAGGGGTATCTCACTCTTGAGCATAGCAGGGAAGATCATGGCCCGCGTCGTTCTAAACCGCACCACAAGCCACTTGCTGAATGTTGTCGTCTCGGAGAGCCAGTGGAAATTCAAAAGAAACCGGGGGACGGTGGACATGGTCTTCGCTGTTCGGTAGATCCAAGAGAAATTACCTGAGCAGAACCAGAGCCTCTACCTACTCTTTGTGGACTTGACCAAGGCATTTGACACCGTCAGCCGCGAGGGCCTGTCGACCATTCTGTCCTAGCTTGAGTGTCCACCAAAGATTATCAGCATCATCAAGTCCTTTCACGACGGCATGGTGGCTTGGGTGATGGAAAATGGCTCCGTTTCAAACCCGTTTCCAATTTCAAATGGGGTTAAACAAGGTTGCGTCCTCGCACCCACTCGGTTCTTCCTGCTGTTTGCTACAATGCTATACTGGACTGATGCTGCCATCATCATCCGCTACCGACACGATGGTCGCTACTTTGAACTGAGATGCCTGAAGACCAGAACCAAAGTACTCGATCAACTCGTGAGGGACCGTCTCTTTGCGGACGACTGCGCACTAGCTGCATTCAGCGAACAAAACCTGCAAGATCGTCAAAGAAAAGTGATGCTTCAACCTGCACCCGGCCTCCTCCCCCGAACCATACATTGAAATCAAGGGCACCAAGCTGAATAGTGTCACCAGTTTTACTTACCTCGGGAGTTGCCTGACTTCATCCTGCAGCCTGGACAGAGAGGTGTCTAATCGGCTCGATACGGATGGTGCTTCTGCAGTAGTCTGCCCCAAGTGCGGCCGTGTCTCGGCGTCCGACTTTGGGATGCGCTCCCATCTCCTGCGTCATTGACGTCTTCGTCGTTTGCGACGGACTTTCTATGAATTCTGCTATAAGAACATTATATTAAAAACTTTCGAGCAGACAGTCTTAGAGCCAATTAAACAAATTGTCTTACGAAATGGCACTTGACCAAACGATTATGTTTATCCTGCCAGCGGCGAAGTTTACTTATTAATTTAAATAATCACTAATGGCGTCGGAATGCAGTGCATCGGCACAACATCTACACCATACAAGTTAGACACATGTAAACATTTTATTACAATTCAGTGAATATTTAATATTTAACAGCGACTGTGCATCTGTGATTTGTTTTCATTCTCGGCAGCGTATTCGGACTTGGTTGTAACAACTGTTTACACATGTTTGACCACAAAAGAGTGTTTCCTTCCATTTCGTCTGGTAATTCCTGTTTACCGACTGTACAGGTGGCTCTTCTACACGGTCCGTTTTCCTGGTGGCATCTACAAGACACGGCTTGGTGGTGGTGGAAATGCTCAACATATCGCAAATTTAAATACTCTGGCACCGAACGGAATATCAGTAAACAGCAGAGATGAGAAGATATACTGGATAGAATTGAGTGCGTAGGACACACACGCACACGCACACGCGCGCGCGCACACACACACAGAGAGAGAGAGAGAGAGAGAGAGAGAGAGAGAGAGAGAGAGAGGAGAGAGAGAGAGAGAGAGAGAGAGAGAGAGAGAAGAGAGAGAGAGAGAGAGAGAGAGAGAGAGAGAGAGAGAGAGAGAGAGAGAGAGAGAGAGAGAGAGAGAGAGAGAGAGAGAGAGAGAGAGAGAGAGAGAGAGAGAGAGAGAGAGAGAGAGAGAGAGAGAGAGAGAGAGAGAGAGACACACACACACACACGTACACACACAACACACACACACACACACACACACACACACACAAACACGCACAGAGACACACACGTACACACACAGACACACACACAGACTCACACGTTCACACACACGCACGCACGCACACACACAGACTCACACACACACACACACACACACACACACACACACACACACACACACACACACACACACACACACACACACACACACACACACACATAGACATACACACATATATATATATATATATATATCTAATTTTGTTATATATTGAGTGGTTACATAAATAAAAATACATATGTGTTATGTGCACGCGTGCATGGTCGTTAAATCGTGTACGCGAGTGCGCTTGTTTGCACGAGTGCGTTTGTGCGCGTATGTTTCGGAAACAATGACCTCTGAGATGCGAGTGTAGTTAAACGCAGGCATCCTATTGTAGATGCAAAACGCCTGGGCACTGGGGACTTCAGCGCCGAGAATCGCCACTACTTCCACACCGTGACAGGCCTTCTTGCGAAGTTGGCTTGTGCATATCCATACTGTTATTATATTGAAGAGCAACCAAGACGGTAATGTTTGTTTTAGTTTACAAACATCCAAGTTAATCCAGCGTTTTACATACATTGTGTGTGTGTGATTGTTTGTGTGTGTGTGTGTGTGTGGTGCGCGCGTGTGTGTGTGTGTGTGTGGTGCGTGTGTGTGTGTGTGTGCCAGCGTGTTTTGAATGGTTAGAGTATAGATGTAAGAAATTAAATATTCTTGTGCCAAAATCTTCAGAAACCAAGATTTAACACAAGGGGTTGGTCTAGCTCAAACTCCATAAGCAGTACTGGAATTGCCAAATGATGAATGGAGTAAGTTAGGAAAACAAAGTTGATCAAGGTCAGTCTTTCAAGAGGTGACCGCATGTGTTTGCAGTGCCTCTTATGTTAACATGGACGGGACCAACGCCGCTGCTCTTCAAGCGGGAATCTACGCAGGCTCTGAAACTGGCATCGCTGTACTGTATGAATCCCGTAAGTACACACACGCGCGCGCCCGCGCCCGCGCGCACACACAAACACGCACACACCACAATTCTGAACTTGTTTAGTGATGTTCGTTTCACAATCATGTTTAGTGGTATATTCGTGATCACTCTGATACTTCTTTGACCATCGCAATCACCAAACAATCTAACCACGTCAAAGTATGCCATGTAGGCCTATGTCTATAATAATGCTTATTCTTTCTAGATATCGATGAATGTACCAGCCAACCTTGTCAACACGGAGGCACCTGCACTGACCGGCTCAACGGGTACACGTGCACTTGTGACATCGGATACGAAGACTCTATTTGTGAAACAGGTAAGTCATGCGTATTAGTTTTCCTACATTAAATGCCGCAGTACATATTATGCATATAATTGTAGAACGCTAATTTATTTGGTTAACGACACATTCTGGAACACTCTTCTTATGTCTCGGATTCACATATATTTGTAGAGTTGCCCGAGTTGGACCCGCCTAACACGAAGGAAGCGTCGATGAGTCTGATTGACACCAACACTGACACATGCCTGATCCTGGAGGACACCGAGATGTACTCATTCTCGCCGTCGACGAGTCAGTGGCTGCCCCGACCACAGAATGCTTGTTGGAGGTCGGGACTCGTCATCAAGTATCGTGTACCTGACCACATCCACGCGTCGTTCACAGTCAGAATCAGCGGTCATCGTCTGGTGTGCTCCAACTCACACCTCAAGGTAATGGCCAAACACAACGACTCGCCTGACTGCGGATTGGTGTCTGGAAACTACCAGATTTGTAAGCTTAGCGGAGTCACCGAGACGGAGCCTGGAAGCCTGACCACGTGTGTCGCAGCTTGTCAATACAAGGAGAACAAAACCAAGTATGTCATCATTGAAATCCCGAACAAACACGAAGGCTGGAAGTTGTGTGAGCTCAGCATCGAGTGATGGACTTCTATCTAACAGATGGATGTTCGTAATAGTACGAAAACAATTCTTGTCCACGTGTACATATGCGTGAGCGTGTGCTTGTGCGTGCGTGCGTGCGTGCGTGCGTGCATGCGTGCGTGTGTATATGTGTGTGTGGGTGTGTGTTTGTGTGTGTATCCGTGTGCGTGTGTGCGTGTGTGCGTGTGTGCGTGTGTGCGTGTGTGCGTGTGTGCGTGTGTGCGTGTGTGCGTGTGTGCGTGTGTGCGTGTGTGCGTGTGTGCGTGTGTGCGTGTGTGCGTGTGTGCGTGTGTGCGTGTGTGCGTGTGTGCGTGTGTGCGTGTGTGCGTGTGTGCGTGTGTGCGTGTGTGCGTGTGTGTGCATGAGTGTGTGACTGTGTGCGTGTGCGTGTTTTCGTGTGCGTGTGTGCGTGTGTGCGTGTGTGGGTGCATGTGCGTGCGTGTGTGTGTGTGCATGCGTTGGGGGGGGGGTGCGTGTGTGTCTGTCTGCATGTGTGTATGTATGTGTGAGTGTGTGTGTGTGTGTGTGCATGTGTGTATGTGTGGTGTGTGCGTGTGTGCGTGCGTGAGGGGATGACGTGAGTGATGAATTGAGGGATGAAGAAGTGAGGGATGAAATAATGGTATTAGAAAGGGTGAGGGCAAGGGAGGTAGCGAGGCAGAAATGTACCTAGAGAAGGGACGGGTGCATGTAAGAAGAGAGTGGGAAGGAGAAAGGGAGATATGTAGGGTGATGGAAACGCAGGGATGGTTGGGTAGGGAGATTATATGGATGAGGGAAGGAGGGAGGGAAGGAGGGAGAGAGGGAGGGTAGAAGGGAGGGGGAGGGAGGGAGGGAGGGAGGGAGGGAGGGAGGGAGGGAGGGAGGGAGGGAGGGAGGGAGGGAGGGAGGGAGGAAGGGAGGGAGGGAAGGAGGGGGAGGGAGGAAGGGAGGGAGAGATAGAGGGAGGGAGGGAGGGAGGGAGAGAGGGGGAGGGAGGGAGGGAAGGAGGGGGAGGGAGAGAGGGACGGAGGGAGGAATTAACGGAGGGAGGGAGGAAGGGAGGGAGGGAGGGAGGACGGAGGATTGGTGGAGATCATTGTGTCTAGGATATATTTCTTTAGAAGTGAATGCCTCCGTTGTGTTCGTTGGCTGCTGTGTCTCGTATACTGAGGTCAGTTCTGACCGCTTTTGTCCAGTGACCAAAGGAAATATGATCCTAAGACATGTTTCCCTACGTAGGATCAGTACCCTGATGTTTGTACGTGCTTTCAATTTTTGTTATATTTATCTTGCACTATCTGTTGAAATCAGTGGCTCAAACCTGCGTGATAGTTCGACCACACAATGAGCTTGGTGTGCAGTGTCGAGAAACAAATGTCGATATGACCTTTTTGACAGCCCATGTGTGCAATGATTCAAATAGGCGTGTTTTGTTGTCGAATACAGACATCAGTGAAGCAATTTTGTGGTTTGCATACTGACATATTTTAACAAAATAATGCTGTTGTTGTAGTAGTAGTTGTAGTAGTAGTAGTAGTAGTTGTAGTTGTTTTAGTTGTTGTAGTAGTTGTAGTTGTTGTAGTTGGTGTAGTTGTTGTAGTTGTTGTAGTAGTTGTAGTTGTTGTAGTAGTTGTAGTTGTTGTAGTTGTTGTAGTTGTTGTAGTTGTAGTTGGTGTAGTTGTTGTAGTTGGTGTAGTTGGTGTAGTTGTTGTAGTTGTTGTAGTAGTTGTAGTTGTTGTAGTTGTTGTAGTTGGTGTAGTTGGTGTAGTTGTTGTAGTAGTTGTAGTTGTTGTAGTAGTTGTAGTAGTTGTAGTAGTTGTAGTTGTTGTAGTTGTAGTTGTTGTAGTTGTTGTAGTTGTTGTAGTTGTTGTAGTTGTAGTAGTCCCTGTTGTTGTTTGTTGTTGTTGTTGATGATCGTGTTTATGGTGTTGATGTTCTTAATAAGCAAATGTCGGTATAGTTATCTTGCATCATACCGCAATAAACTGCGTATTAATAAAGACATATTTGAATGGGTTATGAAGAGACTATCTGAATTTGTTTTCGACAAATCGTCTTGGGCAGTATAAAGTATATATATTATAACATGCTGACAGACCAAGTATATATAAACGAGCCAGTGTTCGTTGTTAATGATTCGAACAGGTTCCGTTTGTTTGCACAGCAGCGCGCAACTTTCGAAGGCGTGGCGGCAATGTGAATCGCAACTTCAAGCGAATGCTTTCAAATTGTGGACAGTTAAGGACGATACTTTTCACATAGCAGCTCTGAGAATTAGGCTAACGGCATTTGTCTTATTGTGCGTGCGTGCGTGCATGCGTGTGCATAGGAGTTGTGTGTTGGTTTTTATATTACACTATTAATTCGCCTATTCGTTAAAGCTATCTTGTAAATACGTTAAAGCTATCTTGCAAATACTATAACTAAGTTTCGGCAAGCCCTATACAAATACATACACAGTAGAGTTTCTAATTATCTCTAGGTGACATACTTATTAGTTTCACTGACCTACTTATTGGTGACACCGACATACTTATTAGTGACACCAAAAAGGGGATATTTAATTTTAAGAAATTCCTAGGGGCCTACTGAAACTGCTGATTCCAAAACAAGCATAGCATGATCACCTAATACTAGCTAACGTAATGTCGTTCATATAATTCTTAAATTTCACTCCATCGGATTCATACTTATGATCATTTTGCTTTCTTTCATACTTACAACTGCGTGGATAATTGTGTTATGTTTTGATGACGAACAAATGAGAGTGTACTTTGTAAATGTAATGTTATTATCTAGTAGAATCGTCGCGACATTTTCGTGAAAGCATATGTCTCACTTTTAATGTATTTGCAATATGTCATTATTATCATTTTAGTTAGCAAACCCGCCACTCAGTTCATTGCACCAATAAAAATTGTATTTGTTGTGACTGCGTGCCTTGTTTGTGTATTGTGACTGCGTGCCTTGTTTGTGTATTGTGACTGCGTGCCTTGTGTGTTTGTTGTGACTGCTTGCCTTGTGTGTATATTGTGACTGCGTGTCTTGTGTGTGTATTGTGACTGCGTACCTTGTGTGTTTGTTGTGATTGCGGGCCTTGTGTGTTTGTTGTAACTGCTTGCCTTGTGTGTTTGTTGTGATTGCGGGCCGTGTGTGTTTATTGTGATTGCGGGCCCTGTGTGTTTGTTGTGACTGCTTCCCTTGTGGGTTTGTTAAGATTGCGGGCCTTAAGTGTTTGTTGCGACTGCGTGCCTTGAGTGTTTGTTGTGACTGCGTGCCTTGAGTGTTTGTTGTGATTGCGGGCCTTGAGTGTTTGTTGTGACTGCGTGCCTTGAGTGTTTGTTGTGATTGCGGGCCTTGAGTGTTTGTTGTGACTGCGTGCCTTGAGTGTTTGTTGTGATTGCGGGCCTTGATTGTTTGTTGTGCCTGTGGGCCTTGAGTGTTTGTTGTGATTGCGGGCCTTGTGGGTTTGTTGTAACTGCGGGCCTTGTGTGTTTGTTGTGATTGCGGGCCTTGTGTGTTTGTTGTGATTGCGGGCCTTGAGTGTTTGTTGTGAATGTGGGCTTTGTGGGTTTGTTGTGACTGCGGGCCTTGAGTGTTTGTTGTGATTGCGGGCCTTGTGGGTTTGTTGTGACTACGTGCCTTGAGTGTTTGTTGTGATTGCGGGCCTTGAGTTTGTGTTGTGACTGCGGGAATTGAGTGTTTGTTGTGACTGCGGGCCTTGTGTGTTTGTTGTCACTGTTTGCATTGAATGTTTGTTGTGATTGCGGGCCTTGTGTGTTTGTTGTGCCTGCTTGCCTTTTGTGTGTATTGTGATTGCGTACCTTGTGTGTGTATTGTGACTGCGTGCCTTGTGTGTTTGTTGTGACTGCGTGCCTTGTGTGTGTATTGTGACTGCGTGCCTTGTGTGTGTATTGTGACTGCGTGCCTTGTGTGTGTATTGTGACTGCGTGCCTTGTGTGTGTATTGTGACTGCGTGCCTTGTGTGTGTATTGTGACTGCGTGCCTTGTGTGTGTATTGTGACTGCGTGCCTTGTGTGTTTGTTGTGACTGCGTACCTTGTGTGTGTATTGTAACTGCGTGCCTTGTGTGTGTATTGTGACTGCGTGCCTTGTGTGTGTATTGTGACTGCGTGCCTTGTGTGTGTATTGTGACTGTGTTCCTTAGTTGTTTGTTGTGATTGCGTGCCTTGAGTGTTTGTTGTGATTGTGGGCCTTGTGTGTTTGTTGTGACTGTGGACCATGTGTGCTTCTTGTGACTGCGTTCCTTGTGTGTTTGTTGTGACAACAGGCTTCGTGTGTTTGTTGTGATTGCGTGCCTTGTGTGTTTGTTGTGATTGCGGGCCTTGCGTGTTTGTTGTGACTGCTTGCCTTGTGTGTTTGTTGTGATTGCGGGCCGTGTGTGATTATTGTGATAACGGGCCCTGTATGTTTGTTGTGATTGCGGGCCTTGTGAGTTTGTTGTGATTGCGGGCCTTGAGTGTTTGTTGTGACTGCGTGCCTTGAGTGTTTGTTGTGAAGGCGGGCCTTGAGTGTTTGTTGTGACTGCGTGCCTTGAGTGTTTGTTGTGAAGGCGGGCCTTGAGTGTTTGTTGTGACTGCGTGCCTTGTGTGTTTGTTGTGATTGCGGGCCTTGATTGTTTGTTGTGACTGCGGGCCTTGAGAGTTTGTTGTGATTGCGGGCCTTGTGTGTTTGTTGTGACTGCGGGCCTTGTGTGTTTGTTGTGATTGCGGGCCTTGTGTGTTTGTTGTGACTGCAGGCCTTGAATGTTTGTTGTGATTGCGGGCCTTGTGGGTTTGTTGTCACTGCGGGCCTTGAGTGTTTGTTATGATTGCGGGCCTTGTGGGTTTCTTGTGACTACGAGCCTTGAGTGTTTGTTGTGATTGCAGGCCTTGAGTTTGTGTTGTGACTGCGGGCCTTGTGTGTTTGTTGTCACGTCTTGCCTTGTGTGTGTATTGTGACTGCGTACTTTGTGTGTGTGTATTGTGACTGCGTGCCTTGTGTGTTTGTTGTGACTGCGTGCCTTGTGTGTGTATTGTGACTGCGTGCCTTGTGTGTGTATTGTGACTGCGTGCCTTGTGTGTGTATTGTGACTGCGTATTTTGTGTGTGTGTATTGTGACTGCGTGCCTTGTGTGTTTGTTGTGACTGCGTGCCTTGTGTGTGTATTGTGACTGCGTGCCTTGTGTGTGTATTGTAACTGCGTGCCTTGTGTGTGTATTGTGACTGCGTGCCTTGTGTGTGTATTGTGACTGCGTACTTTGTGTGTGTGTGTGTGTGTGTGTGTGTATTGTGACTGCGTGCCTTGTGTGTTTGTTGTGACTGCGTGCCTTGTGTGTGTATTGTGACTGCGTGCCTTGTGTGTGTATTGTGACTGCGTGCCTTGTGTGTGTATTGTGACTGCGTGCCTTGTGTGTGTATTGTGACTGCGTACTTTGTGTGTGTGTATTGTGACTGCGTGCCTTGTGTGTTTGTTGTGACTGCGTGCCTTGTGTGTGTATTGTGACTGCGTGCCTTGTGTGTGTATTGTGACTGCGTGCCTTGTGTGTGTATTGTGACTGCGTACTTTGTGTGTGTGTATTGTGACTGCGTGCCTTGTGTGTTTGTTGTGACTGCGTGCCTTGTGTGTGTATTGTGACTGCGTGCCTTGTGTGTGTATTGTGACTGCGTGCCTTGTGTGTGTATTGTGACTGCGTGCCTTGTGTGTGTATTGTGACTGCGTGCCTTGTGTGTGTATTGTGACTGCGTGCCTTGTGTGTGTATTGTGACTGCGTACTTTGTGTGTGTGTATTGTGACTGCGTGCCTTGTGTGTTTGTTGTGACTGCGTGCCTTGTGTATATTGTGACTGCGTGCCTTGTGTGTGTATTGTGACTGCGTGCCTTGTGTGTGTATTGTGACTGCGTACTTTGTGTGTGTGTATTGTGACTGCGTGCCTTGTGTGTTTGTTGTGACTGCGTGCCTTGTGTGTGTAATGTGACTGCGTGCCTTGTGTGTTTGTTGTGTCTGCGTGCCTTGTGTGTGTATTGTGACTGCGTGCCTTGTGTGTGTATTGTGACTGCGTGCCTTGTGTGTGTATTGTGACTGCGTGCCTTGTGTGTGTATTGTGACTGCGTGCCTTGTGTGTGTATTGTGACTGCGTGCCTTGTGTGTGTATTGTGACTGCGTGCCTTGTGTGTGTATTGTGACTGCGTGCTTTGTGTGTTTGTTGTAACTGCGTGCCTTGTGTGTTTGTTGTGAAAGCAGGCTTCGTGTGTTTGTTGTGATTGCGGGCTGTGTGTGTTTGTTGTGATTGCGGGCCCTGTGTGTTTGTTGTGACTGCGTGCTTGTGTGTTTGTTGTGACTGCGTGCCTTGCGTGTTTGTTGTGACTGCGTGCCTTGTGGGTTTGATTTGATTGCGGGCCTTGTGTGTTTGTTGTGATTGCGTGCCTTGTGGGTTTGTTGTGATTGCGGGCCTTGAGTGTTTGTTGTGATTGGGGGCCTTGTGTGTTTGATTTGATTGCGGGCCTTGTGTGTTTGTTGTGTTTGCGTGCCTTGTGGGTTTGTTATGATTGCGGGCCTTGAGTGTTTGTTGTGATTGCGAGCCTTGTGTGTTTGTTGTGACTGTGAGCCTTGAGTGTTTGTTGTGACTGCGTGCCTTGAGTGTTTGTTGTGATTGCGGGCCTTGTGTGTTTGTTGTGACTGCTTGCCTTGTGTGTTTGTTGTGATTGCGGGCTGTGTGTGTTTGTTGTGATTGCGGGCCCTGTGTGTTTGTTGTGACTGCGTGCTTGTGTGTTTGTTGTGACTGCTAGCCTTGTGGGTTTGATTTGATTGCGGGCCTTGTGTGTTTGTTGTGATTGCGAGCCTTGTGTGTTTGTTGTGATTGCGAGCCTCGTGTGTTTGTTGTGACTGCTTGCCTTGAGTGTTTGTTGTGATTGCGGGCCTTGTGTGTTGGTTGTGACTGCTTGCCTTGTGTGTTTGTTGTGATTGCGGGCTGTGTGTGTTTGTTGTGATTGCAGGCCCTGTGTGTTTGTTGTGACCTGCGTGGTTGTGTGTTTGTTGTGACTGCGTGCCTTGCGTGTTTGCTGTGACTACTAGCCTTGTGGGTTTTATTTGATTGCGGGCCTTGTGTGTTTGTTGTGATTGCGGGCCTTGTGTGTTTGTTGTGACTGCTTGCCTTGTGTGTTTGTTGTGACTGCGTGACTTGCGTGTTTGTTGTGACTACTAGCCTTGTGGGTTTTATTTGATTGCGGGCCTTGTGTATTTGTTGTGATTGCGTGCCTTGTGGGTTTGTTGTGATTGCGGCCCTTGAGTGTTTGTTGTGAATGCGAGCCTTGAGTGTTTGTTGTGACTGCTTGCCTTGAGTGTTTGTTGTGATTGCGGGCCTTGTGTGTTTGTTGTGACTGCTTGCCTTGTGTGTTTGTTGTGATTGCGGGCTGTGTGTGTTTGTTGTGATTGCGGGCCCTGTGTGTTTGTTGTGACTGCGTGCTTGTGTGTTTGTTGTGACTGCGTGCCTTGCGTGTCTGTTGTGACTACTAGCCTTGTGGGTTTGATTTGATTGCGGGCCTTGTGTGTTTGTTGTGATTGCGTGCCTTGTGGGTTTGTTGTGATTGCGGGCCTTGAGTGTTTGTTGTGACTGTGAGCCTTGAGTGTTTGTTGTGACTGCGGGCCTTGAGTGTTTGTTGTGATTGCGGGCCTTGTGGGTTTGTTATGACTGCGGGCCTTGTGTGTTTGTTGTGATTGCGGGCCTTGTGTGTTTGTTGTGAGTGCGGGCCTTGAGTGTTTGTTGTGATTGCGGGCCTTGTGGGTTTGTTGTTACTGCTGGCCTTGTGTGTTTGTTGTGATTGCAGGCCTTGTGTGTTTGTTGTGACTACGTGCCTTGAGTGTTTGTTGTGATTGCGAACCTTGAGTTTGTGTTGTGACTGCGAGCATTGAGTGTTTGTTGTGACTGCGGGCCTCGAGTGTTTGTTGTGACTGCGGGCCTTGTGTGTTTGTTGTCACTGCTTGCCTTGAGTATTTGTTGTGATAGCGGGCCTTGTGTGTTTGTTGTCACTGCTTGCCTTGAGTATTTGTTGTGATTGCGGGCCTTGTGGGTTTGTTATCACTGCTTGCCTAGTGTGTTTGTTGTTATTGCAGGCCTTGAGTGTTTGTTGTGATTGCGGGCCTTGTGGGTTTGTTGTCACTGCTTGCCTTGTGTGTTTGTTGTGATTGCAGGCCTTGTGTGATTGTTGTGATTGAGGGCTTTGTGTGTTTGTTGTGACTGCGTGTCTTGTGTGTTTGTTGTGATTGCGGTCCTTGTGTGTTTGTTGAGATTGCGTGCCTTGAGTGTTTGTTGTGATTGCGGGCATTGAGTGTTTGTTGTGACTACGTGTCTTGAGTGTTTGTTTTGACTGCGTGCCTTGTGTGTTTGTTGTGACTGCGTGCCTTGTGTGTTTGTTGTGACTGCGTGCCTTGTGTCAATCGCACATAGCTGCACACTACTTAATTTTCAATAATATATATATACATAGTATACAATATATGTGTGTGTGTCTCCCTCTTTTTCTTTCTCTCTCTTTCTTTCTTTCTCTCTCTCTCTCTCTCTCTCTCTCTATATATATATATATATATATATAGAGAGAGAGAGAGAGAGAGAGAGAGAGATAGAGAGAGAGAGAGAGAGAGAGAGAGAGAGAGAGAGAGAGAGAGAGAGAGAGAGAGAGAGAGAGAGAGAGAGAGAGAGAGAGAGAGAGAGAGAGAGAGAGAGAGGAGAGAGAGAGAGAGAGAGAGAGAGAGAGGGAGAGAGAGAGAGAGAGAGAGAGAGAGAGAGAGAGAGAGAGAGAGAGAAGACGAGAGAGAGAGAGAGAGAGAGAGAGAGAGAGAGAGAGAGAGAGAGAGAGAGAGAGAGAGAGAGAGAGAGAGAGAGACACACACACACACACACACACGCACACAAAGGTTCAAAGTTCATGCCTCAATGATAATTTGATATGAAAGTGTTCATTTTATGGTAAATTAAAAGTTGATATTTTACTTGACATGTTCAATATAAGTGCGTTTCAGATGAAATGTCACAGAAAAGTCCTAAGAGTGTCTCGGATAACAAAAACAACCAACGGAGCGATCCTTTAAAAATTAGACATAGAGAACTGCCAACTAGTGAATAGAATAAAAGGACTAAAACTTAGTTATTTTGGCCACATAAAAATACACAATTCCGTATTTAAAACAACACTAGAAGGCAAAGTGGAGGTACAGATAGGAAAGGGAAGACCAAGGAGAAGATTGGAGCAGGACATCAGGGACTGGTTGGAAGACGACATCGTGAGAGCAGGGAGACGAACTGCGGACAGAGCAGCGTAACGTGGGATCATCCGGGCAGCCACGTCTCGCAGAGATATGCTGAACTGAAGAAGAAGAAGAGTTCAACATAAGCGCCTTATCTGCCAATCACTGCTTGCATCCTAAGAGCCACATTGTTCCTCTGTCTATCATTGTGCGTCATGTTAGCTTTGTTTGTCAGTCACCAGTCGGCAGCACTGTACATCGTCACCGCACACACCCTACCTCTTCACGCACAACTGCACAACTAACCCTTTATTAGGTCAATTAAGACAATGCACCCTGACACACAATCCACGACGACAACATAGTGTTACACGTCCGTCCATGAACGACACGCAAAGCCCGGTTACAACAAATAAAGAACAAACAGCCGAGATAATCACTTAGACGTGTTTTGAGCAATGGATTGCCAGGTACGGGGCACCCCTATATGTACACACAGACCAGGGCAGAAACCTTGATAGCCACGATAGAAGTCACAAAGACAAGGACGACACCATATCGGCCCAGTTCCAATGGACAAGTAGAACGCCATAACCAAATGGTTTTGACCTTTTTAGGTGTTATCTTGCTGATGAGATGTCCGGATGGGATGAACACCTGGATACACCGAGGATGAGCCTACGAGCCACGGTGAATCGAAGTACCTGATTCACGTCTAATATGTTACTAATAGGACGAGAAGAGTGTATTCCTGAGGAGATCCTATTTGGGCTCCCTAATGTCAATTCCCTGAGACTGCCACCAGCTGAATATTTTAAGGATTTGGTCGAGAAAATCAGGACCGCTTCCATAGCAGCACGTTATAATCTACATACGGCACAACACCGTCAGGAAAAAGCTTTTGATATACGGGCCCCGATTCGAGAGAGGTAACTTGATGTGGGCGGCCTAGTGTATATCCGCAATTCGGGGACAATCGTGGGACAAAATAATAAATTACTTCCAATATGGAAGGGGCCGTTTGTAGTTACGAAAGTAGTGTCATGCTTCTTATATCGGATCGCGGAACGTAAGAGAAACACGTAAAGCACCACAATAAACACCGAATATCCAAGGACCGCGATGTTCCTGTATGGATAAGGCGGAAGCGACAATCAATCCTCAATCTGCGTGGGCCATCAAATGACGTTATGGCCACTGACGATCCGCGAGACGAGGTTAAGCAATTTTTCAAATCTAACCCATCACTAACTAGACGGGAGACACCACCTCACAAAGAGAGACCTCGCGGACTACCAGCGGAGGTCGACCTCTCAATCGACCTTATTAATATGACGACTGATTTTAATGTGCAACAGTTATGTTACAGATGGATGCCACCTACACCGATTGCACCATCGATAGCGCTGTTTGAAATTGGAGGCCCACAAACCGCCCTCCAGCCTGGCCAGTTTCCATTGGAACTCTCGCCTTGGGCGACCTCCAACTCCTAGTCGAGGTGCCGTGCAGGTGTCATTAGACGCCATTGTCCATACACGCCCACCACCTACACACGCCAAAGTAGTACAAGGTGCCAGTGTGTCGGTCATGCTGCAGGGTCCCTGCATGATCACCCCACCACCACATCCATATGCACAGGGGTACTGACGGACAGTAGTCCTCGTGTATCACCACTCATACGCACCATATGCACAGGGGTAACCCCAGTGGCGTCGGACAGCAGTCATCGCACACTATCTGTTTGGCGAAGGCCCATGACAATAATCCTCGCGCACTACCACTAACACTTACTGTATACGGTGGAAGTCCAAGACGCAACGAATAGTCCTCGCACACTAGGCTCTGTGGTGGAATCCCAGTACTCGATACCATTATACCCCCTATTGTGTTCGTAAGCGATGGCAGCGGCGAAGTAGAAGCCAGATATCACGAGCCTCCCATGCCTCCTCTGACTACGAGTGTCAATCGGTGGTGGACAGTAGCATACTTTTGTCAACCAACGTATCAAGGCGATTGAGGCACCCCCGGAAAATAATACAATGCCAACAAAATGATAATATTGCGTTGCAGATGAATACATTTATGACCCTTTGAACTCTGTCACGTAAGTTACAATAACATGTCAAAATAATCACTGTGCGAATATGCGAGAGACTAGCGCATATTTATTGCTAACTCGTGAAAGATCTAATGCAGTAGTATATTCAGCATTCGCGGGACCAACATGTCCCATGTCAAAGTGCTCGAAAACAATTCACACATCACACCAACACTGTATTTTCAAGGGCACTCTTTCAGCGGGTAATGGCGGACGCATCCAATACACACAATAAAGGTTGCTGACAGTTTTGGTACCCAGTACACCAACGAGTGGCCATATTGTTCTATGTGGCAGCGTAAGTTACATTATATATTAGATTGGTTGCGAAAGTATAAATTCCTGTGAAGTTACTTTAGATGTATGGTGAATTGATATTGTAACAAGGATTCATATACTGTTAACATATTAAACATAAAATGATAACATTGCATTGCAGACAGCTCGCTCGCGACCGCCATAATGCAGTAGTACATACACTATTCACGGAACTAACATGTTCTACGATAAAGTACTCAAAAACAAATCACACATCACACCAAACGGTATTTTCAAGGGCACTCCTTCAGCTGGTAATGGCGGACGCATCCAAAACACATGATATATGTTGCTGACAGTTTTGCTACCCAGTTCATTGTCCTCATCATGTTTTATTCAAACATCACAAAATTCTTACAAGGGTACTAAAACATTACCGATGTTAAATGTGCAATTTCGCGTCACGTAAGTTACAATTCAGAACAGAAATCAAAGGATAAGTGTATGCTGTTTCTCCAGGAATGCAGCCAGATTATCCTATTTTGTTGCGGTGGAGCTTTGATTCTTTTGGTTTATTATCATCCATTATGCCTAAATCTAAATACTGGGTTGCAATAGTGTGCTGTGTGGCAGTTCAACTAGTGTTAATTAAGTTACATCAAATATTAAATTGGTTGCGAAAGTGTAAATTCCTGTGAAGTTACCTAAGCTGTATAGTAAATTGACGCGGTAACAAGGACCGATGTACTTCGTTAACATATTAAACATAAAATTATATTATTGCGTTGCAGATAAATAAATGTATGACCTTTGGAACTCTGTCACGTAAGTTACAATAACGTTTCAAAATAGCCACTGTGCGAATATGCGAGAGACTAGCGTATATGTATTGTTATCTCGTATCTAATGCAGTAGTATATTCAGCATTCGCGTGACCAACATGTCCCCTGTCAAAGTGCTCGAAAACAATTCACACATCACACATCACACCAAACGTTATTTTCAAGGGTTCTCTTTCAGCGGGAAATGGAGGACGCATCAAAGACACGTGATGATGGTTGCTGACAGTTGTAGCACTCAGTACATCAATGAGTCCATTGTCATAATCATGTTTTATCACAAAATCACAAAATTCGTACGTGGGTATTAACAATATTTCCGATATTAAATGGGCAATTTCGCGTTACGTAATTTACAATTCAGAACAGAAATCAAAGAATAAATGTACGCTGTTTGTCTGGGAATGCAGCCAGACTCTGTTATTTTTGTTGTGATGGAGTGCTGATTCTTTTGGCTTATCACCATGAATTTTGCCTAAATATTGGGTTGCAGTTATGTGCTGTGTGGCAGCTCAACTAATATCACGTAAGACTCATAAAATATTAGATTGTTTGAGAAAGTGTAAATTCGTGTGAAGTTACCTACTCTTAGTACCGTTAAAATTACACAGTATTCTTCTGCATAGTTTTCGCATATATCGATTAAACCTTGAGTCCAGATCTTGTTGGTGTTAACAAAGTGAGATCATCTGCGTATCCGACGCAACCCGTATAGTGGTTGTCCATGTGGCATCCCAATCCACTCTTTTCTAACTGTTCAAACATTCCATCCATGTATGTGGAGAAAAGAATAGGAGAAAGGATTGCTTCCCGTTTGATTCCGTTACATGCGGTAAACTGGGATGACATAGTAGAGCCCCATCTTACTTGAAGTTTTTGTTTAGTATACATATATACAACAGCAGTCTTAATACCAGAGGTGATACCTTACGTTTTAGAAGTACTCTGATAAGCTAACAATAATTGACCCTGTCGAATGCTTTGCTGGCATCTAACATGAGTGCATACACATTACTGCCATTTGCTTTGTAATAACTGATTGTCTCCATCATAACATATGTGCAGTGAGTAGTGGATATATTTGGTTTAAATCCAAATTGTAAATGCGATGTTGCAAGCGCACTTTGTTCCTTAGATAGTACAACAACATCAAACAGTTTGACAACAATCCTGCCAAGAGTAATAGCTCTAATATTATCGGATGTACATACTAATTGTCTCTTGTCTTTTGGTATAAGAACCATAGTTCCCATTACCATCGAGTCGGGGCTAAAACCATGTATCAACATACTGTTAATAATTAATGCTATCAGTACAGAGAGTATTTTTGGACCATGTATAATATGATCAGAATTGAGACCATCTTCACCATACGACTTGCCCAGCTCCAGTCGCTGGACACCTTCGATAACCTCATCAACTGATACATCATACGCAATATTGTCTTTAATCTGCTTGTTTATGTCCGTATTTATAGCGCTCATGTCATCAACATCATATGACACTGTTGTAGAGGTGATTATATTTATAGCACTCATGTCATCAACATAATATGACACTGTTGTAGAGGTGATTATATCTATAGCGCTCATGTCATCAACATCATATGACACTGTTGTAGAGGTGATTATATGTATAGCACTCATGTCATCAACATCATATGACACTGTTGTAGAGGTGATTATATTTATAGCACTCATGTCATCAACATCATATGACACTGTTGTAGAGGTGATTATATGTATAGCACTCATGTCATCAACATCATATGACACTGTTGTAGAGGTGATTATATGTATAGCACTCATGTCATCAACATCATATGACACTGTTGTAGAGGTGATTATATGTATAGCACTCATGTCATCAACATCATATGACACTGTTGTAGAGGTGATTATATGTATAGCACTCATGTCATCAACATCATATGACACTGTTGTAGAGATGATTATATTTATAGCACTCATGTCATCAACATCATATGACACTGTTGTAGAGGTGATTATATTTGTAGCACTCATGTCATCAACATCATATGACACTGTTGTAGAGGTGATTATATGTATAGCACTCATGTCATCAACATCATATGACACTGTTGTAGAGGTGATTATATTTATAGCACTCATGTCATCAACATCATATGGCACTGTTGTAGAGGTGATTATATTTATAGCACTTATGTCATCAACATCATATGACACTGTTGTAGAGGTGATTATATTTATAGCACTCATGTCATCAACATCATATGGCACTGTTGTAGAGGTGATTATATTTATAGCACTTATGTCATCAACATCATATGACACTGTTGTAGAGGTGATTATATTTATAGCACTCATGTCATCAACATCATATGACACTGTTGTAGAGGTGATTATATTTATCGGACACATTTTGTGTTATTTCTTCATCACCTACCACACCATCAATACTTGAAGGCAAGAATTAATTTCTGCCCTTTATCCGGCGTACCTCAGAATACAAGTCCCGGTTTCTATTTTCATTAATGGCTTCGGCCATCTTAGCAGTACGAATTCTGTCATCCTCTCTCGTAATATGTCTAACAGCCCTATGATACCGAGCTCTTGTTATACGCCTCATTTCTGTAATGTCACCCTGATGAGGCTTTCCCACTGCTCGCCACTGTCGATGCCAGAAAATAGCCTCCTGTTTCACTTCTTTTGACCACCCAGGAAGTTTCGTTCCGCCACCAGTTGAATTAATGTTGTTTTTAGGACAGGTGGTAGGTATAGATTCCGATGATTCTATGCACATATTTAATATATCATTGTATACTCTAGAAAATTCGTTCTCATGTTTTTTTTACAGATTACATTCTTACACAGCAAAGTATCTTTGTTGTACTGTAACATGGAGAGTTTATCCTCAAGATCCCTATTGTATTGGTTAATGGGTTTCGTACTGCCTTTATGCCATACTAGTTTGTGACAATAATTCCTTTCGAACATGTGGTCTACATTTATTTCTAACCTGACTTTAAGTGGTACATGGTCGGAAAAAGACAAGTTGTCTGTAATAGAACACTCGAGCACCTTCTGTCCAAAATTGGCCGTGGTTAAAAAATCATTAATTCTGGAGGTAAAACCGGTTGGACTTACGTAAGTATATGGCACTTGCGCATCTGGGGCATCTATGCATACCGTAAGATTAAAATCCAATATAATATTCCTTAATGCATGTGCAAAAGGCGTATTCCTAGTCAAATCTGTATTAATGTCACCCCCGTATATAACGTGAGCGGGGTTGTAAGTGTGTTTTAACTGTTGTATTTCACCTAGCACATCCATATATTCAGCAAACTTATCGTCTTCCGACCAGCCATCGCACGGCGTGTATACATTGAGACACATGATTTCACAGTTGTTAGTTTGTATCATAATCCCACACAACCTCACGTGATTGCATTTAAGCTCTTTCACTGCAGACTTAAGTGATAATTTCCATAGAATTGTACATCCGCCTTATGCGCGTCCTTCCCTGGCAATACATACATCCATGGAACTCTTACCAGTTATTGCCATACCGTCACCTAATTTGCACATCTTGTTTAATTCACTTTTATATAGACAATGTTCTTGTATAGATTACAAATCACATTCTTTTCTAATATTGTATACAACAATCAAATTCTGGACCTCTGTCTCTAAAATGCTTACAGTTATAACTAATAATAGCCAGTGGCTGTAATCGGTTAGTCCGTGAAGCATTGAACGTTATTGCAATATCCATATTTCTGATGGATTCACTCACTATGTTTATAGTACCTTTGTAAGGATGTTGTGATGTATAAATAAAACATGATTAGTACAATTCAATCATTGGTGTACTGGGTATCACAACTGTTACCAACTTTTATCACGTGTCTTGAGTGCGAGGTAGCTATAAATATACGCTAGTCGCTCGCATATTCGCGCAATGGTTATTTTGATATTTTATTGTAACTTACGTGACCGAGTTCAAAGGGTCATAAATTTATTTATCTGCAACGCAATGTTATCATTTTGTGTTTAATACGTTATTGACGTATAGGGATCATTGGTACAGTATCAATTTACAATTTATCTTAGAAAAATTCACAGGAATTTACACTTTCGCATCCATTCTAATATTTGATGTACTTTACGTCACATTAGTTGAGCTGCCACACAGCACACTACTGCAACCCAATATTTAGGCGTAATGAGTGGTGAAAGCAAAAAGAATCAAAGCTCCATCACAACAAAATAGAAGAATGTGGCTGGAGTAACAGCAAACATTTCTTCTTTGATTCCTGTCCTGAATTGTAACTTACGTGACGCGAAATTGCCCAATTAACTTCGGAAATGTTTATAGTACCCTGGTAAGAACTGTGTGATGTATGATTAAAACATGACTAGTACACTGGAATCACGTATGTACTGGGTGGCTCAACTGTGAGCAACTTCATCACGTGTCTTGGATGCGTCCGCCATTACCCTATGAAAGGGTGCCCTTGAAAATACCGTTTTGGTGTGATTTGTGTACTTTTTCGAGCACTTTGAGGTGGGACACGTAGGTCCCGTGAATACTGAATGTTTTACTGCATTAGTTCTTTCACGAGGTAGGGAAGTTCATCGGATATTCGCTAGCGAATTCGCAGAGTGGATATATTTATATTTTGTTGTAACTTATGTGACAAAGTTCAAAGGGTCATAGATGTATTTATCTGCAACGCAATGTTATCTTTTTGTTTTTAATACGTTAAAAAAGTATATGGATCCTTGTTACAGTATCAATTTACCATACATCTTAGGTAACTTCAAAGAATTTACACTTTAGCCAATCTAATATTTGATGTAACTTACGTGACACTAGTTGAGCTGCCACACAGCATACCATAGCAACCCGGTATTTAAGCATAACACATGGTAATAAGCCAAAAGAATCAAAACTCCACCACAACAAAATAGGTGAGTCTGGCTGCATTCATGGAGAAACAGCATATATTTATTCTTTGAATTATGTTCTGAATTGTAACTTACACACAACATTGCCCAATTAATATCGGATATACTTATAGTACCCTAGTAAGAATATTGCGATGTATGAATAAAACAGGATTAGTACAATGGACTCATTGATGTACTGGGTGCCACAACTGTTACCAACTTGTATGACGTGTCTTGAGTGCGTCCGCCATTACCCTCTAAAAGAGTGTCCCTGAAAATACCGTTTTAGTGTGATGTGTGAATTGTTTTCGAGCACTTTGACTTGGGTCATGTTGGTCAGGTGAATACAAAATGTACTACTGTACTGTATTAGATCTTTCACGAGGTAGCATTAGACATACGTTTGTCGCTCGTGTATTCGCACAATGGCTATTTTAACATTTTATTATAACTTACGTGACAGAGTTCAAAGGGTCATCAATTTATTCATCTGCAGAGCAATATCATCATTTTATGTTTAATATGTTAATGAAGTATAAGTATCCTTGTTACAGTATGAATTCACCATACATCATAGGTAACTTCACAGGAATTTACATTTTCGCAACCAATCTAATATTTGATGTAACTTACGCGACACTAGTTAAGCTGCCACTAAGCACACTATTGCAACCCAACATTAAGGCATAACGTAATAAGCCAAAATGTCACGATGTTAGGTTTAGTACTTAAAATAGGTTGGTAGTGAATGTGAAAGACTACAGTTGGGGTTACCATGTACGGCTATTCACGGCTGGCTAGTGCTTACACAATAATGTGAATACACCTGAGAGGCAGCATAGGGTCAGATTTCAAAGGACCGAAGAAACTGTACATTATAGTGAGGGGAGACAGGTAGGAAAGTTGAATGTAACGTGTAATAATTATAGAAATGGTAGGCAGCTTTATATGTATAGTAACTGTGGTACGGGTGAAAATTTAGAGGGGATAATTTTGTAGCGTATAGGAATGTCGATATAATAAAGAATTATGTACATGTTGAATTATTGTATTACCTATTGGACGGTGAAATTATTGCAATGGTGTGCTTCCGCATCAGTAGGGATCACATTACAGATACACGGATATGATTGATTAACTGAGGTTTGGCAAGGATAGAACACGGCAGTCCAGAGTGATCCACAGACAGGACGATGTAACCTAGTCTTCTCTGTAACAAGTAATTATTACAGTGTGGTTATAAAACCCAGACCTCGAAGCCATTCCGGTTGCTTAGACGATGATATCTTGCATTCATGCATAGTAAAGAAGAGAACACCGGGGGTATGTAAAGATACTTGTTCTGTGTATACCTGAATAAATGTTAGATTATAAGTATTATCTTGATTATCTGGTTTGGTATTATTAAATGTGTCAAAGAGTATTGTTGTCACGGATGATTTTCACTGGTATATAGGTTGTTAAAAGTTATTCTAATTGTGGTGAGGGGATTGTTTTATGAAGACATATTGAATATTTTGCTCTGATATGTATACGTTGGACATATAGATATATAGGTAATATGTTTATATTTGGGTTGTTGGAATAACCTATACTATGAAGGATGTTTAGTACATACCGTCGAGTATGAATATATTTTATTATTGTAGTTAAATATTTATTGTAGTGTCGGGTCGGTGCGACGGCCAGCAATACTTCAAGCTCGTTCGTGCGAACGATCGACCTATTGCGTAACAGCCAACTCCTAGATGATACCCGAGGCAAGGCTAAATTCCCGTGTGAAGAAAGAAATTCAATTGGTCGGGAATGCATTGATTCCAGAACGTTGCGAACCGTCGGAAGAGCATATAGTTGACTGCCGTGTCGACCAAGGGTATTGTTGAACCCGAACATTGTAGTTATCTTTATTATATGATGAAAGAGCACCTTATAGATAACTCGATATGTAACGGGACTCTTATACCCTCACAGGGTTGATAGCGGAAGAGGGTCTATGTTTGTTATTATTTGTTGTATTAGAGAGTGTGGTAGAACTTCATCGTGAACGGATGAGTGGTAACATGGAGGTCATGTGTACGTTACCGGGAATTCCCGTTATAGAATAACAATGTGTAGGAGGCTGGCGAGCTTTCCTCTAGACATTTTTTATATTAATAGTTTTGTTATTTGGTGTGGGATGAATACATTTTGAAATCGGCACCTTAACTCGGTGTTGGCAAGCGACCATATCAGGATTGTAGGACGCATTTACGCTTAGAATGCTCACGGTAATTGAAACAACGTGCTGATCTGATGCACCGAACCATGAAAAGTCCGTGAGCGAAAAGTCGTTGAGTTGTAATTGCATGAGAATTGGCTTTATCTCTCCTGTCAAACGCTGCACTCATCTAACAGAAGCATCAAACCTGAGCGCTCGTTGGCGTAGAGCTATACGACATTTTCTCGGCGCACGACAATTTCAATCGCGGAAAAGCCATATATTTCCTGAATATAATTTCAACATTCATATGCTAATCAGGAGTGGCTGTATTTTAGTTACGTTAAAACATAATCCCATGTGACATTTACGCTAAATTTGGATTTTGAGACCCCCACCCGTTTGTAATGCTTCATAACACTGACCTGCTTACCCCCTAAAAGGACATTCTTTTTGAAAAAGACCTAGGGCTATCTGTCATGGTACATAAGGACTAGAATAAAGAATAAAGTACAAGATCAAATGATAAATTACTAGAATAAAGTACATGTATAACTAACAATAAACAAAAATGCATCAATTGTTCAAGTTTAGACCTACTTTTAATAGGTATGATTTCTGATAGGGGGAGGGGCGCAGGCGACAGCTGCGCGTATGGTCGTGCCTGACTGTCAAACGGAGCTCGCGTCCTTCTAAACCTATTTCGGTTTCTAAAATTGGGCAATCTTGTTCACCCTACGTTGCCTGTTTGTTTCGTAAGAGACCACACATGTGATATACTTTATAACATGGGCGTTTCATTACCTACTGCCAGAACCGTTGGTCATAAAGTGAGAGATGTGAAACAATAATACAGATTTCCATACAGTGAAAATTACCTTTCAATTGTCAAATGAATAACATATTGGATGTGTCCGAAAAAGGATTTTTTGGGTTAACAAGCTAATTATTCATATCGTTCTCCAAACCTACAATTTTATTGGTAACAAAATACGTCAATGGAAAAGAAATATGCATGTTCCGAATTGAGTCCAAGCAAATTTTAGATACCAAAAAGATGAAAGCGTCGCCAATTTTGCATCAGTAAGAACATCAGTTATTTTAAACAATTGCTGGAGCTGAACAAGAATCAAAATTCCATCATGAAATCCTACATGGAAGTCAAATGCCTCACACTACTCTACTCACGGAGCGCAAGAAGCCAGTTTCATTGTTAATAGAACAAACATGAAAACAGCAAAATGTTCACACCAATTTGAAACACATTATATTTGCATTGTCAAAACTAAATGTCAAAGGGTTTGTGTCAACTCAAACACAATTTGTGGCAATGGTACTATAGAGGATCGTCACACTCACTCTATTCACCACACTTTTGGTTAGGAATATCGCAACACTGCGTATCTTTATTTACTCAGCCTCTCGTTCAACTCTCGTCTCTTCACCCGAGACTTCCCTGATTACATCATAACCGAGGCGGCCTACATATGCCCCCCACCAGTATACGAAGTGTACGAAAACTGAAATAATAATAGTAATATGAAAGTCAAGTTCATGTGACACAATCAGTTCAAGACAGTAGGCCAATAGGTCTAACACTAATGTAACACGTGTTGCTGTCCAGTTCACTCGAGGTAGCGGGCCGGCAATCTCACCAGCCTGCCACTGGAGGTTACCAAGGGAACCACTCCTGTGTTGCCGTCTTCAGCGTGACGTGGCGGCAGCCTCGCTTCTGTCTGCTTGAGCTGGGCGTCTCGGTTCGTTCGCTTTCGATGCCTCATCCAAGAAAGCCGGCTTTAAACGATCGATCGACACCGTATCCTGTCGTGTGCCGAGATCTAGTTTGTAGAATTTATCGTGCCGTTCGACCACTTTGAACAGCCCCTGATATGGCGCTTGTAGTGGCCGTCTGTGCGCGTCAACTCGAACAAAAACGTGTGTTGCCGTAGACAACTCACGCGGCACGTAGTTTCGTCGTGTCTGGCCACCGTGCCAATCGGGAGCTATCGGTCGCAACTGCCGAATTGTCTGTCGCAAGTCGCTCACAAATACAGGATCTGCATTCCAGTCGCCCTCCGCCGACACAAAGAACTCGCCTGGCAGGCGTAGAGCCTCACCTCGGCCGCTGAACAGTTCAGATCTTCTTTCACGGCCGCTCTCATCCCTAGCATGACGAGAGGCAGTGCGTCAACCCAGTTTGGGTCGGCGGCCAGTTTTGCCTTTAGCGCGGCCTTCATGGTACGGTGCATTCGCTCCACTAACCCGTTCGATTGCGGATGGTATGACGTGGTCGTGTTGGTAGCTGCTCCCAGCATGGACGCAGTCCTCCTCCAAAGTTCAGATACGAATTGTCTGCCGCGATCGCTCGTCAAAGTAGACGGCACACCATGTCTCGAAACCCAATGATACAAGAACGCGCGAGCGCAGGTTATCGCAGATATGTCGCTCAATGGTATGGCTTCAGGCCACCGCGTGAACCGATCCACAATCGTCAATAGGTAGGTAAAACCTTGCGATGCCGGCAATGGACCGACCAGGTCGACGTGCAAACTGTCGAATCGTTTCACTGGCATCGGGAGCGGGTTCAACGGCGCCACGATGTGCCTCGACACCTTAGCGCGCTGGCAGGCCACGCATGCACGCGCCCAATGACGTATGTCTCTGGCCATACCCTGCCAGACAAAACGATCACAAATCAACCGGCGCATAGCCCTGGCTCCAGCGTGAGCCAAGTCGTGGTAGGCATCAAAGACTTTGCGCGTCCAGGCAGCCGGCAGCAACGGGCGAGGCTTCCCTGTGGACATATCGACGAGCAACTGCTCTTCAGTATCTGGTAAATGACAGCGAGTTATCTGTAAGCTCGACTCGGCGGCGACCAGTCTTTGTACAGCCGTGTCTACAGCTTGTTGTTTAGCCATAGTGACGTAATCTATCACTCCAGTAACCACGCCCTCCATGCTCGCAATGGCGCTCGACTCCTTCGGAGGCGCTCGGGAAAGTGCGTCGGCTACTACGTTGTCGGCTCCTGGAACGTAACGTATGTCGGTAGTGAATTCCGACACGAAGCAGAGATGTCGCTGCTGACGCGGAGACCACTTATCCGATACATTGTTGAACACGAACGTAAGTGGCTTGTGGTCCGTGAATAGCGTGAATTTGCGTCCCTCAATGAAGTAACGGAACTTCTTCACCGCCAAGTACATCGCTAGGAGCTCCTTGTCGAAGGTGGAGTACTTCTTCTCGGCCGCGTGGAGTTTGCGCGAGAAAAACGAAATGGGCGTCCATACTCCATTCAGACGCTGCTGCAGAACGGCGCCCACGGCCGTATCTGAGGCATCTGTGTTGATGCTCGTTGCTGCTGTCACTGACGGGTGAGCTAGGTGTGTAGCTGCGGCCAACGCCATCTTGCTGCGCTGAAAGTGATCTTCGTGAAGCACTGTCCACGCCGCACCAAAATCACTGTCTTTCACATTCACGAGATCATACAGAGGAAGCAAAATAGCGGCAGCGTGTGGCACGAAACGCCTGTAGAAGTTCAACATCCCTAAAAATTCCTTCAAAGACTTAGTTGAACGCGGTCGCGGGAAGTCGGTGATGTGTTGCACTCCACCAAGCCGTAATCCGCGAGCCTGCTGAAGAGTTGACGGAGATGGCTGCGGTGTTCGTCTGCCGACGCGCTCGCGACCAATATGTCATCTAGGTAAACATATGCAAACGGGAAATCTCTGAAAACATTGTCCATAAAGCGCTGAAATGTCTGTGCCGCATTCTTTAGCCCAAATGGCATACGCGTATACTCAAAGAGCCCGAAAGGTGTTATGATGGCAGTCTTCGCGATGTCTTCTGCATTCATGGGTACCTGATTGTAAGCACGTATTAAATCGATTTTGGAGAATATGCTTTTTCCTTCCAACTGGATAGCAAAATCCTGCATGTGAGGTATCGGATAGCGGTCGTCCTCAGAGACTGCGTTTAGAGCTCGGTAATCTCCGCAAGCTCGCCACCCGCCAGATGGCTTCGCTACCATGTGCAGCGGTGACGACCACGCTGAATTCGATGGGCGAATTATGTTCATCTCCAGCAGTTTTCGGAATTCATCCTTCGCTACGACTAGCTTGTCGGGAGAAAGTCGACGAGCGCGAGCAAACACCGGTCGACTACAACGCGTGTCGATGTGATGCTCCACTTTCCCTTGTAGGCGACATCTCTTGATGCACGGTGTCGTTACCTCGTGGAATTCATCCAATATGTCCGCATATCGATCCGCCTGAACTAGCACGCACAGTTTAGAAACGGCCGAACGTCTATACGAGGCCGGAACGGTGAGAAATGTCTCAGCATCCATTAACCGTTTGCGCCCGACGTCCACCAAAAGTCCGAAATATCTCAAGAAATCGGCGCCTATGATTGGCTTAGTGACCTCAGCGATGGTAAATGTCCACGTAAACGCTTTGGCCAACCCGAGATCCACTTGCACCGATCGATCGCCAAAAGTGCGGATGGATGATCCGTTTGCTGCCTGTAGTTGCATACCGACTGAAGGATTTCGACGGTCCTCAGCACTAGGCGGTAAAACACTGATTTCAGCTCCAGTATCGATGAGATATCTCAACTTCGATACGGGATCGGCGATGGTAAGCAAGCGACTAGATGTGCGCAGGTCGGTGGTCGCTCCTAACGACCTGCACGGCTGTTTCCCGCTTGACGGCAGCCCTCAGAACATTTGTTTGCGTTCGCGCCCCAGACCAAATGGTACCAGCATAGCCCATCAGCATTGAGGCCGCGGTACATCCTCGAGCGACGACTAGGAATGGTCTCCGACCGGGAGCCACCACGCGCACGACGATTGCCGCCATACGGAGTCGACCTTTTTAGCTCCCCCACTTCCGCCGAGATCACGTCGTTACTCGTCATAAGTTTCGCCAGCTGCTGATGGAGAGAAGCCAGCGTAGTGACGTCGTCTTCCCGCGATGCCTCCGCTTGAGTAACTGCGAAGTTGGGTGACATCTCCTGCATCACGGGTACGCTGGCTAGCCGGTCAGCCATCTGCGCCAACTTTTCAACGGTAAATAGGGCAGCTTGTGACCTAACTATCAGTTGTGTCTGCGCCGGCAACCGTCGTACAAACTCTTCTTTAGCGATTTCGTCACCCTCGATTGAACGGCCGAGTATGCGCTCCATGAGACGTAACAAGTCGGTCGGGCGTTGGTCAGTGACCGGGCCTAGTTTGCGTAGTCGCTGTATGCGCTCGGCTGTACTCGGTGTACGACGCTCGATGTACGCCTGCTTTAGATCATCGTAGCATGTAGGCGACGGCCCTCTCTCCATTAGGTCCATGACCACATCGGACTGCTCAGCTGTCATAACATTTATGCAATGGTCAAACATAGTCTGTTGTGCTGTGATCTTATGTAATCTGAACTTCGCCTCGCAGTGTAAAAACCATTTTCTCGGATTGTCCGGCCATAGCGCTGGCAGCTTTACCGCCACGGCGTTGATCTCCATGCCTAGCGTTGGACGTGGTGGCATTTCCATTGACAGCCCGGCAGCGGCGAGTAGTTCGTTACTAGCGGCTATTGTCTGCTGCGCGGTCAACAGATCGGCCCTTGCACGCTCCACTTGCTGCGGTGTGGGCCGCTCCATTCTAGGTCAGCGCGCGGTGCGGTCGGCTTTATAAATGCGAATTAATCGACGAAAATCTCGCGCGCCAGTGCTTCCTAACACCCAGATAATGGCGTATATATTGTTGCAAAACTCACGTCAGGGTCACCACTATAGAGGATCGTCACACTCACTCTATTCACCACACTTTTGGTTAGGAATATCGCAACACTGCGTATCTTTATTTACTCAGCCTCTCGTTCAACTCTCGTCTCTTCACCCGAGACTTCCCTGATTACATCATAACCGAGGCGGCCTACAGTACTGTTCACCATCCACCAGGGGTACTAATTACCCAAGTTATGTTTTATAAATGAACTGAACCGGGGTAAAGCATGTGATTATGTATATGTGGAGCGCCCCTGGTGGCAGCTGTGTTTTGTATGAGCTCGTGGATTTCACTAGTTGAATGCGTTTTCTAACCATTCAATCATCGTTATAATTGTATAACCGTTTTATGATACTACGCGCTATGCTTGGGTTCATGCTGATTGGAACTATACTCCTGAACATTTGTGATATTTGGACACTACAGTTGCAATCACACCTGTTCGCGTTAACGAAGACTACACTGTTATACCTATGTTGACCCACATTCGGTACGACAGGCACGATCTGCTGCGCCACAGCAAGGTAATAACGAAAGACAATAGACTCTCCGAGCCGGTGTATTGTTTATTGAAGCTACTTGGGATAGCCGTACCACCGCGTGGGTGTCGAGCCGGCAATAACCGTAGACGCAAACGTAATTCAGTACACACTGCACCTGTTGTGCAATCGGCCTCACCGTCAGGTCAAGCGATATATGTGATTGTAACTGCCAGGACACATATTCCCAGAACAATATTGTGCAAATCACCTCGCCGTAGTGATCCGTGCAACTTAGTTCATATTTCTACACGCGATAATACAAGCCCGACAAAGAGCAATCTCTCAGTCGCTGTCCTCAATGCTCGTTCTGTCAGAAATAAAACGCTAACCATCAGTGAATTCGTGACCGACCACAACATTGACATCTTAGCCATAACGGAAACGTGGCTGAAAAAGAACAGCGACAAACCGATAATCGCTGATCTGACGCCGAACGGATATACGTTCATCAATGTTCCTCGTGCGGCTGGACGCGGTGTTGGTGTCGGAGTCATCCACAGGAACACGTTACCGTGCAAGATGCTTCCTAAAACGAACTATGAGTCTTTCGAACTGATGCGTATCCAGTTCACTGGAGCCACATCTAGAACGTTCAACCTGTGCACGCTCTACCGCCCGCCATCATCGGCTAAGACTCCCAGGCCGATGGTGGAGTTCTACCTGGAACTAGAACACCTGTTCCGAGAGGTGTCGACATGTATAACACCAACGTGCATTGTTGGTGACTTCAACATCAGATACGACGTTGAGGCAGAGGCCCGGCCGCTCGTGCAATTACTGGACTCATATAATTTCACTCAACACGTCACACAGCCTACACATTCTGCAGGCCACACATTGGACTTTGTGATAACCCCCAAAAATGTCAATCTCGCTACTTCTGTTGACGTTATTCCGATGTCTATATCAGATCACCACGTGGTGCGCTACGTCATGAACATCCAGAGGCCAGCTAAGACATCGACACATATAGTAAAACGCAATTACCGCTCGTTTGATGCCGATTCTTTCAATAATGACATACGATCAACTTGTGAGTGACTATCAGCCATGGTGTCAACATCTAGCGCAGCGGAACTGGTCACTGGCTACAATTCTTCACTAAGAACGTGTATCGACAAACATGCACCAGAGCGACTGACTGCCATGCGGGGTAATATGCCAAACCCATGGTACAACAGCAACATCGATGACGCGAGGAGACGACGGCGAAAGAACGAGTCATTGTGGAGACGCACAAAGCTGGAGATCCATCGACAAATGTACGTTGATGCACGCGATGAGTGCAACAAGCTCATTGCCCTCTCAAAAACCAACTACTATCGAGATAAACTTCTGAACGCTGACAACAAAAGCATGTTCAACATCGTGAAATCACTGAGTGGGAAGCCATCATGTTCGTATCCCGAATATGACTCCGTCGTTGCCTGTTGCCATTCATTTTCGGACTATTTCAACAACAAGGTAGCTGAAATTCGACTCGGCTTACATGCTGCCAGACATCGCATGACACCGCCGCGTGAAACACGTCGCTTTGTCACACCAATTGACACATTTACACCTACAACAACATGTGAAATAACGGCTACCATCGCTAGAATGTGTACGTCTTGTACACTTGATCCGTTACCATCCGATCATGTAAATCAGAACACTGACGCACTTGCGATCATTGTTACTGATATAACAAATGCGTATTTGGCAGAAGGTACAATGCCGGGTGAACTAAAGCGAGCACTTGTGCATCCTCTTCTGAAGAAGCCGTCACTGTGTAAGAATACTTTAAGTAACTACCGCCCAGTCAGCAATCTGTCCCAACTTTCGAAAGTGATTGAAAAGATTGTGGCCAACAGATTGAACAGTCACCTAGCCAATGAATCACTTACGGACACATTTCAGTCCGCATACAAGCGAAACCACTCGACCGAGACAGCCCTACTGTGGGTACTCAACGAGATCAGGACCGCGCTAGACCGTAGACAAGGTACAATCGTTGTATTCGTCGATCTAAGCGCCGCATTTGACACGGTAGATCACACAATACTACTCGATCGCCTACAACGACGCTATGGCATCACCGGAGTGGTTCTCCATTGGCTGGAATCTTACCTAAGTAATCGAAAGCAGAGTGTCGTCATCGACCGCGTGTTATCGACCGAGACGATTTTGTTAACGGGGGTGCCACAAGGGTCAGTGTTGGGACCACTATTATTTTCATTATACGTGCAGCCGATCGGTGATATTATTCACAAACACGACTTAAAATATCACCACTACGCCGATGATTTACAGCTGTTCTGTCACTTCGACCTGGATGCAACTTCTCTTGTGACTGCTGTGCGTTGTATCGAGCGATGTCTTGATGACGTGAAGGAGTGGATGACTTGGAATTATCTGCTCATGAATGACACGAAAACAGAAATTCTACCGGTTGTCCCCAAATCAGCATCTGCCATCGTAAGTGGGCTCCGTGTGCGCGTCGGGACAGATGAAATCTGTGCAATTGATCACGTTAGAAATCTCGGCGTCCACCTTGATAGACACCTGGATATGACTATGCAAGTGTCACGTACTATCAGCACTTGCTCGCTGCACCTGCGCAACATCCGGTTGATTCACCGTTACCTCACTCAACCGACAACGGAACGCGTAGTCAATGCTATGATTACATCCCGTTTGGACTACTGCAACTATCTACTGTTCGGAACCTCAACCAATAACATCGGTCGATTGCAGCGACTCCAGAATGCTGCCGCTCGCCTTATTACTCGACAGGCTCGTTGTGAAAGTGCGAACCCTATTCTTCGCGAATTGCACTGGCTACCTATTCAACAGCGCATTGCATTCAAGATCGCTGTTCTTACGTACAAGTCGCTGCACGAAGACCTCTCGTCTGTCTACATGCAGAAACTCGTGCGTGTCTACATGCCAGCCAGACGTCTTTCGTCTGCTGACTCGAACGCACTAGTTGCTCCGAGAACACGCAGCAGAGCCGGTGACTGTACATTTGCTCACGCAGCGGCAGCAGTGTGGAACGCTCTGCCGTCAAGCGTTACTAACAAAACATCACTGGAATCATTTAAATCTGTGTTGAAGACTCATCTGTTCACTGCAGCGTATATGTAACTCGGACCCTTACCAACACTGTTTTACCATAGCTGATTGATGTTTAACGTTTATTTATTATCTATTTATTTATTTTTCGTATACATTTTAGCCTAATTTATTGATGTTTACATTAATTTTAGTTTATTTACATATATGTAAAATTATCTTCACAATTTTATTTTATGATATAATACATCACATTCCTTTTCTACTTCTACTATATTTATTGTTTTAATTGCTATTATTATTAGTTCATTTTATCTATGATATAATAACTATTGTTTTTATTCAAATGCATTATTTTTAACATACACTTGTATATTGTTGTAAAGCGCTGTGAACAATATTGGATGTGGCGCTTAACAAAATAAAATATTATGGCTGCTGGTGATGACAATGCCGATTACAAGGTACGCATAGTCGAAGCAATTTTGTTTGCACGAAAAGCTAAACTGAATCCTGCCGTACAGATGGGTCACATCAAAGCGCTACAAAAGGGAACGGCCAAGTATCCGTTGGGAAGAGTCGATTGCAAGGTATTTTCCATACCGCGAGGTGCCATGTCGCACACTCACGAAAACGTTTATTTGGGTGTCTTACCTATTTGGGTGTCTTACCCAAGAGACTAGTCTTGTGTTGTGCAGACAACGACGCTTACAATGGAACATTCGCCAAGAATCCGTTCCACGTAAAGCACAGCAACTTGAACTTTCTTGCATTGTACGTCGACGGGCAACAAGTTCCGGCGAAACCACTCCAGCCTAATTTCAACGATGGTTCCTACGTGCGAAGTTACAGTAATATATTTGCTGGAACGGGAAAGATGTTTTAAGACGAGGGAAACAACATCAGTCGGGACGAGTTTGGCAAAGAATACACCCTGTTTGTGTTTGACATCACACCAGATTGTTGTGACGGTACCCATTTCAATTTGGTACATAAAGACAACCTATGAGTCGAGATGCACTTTAATCAACCTCTCGACCAAATGATCAACGTCGTCGTCTACAGAGAATTCGATACGGTTTTGGAGATTGACCGAAACAGAAACGTCGTCTATGATTACTGATGGATACGTCGCAGATAGAAAGACTCCTTGCGGCGGATGCTTACACTAGGACCGTTGTTCGAGGCGTACTACCTAAAGACGGGTTACCCACTACTCCTATGACGACCTATCCGGCAGCTTTCGTGTGCAACACTCATTCGAGCGATGAACCGGGTTAACATTGGATCTGCATGTTTATTACAAAAGACGGACGTGGAGAATACTTCGACTCCTACGGTTTGCCACCTCGATACGTCGAATTCGTGGATTTTCTACAGAGCAACTGCGTGACCTGGACATTCAACAAGAGAACGCTTCAGAGCCCGCTGTTTAACGTGTGTGGACAATACTATGTCGTGTACTTGCTGCACCGAAGTCGAGGCGTACCCACGAAGACGTTTGTGAACACTTTCGGGAACAATTTAGTGAACAATGACTGTCGTGTTTTCGATTTTGTTAAGAGTGTCATGTAATGGTTGCATGT
The DNA here is from genome assembly GCA_963995525.1 of Escarpia spicata. Lineage (NCBI taxonomy): Eukaryota > Metazoa > Annelida > Polychaeta > Sabellida > Siboglinidae > Escarpia > Escarpia spicata. The sequence continues at coordinate 43,670,671 of OZ023216.1, forward strand.
AAAGTTGGCATGCACGTTCTTGTATTACCTTAATTAAGCAATAAAAAAGTCGACACCATATGTGCGTTTGTGAAATTATTTATTCAGACACCCAAGAGAAAGTGTCAATCTTATAAAATCTTGTCAACCTTAACTAAATACAAATTGATTCCATATGATAACGTTCACAAAAGAATTGTTGTCACTGAAACGGGGAAAAGTGAGGTGTATCTTGATGAAAACTAAAAAAACAAACTCAATGATCCATAGCATCAACACGATTTTATTTGTCATTTAATATATTTCTGATAAATAATGGACAGAATATTTCCGACATGATGGCTCTTGCACACTGTTCCTGTGGATTGTATGTCGCACACGAACCTGCTTTTTGTCCCAAATTTGCTAATAAGGTTCCCAACGTGTGATTTGCAAAGGTGTCGCCGAATGAGCTGCGCGCCGCGACGATGCATGTCGTCTACGACGCCGATGACGATCGCTGTCGAATGGAATGCTGGTTTCCTTTGACATGTCGTCGTCCACTGACGTTGTCTGCATGCAAGTCCAACGATCTGAGTTCCCAACTAAATCCATTGGCGTGTTGACTTCCTTGAGACCACGAGCGAAGGTTTCCCATCCCACCGGTTCAAACGACTTCCGTTTTCTCAACATGTCGTTCACGAGACCTACAATGTTACTTCCGGGTACCACCTTGTTTCTGTACATCATCTCGCCGCGATCGTTCCACCTTACGGCACTTTTCAGTTTATCGAGTAGTCTTCGTGCTTTCTGCTTCATAGGTTTTGGAACGCTGTCGATGATTTCGTTTTCGATGCTCTCCTTTTCGACGACTTCATTTTCGTTAGCAGGTTGTACTTTGTTTTCCCCTTCACTTCATTTTTTCGATGACCACACGCACGGGTTCTTGGATATGTTTGTCGGAAAGATCGTTGTACTGACTCAATACCTGGTTATACAACACAACTTTTTCCCTCTCGTGTATATCGCTTCGTTCTAGTATTCCTTGCATTTCATTGTAGAGTCGTTGCAAGACACTTTCGATAGGGTTAGCAGTCGAAGGACGCGGCGGTTGAATGTTTTCCAAAATACGGGGATCGACCAAGGCCAACTTCTTTGTATACTCCACGGTCACCTGAGATTGAGACGGGAATGTCGAGCTTGTTGAAGGAACCGTAGGTACATGTGTCATAGTGGTCACCTGAGATGGAGACGGGAATGTCGAGCTTGTTGAAGGAACCGTAGGTACATGTGTCATAGTGGGCACCTGAGATGGAGACAGAAATGTCGAGCTTGTTGCTGAGGCCAGAGACACAGATGTCGTCGTGGGCGCCAGGACAAGTAGTTTCAGCGACGTACCGTTTGTCAACAGTGCACAGCGACTGTGGAGTCTGTGCCGTTTCAAGTTGTCCCGACATGTGAAATATCTCTTGCAATCGGGGCACTGGAAGGCCGCCCGTGATGATGGTGTAGGCTTGTTGACAGCTGGTAGACTAGTCCATAAGCTCATGATGTACGTGTTTACTGTTCAAAAGTAACGAATGGAATGGCTCTTGGAACTCGGCGGTCTAAGTTTGGTTTGTACAACTCGTTTAAACCTGCCTATTGCAGTGGAATTCCGTCGAATCGGTGAAATCTCACGCGATAACCCGTCTATTTGCCTGAAAGAGGAGGGATTTGACGCGAAAACTCGTCTAGTTGCCTGAAAGAGGAGTGATTTGATGCGATAACCCGGCTATTTGCCTGAAAGAGGAGGGATTTGACGCGATAACCCGTCTATTTGCCTGAAAGAGGAGGGATTTGATGCGATAACCCATCCATATCTAGCCCTCCTCCTCCTTCTCCTCGCTTTTAGCGTTTCAGCGCGGTAGATTGGTAAATCTCATCCGTAGTCTCGTGCGATATCTCGTCCGTTGTCACAGTAACCCGTCTATTTGCCTGAAAGAGGAGGGATTTTATGCGATATCCCGTCCATCTCTAGCCCTCCTCCTCCTCCTCCTCCTCCTCCTCCTCGCTTTTAGCGTTTCAGCGCGGTAGATTGGTAAATCTCATCCGTAGTCTCGTGCAATATCTCGTCCGTTGTTACAGTAACCCGTCTATTTGCCTGAAAGAGGAGTGATTTGATGCGATAACCCGTCCATCTCTAGCCCTCCTCCTCGCTTTTAGAGTTTCAACGCGGTAGATTGGTAAATCTCATCCGTAGTCTCGTGCGATATCTCGTCCGTTGTCACAGTAACCCGTCTATTCTGAACTTCTTGTCCCTCAAAGAGGTCGACTTTGCCTGTTTGTGTAAGGCTATTAGTAAGGTTCCCAACATATGCTTTTCATTACACTATGAAAAAGACACAAGATGAGGTTTGCACATTTTATTCATGTACAACACAAACGTATTTGCATGCCACGCTCCATAACTGCAAGAACCAGAGACTAGATATTGATCAAGGTGTTCCGTCTTGTGAAATGGATCTTACATAGTAGGCAGGTGAACGGTATCGTGGTCGTTAGCAACCGTTCCAACCGTACACATGGCTGTGCCAACTACCTTGACCGCTGAAGGTAATGCCACACACGTAGCAGGCAAAACGAGGCAAGAATTTTCGATGTTTCATCGGAGGTGACGACGTCGGGTTAATGGTTGGATTGATTGACGAAGCTGATGACAGAGACGGAATTGGTTTGGTCGTTGAACTGGTCGTCGGACTGGTCGTCGGACTGGTCGTTGGCTGTTGGTCCGGGTTGATTGTCGGGGTCGAGAGGTCGAGTGAGCTCTTCGGCAGCAAACTCTCTTGTCGGACGTTGTTCATCTTTCAAAATGTAAGATATAATGACCACAAAAAACAGACGCAGGCCTTTTATAACAGTTCGACGGAACATAAAAGTCACGTGGGCGTGCCGAAAGATCACGGACTGCAGAGTAGAATGTACACACGCGTAGACTGCACGCGGACTGCAGAGTAGTTATTTAGTTCATCACTTATCTAACAGGGTGCTTTCAGTTGATGATGATATATCCACCAGGAGTAAGCACTCGACAAAAACAAGAGACACGAATTTTGGCAGTACACATATGTGGTTCGGCAACGTGTCCACTAGGGGATGATATTTGTAGTCCATGCTCTATCCGTCATGTGGCTCCATTGCACGCAAGCGCGCAAGAGACACGAATTTTGGCAGTACTCGACCATTTAGTTCACAACTTATCCGCCAGGTGGCACCACTTGTAGTTCAGCCATGTCCGCCATGTGAATTTAGTTCATAAAAATTCCGCCGTATGGCGCTGTTTTCGTTCACGACCTATCCGCCAGGTGGCGCCGTATACAATTTGACCTTGACCTACATCCTGGTACTTAACCTTTGACCTTGACCTACATCCGGGTACCTTCCTCTTCCTCAACGGAAAAACGGATGGCGTAACTCGTACATCACCTATATAACTACTTGTGTTTGTTGTGATTGCGTGCCTTGTGTGTTTGTTGTGACTGCATGCCTTGTGTGTTTGTTGTGATTGCGGGCCTTGCGTGTTTGTTATGACTGCCTGCATTGCGTGTTTGTTGTGACTGCTTGCCTTGTGTGTTTGTTGTGACTGCGTGCCTTGCGTGTTTGTTGTGACTGCACGCCTTGTGTGTTTGTTGTGATTGCGGGCCTTGCGTGTTTGTTATGACTGCCTGCATTGCGTGTTTGTTGTGACTGCTTGCCTTGTGTGTTTGTTGTGACTGCGGGCCTTGTGTGTTTGTTGTGATTGCGGGCCTTGTGTGTTTGTTGTGTGTGCGTGCCTTGTGGGTTTGTTGTGATTGCGGGCCTTAAGTGTTTCTAGTGACCGCGTGCCTTGAGTGTTTGTTGAGATTGCGGGCCTTGAATGTTTGTTGTGACTGCGTGCCTTGAGTGTTTGTTGTGATTGCGGGCCTTGATTGTTTGTTGTGACTGCGGGCCTTGAGTGTTTGTTGTGATTGCGTGCCTTGTGGGTTTGTTGTGATTGCGTGCCTTGTGGGTTTGTTTTGATTGCGGGCCTTAAGTGTTTCTTGTGACTGCGTGCCTTGAGTATTTGTTGAGATTGCGGGCCTTGATTGTTTGTTGTGACTACGGGCCTTGAGTGTTTGTTGTGATTGCGGGCCTTGATTGTTTGTTGTGACTGCGGGCCTTGAGTGTTTGTTGTGATTGCGGGCCTTGTGGGTTTGTTGTGACTGCTTGCCTTGTGGGTTTGTTGTGATTGCGGGCCTTGTGTGTTTGTTGTGACTACGTGCCTTGAGTGTTTGTTGTGATTGCGGGCCTTGAGTTTGTGTTGCGACTGCGGGCCTTGATTGTTTGTTGAGACTGCGGGCCTTGTGGGTTTGTAGTCACTGCTTGCCTTAAGAGTTTGTTGTGATTGCGGACCTTGTAATAATAATAATAATAATAATAAAGGTTCTTTTATCGCGCGATCTCTGACTAATAGTTAATTAATGCGCTCACAATATAGAAACATTATAAAAAGAATTAAAATAATATATGAATTAGTTATAAAGTAATTAATTTACCCCAAAAAAAATAGATTAATAAATTAACAAGAGTCACTAAAGCGTCCTGTAAATAAATCTTGCTATTGTCCACCATAAGTTTGTTTAAATAAATATATCTTCAGGTGACGTTTAAATAAAAACACAGACGGAGCATCTCGTAGAGTCAGTGGCAGTTCGTTCCATTTGGCCGGACCAGTTATGCCAAACGCTCGCTTGCCGATGGATTTTGATGCTCGTAGAACTGCAAGCTGAAGATGGTCATGAAGCTGCCGAAGACGAGGGTTGCGAGTTCGTGGATGTAGTAGATGTGCAAGGTACTTCGGCGCCAAACCATGGAGCACCTTGTAAATATACACAAGAACTTTAAACACAATGCGTTGTCTGACTGGCAACCAGTGCAGGAGCGCCAGTAATGGCGTGATTTATGAAGATATAGATGTGAGGACAACTAGGCGGGCTGCCCTATTGTGTATCTTCTGGAGACGTGCTAAGTGAAATTCGGGTAGGTCCAGCAGCAGAGCGTTGCAGTAATCTAAGTTTGAAACAACCAGCGCAATGACCAAAGAGTGGCAAACAGGCTTCGTGATATAGGCCCTGATGGAGCTAATACGTCTCAGATGGTAGTTACACTTCTTGCAAACAGCATCAACATGCTGCTTCATGCTCATGTGAGTGTCAAAGTGAGCTCCAAAATTCCTGACAGAGACAACAGGTTTTATGTTGACTCCACCAACAACGAGGTACTCTGGAAGTCCAAATTTCTTTAGATGATAGGGACTGAGGGCCACCATAAATTCAGTCTTATTGTCGTTTAGCTTGAGTTTATGCTTAACCATCCAACATTTGACCTCACTGATGCAGTCACTAAGTCTCTGAACAGCGCACTCCACGTCACCAGATATGTGAGGACAGTAGGATGTGTATATCTGAAGATAATCAGCAAATTTATGATATTCCACAGTGTGTCTCGTTAGTATGTCCTGCATTGGTGCTGTGTACACAGTGAACAACAACGGACCCAACACCGAGCCCTGTGGAACACCGTATCTCACAGGGCGTTCTTCAGATGCATCCACCCCAATCCGTAGACCTTATGGGTTTGTTGTCACTGCTTGCCTTGTGTGTTTGTTGTGATTGCGGGCCTTGTGTGTTTGTTGTGATTGCGGGCCTTGTGTGTTTGTTGTGACTGCGTGCCTTGTGGGTTTGTTGTGATTGCGGACCTTGTGTGTTTGTTGTGATTGCGTGCCTTGAGTGTTTGTTGTGTATGCGGGCATTGAGTGTTTGTTGTGACTGCGTGCCTTGAGTGTTTGTTGTGACTGCGTGCCTTGTGTCTTTATTATTATTATTACAATTCTGACTTAGATCTGGCATTGTGTCCTTAAAACTGCCGCCGCAATTCGATCTTCTGCTCTCGTGTCAGATTCATTACTACTTTCATCAGACTACGGGAGATTACAAAGAACCAACGTTTTCCCCATTGCAAATGGATGTCTAGTCGTTGTAAACAAATAAAAAGCAATGATTTATTCGTGTAACTTGCATACACATCCTCTCAATCGCACATAGCTGCACACTCATTAATTTCCAGCTAACACCATACACACACACACACACACACACACACACACACACACACACACACACACACACACACACACACACACACACACACACACACACATATATATATATAGTATACAATATATGTGTGTGTGTGTGTGTGTGTGTGTGTGTGTGTGTGTGTGTGTGTGTGTGTGTGTGTGTGTGTGTGTGTGTGTGTGTGTGTGTGTGTGTGTGTGTGTGTGTGTGTGTGTGTGTGTGTGTGTGTGTGTGTGTGTGTGTGTGTGTGTGTGTGTGTGTGTGTGTGTGTGTGTCAGTCACCAGGGACTGGTTGGAAGACGACATCGTGAGAGCAGGGAGACGAACGGCAGACAGAGCAACGCATCGTGGGATCATCCGGTCAGCTACGTCTTGCAGAGATATGCTGAACTGAAGAAGAAGAAGAAGAGTTCAACATAAGCGCCTTATCTGCCAATCACTGCTTGCATCCTAAGAGCCACATTGTTCCTCTGTCTATCATTGTGCGTCATGTTAGCTTTGTTTGTAAGTCACCAGTCGGCAGCACTGTACATCGTCACCGCACACACCCTACCTCTTCACGCACAGCTGCACAACTAACCCTTTATTATGTCAATTAAGACAATGCACACTGCCACTCAATCCACGACGACAACATAGTGTTACACGTCCGTCCATGAACGACACGCAAAGCTCAGCTGCTGGATCAAGTTACAACAAGTAAAGAACAAACAGCTGAGATAATCACTAAGACGTGTTTTGAGCAATGGATTGCCAGGTACGGGGCACCCCTACATGTACGCACAAACCAGGGCAGAAATTTTGATAGCAAACTATGCACATATCTACGCAAATTAGTGGAAGTCACAAAGTCAAGGACGACACCATATCAGCCCAGTTCCAATGGACAAGTACAACGCCATAACCAAGTGGTTTTGACCTTTTTAGGTGTTATCTTGCTGATGAGATGAACACCTGGATACACTGGGGATGAGCTTACAAGCCACGGTGAATCGAAGTACCTGGTTCACGTCTAATATGTTCCTAAATGGACGAGAGGTGTGTATGACTGAGGAGGTTCTATTTGGGCTATCTAATGTCAATTCCCTGAGATTGCCACCAGCTGATTATCTCAAGGATTTGGTCGAGAAAATCAGGACCGCTTCCATAGCAGCACGTGATAATCTAAATATGGCACAAAACCGTCAGGAAAAAGATTATGATACACGGGCCCTAATTCGAGAGAGGTAAGTTGATGTGGGCGACCTAGTGTATATCCGCAATTTGGGGACAATCGTGGGACAAAATAAGAAATTACTTCCAATATGGAAGGGGCCGTTTGTAGTTACGAAAGTAGCGTCGTGTTTCTTATTTCGGATCGCGGAACGTAAGAGAGAATACGTAAAGCACCACAATAAATACCGAATATTCAAGGACCGCGATGTTCCTATATGGATAAGGCGGAAGCGACAATCAATCCGCAATCTGCGTGGGCCATCGAATGACGTTATGACCACTGACGATCTAACCCATTACTAACTAGACGGGAGACACCACCCCACAAAGAGAGATCCCACGGACTAGCAGCGGAGGTCGACCTCTCAATCGTCCTTGTAAGTATGACGACTGATTTTAATGTGCAACAATTATGTTACAGGTGGATGCCACCGACACCGATTGCACCAACGATAGCGCTGTTTGAAACTGGAGGTCCACAAACCGTCCTCCAGCCCGGCCAGTTCCCTTGGGCCAGAGTAGTGTAAGGTGCCAGGGTGCCGGTCATACTGCAGGGTCTCAGCATGCTCACCTCACCACCACATGCATATGTACAGGGGTACTGACGGACAGTAGTCCTCGTGTATCACCACTCATATGCACCATATGCACAGGGGTAGCCCCAGTGGCGTCGGACAGCAGTCATCGCACACTATCTGTCGTGGCGAAGGCCCAGGACAATAATCCTCGCGCACTGCCACTAACACTTACTGTATACACGGGGGTAGTCCCAGACGCAACGAATAGCAGTCATCGCACACTAGCCGCTGTGATGGAATCCCAGTACCTCAATACCGGTGTCCCCCCTATTGTGTTCGGTAAGCGATGTCAGCGGCGAAGTAGAAGCCAGAGATCATGAGCCTCCCATACCTCCTCTCACTACGAGTGTCAATCAGTGATGGACAGTAGCATACACTTGTCAACCAACGTATCAAGGCGATTGAGGCACCCCAGGAAAAAATACAACGCCAACAAAATGATAATATTGCGTTGCAGTTGAATATATTTATGACCCTTTGAATACTATCGCGTAAGTTACCGTATAATGTCAAAATAGCCAGTGTGCGAATACGCGAGGGACCAGCGCATATATATTGCTACCTCGTGAAATATCTAGTGAGTAGTACATTCAGTATTCACGGGACCAATATGTCCCAAGTCAAAGTGCTCGAAAACAATTCACACATCACACCAAAACGGTATTTTAAAGGGCACGACGCATCCAACACACGTCATAAAGAATGCCTACAATTGTGGCACCCAGTACATCAATGTGCCCATTGTCCTAATCACGTATTATTCAAATATTACAAAATTCTTACAATGGTACTACAAACATTTCCGATGTTAAATGGGCAATTTCGCGTCACGTAAGTTACAATTCTGAACAGAAATCAAAGAATAAATATATGCTGTTTCTCCAGGTATGCAGCCAGACTCCCCTATTGTGTTGTGCTGGAGCTATGGTTCTTTAGGCTGATTACCGTGCATTATGCATAAACATTGGGTATAAATATGTCACGTAAGTTACAATAAAATGTTAAAATAGCCACTGTGCGAATATGCGAGAGACCAGCGTATATTTATTGCTAACTCGTGAAAGATCTAATGCCGTAGTACATTCGGCATTCACGGGACCAACATGTCCCATGTCAAAATGCTCGAAAACAATTCACACATCACACATCACACATCACACGAAACGTTATTTTCAAGGGTTCTCTTTCAGCGGGAAATGTAGGACGCATCAACGACACGTGATGAAGGTTGCTGACAGTTATGGCACCCAGTACATCAATGAGTCCATTGTCATAATCATGTTTTATCACAAAATCCCAACATTCTTACGTGTTTACTAACAATATTTCCGATGTTAAATGGGCAATTTCGCGTAAAGAGCACATGTACGTTGTTTCTCCAGGAATGCAGCCAGACTCTCCTATTTTTTGTTGTGGTGGAGTGTGGATTCTTTTGGCTTATTACCATGCATTATAACTAAATCTAAATACTGGGTTGCAATAGTGCGCTGTGTGGCAGCTCAACTAATGTCACGTAAGACACATAAAATATTAGAGTGGTTGCGATAGTGTAAATTCCTGTGAAGTTACCTAATATGCATGGTAAATTGATAAAGTAACAAGGACCGACATACTTCATTAACATATTAAATACAAAATGATAATATTGCGTTGCAGATAAATAAATTGATGATCCTTTGAACTCTGTCACCTAAGTTACAATAAAATGTCAAAAAGGCACTCTTTAAATACGCGAGGGACTAGCGCATATGTATTGCTACCTCGTGAAAGATCTAATGCTGTTGTACATTCACTATTTACGGGACCAACATGTTTTATGTCGAAGGGCACGAAAACAATTCACACAACACACCAAAATGGTATTTTCAAGGACACTATGTCGTACCGTTGTAATAATTTTGTAATGTTTGAATAAAACATGATTAGGACAATGGACTGACTGGTGTACTGGGTGTCACATTTGTTAGCAACCTTCATCAAGTGTCTTGGATGCGCCCGCCATTACCCCTCTGAAACAGAACCCTTGAAAATACCCTGTAGGTGTGATACGTGAATTGTTTTCGAGCACTTTGACATGGGTTATGGTTGTCCCGTAAATATTGAATATTCAAATGCATTCGATTGTTCAAGAGGTAACAATAAATATGCTCTAGTCGCTGAAATATTAGCACAGTGGTTATTTTGACATTTCATTGTAACTTACGTAACATAGTTCAAAGGATCATAATGTTATTTGTCTGCAACGTAGTGTTAACTTGTATGTTTAATATGATAATGAAGTATATCGATCCTTGTTACAGAATCAATTTACCATATGTCTTAGGTAACTTCAGATGAATTTACACTCTCGCAACCAATCTAATATTTGGTGTTCCTTACGTGACACTAGTTGTGCTGTGACACTGCACACTGTAGCAAACCAATATATAGGCCTAATGCATGGTAATAAGCCAAATGAATAAAAGCTCCATCGCCACAAGATAGGAGAATCTAGCTGCATTCCTGGAAAAACAGCGTACATTTATTCTTTGATTTCTGTTCTGAAGTGTAACTTACGTGACTCGAAATTGCACATATAACTTCGGAAATGTTTTTATTACACTTGTAAGAATTTTGTGATGTTTGAATAAAACATGATGAGGAAAATGGACTGATTTGTGTACTGGGTAGCAAAACTGTCAGTTAAAATTTAATTGTAACTTACGTAACATAGTTTAAAGAGTCATCAATGCATTTATCTGCAACGTAATGTTATCTTTTTATGTTTAATATCTTAATGAAGTATCTGGATCCTGGTTAATGTATAAATTCACCATACATCTTAGGTAACTTCACATGCATTGACACTTTCGCAACAAATCTAATATTTGATGTCACTTACGTGACACTAATTGAGCTGCCACACAGCACACTATTGCTACCCAACATTAAGACATAATAATAATAATAATAAACTTTATTTACACACCATCAAATCCGGGACTAATGATCCGTTCACGGGTGTTGACAGATCGGCAATCATCTAAGAAGCATTTAAAAACGCATTTAAGAGAAATAAATAAGAAAAATAAATAAATTTAAGAATCCAAATCCTAGTATATATAAATAAACCTATGTATAGTAAAATGACGGCAATGATAAAATAAACGATAAGCAAAAGTGCTGAACAGCTGAACATACTGAATAAAAATAAAAAAATAAAAACCTAAGTTACGTTAAATAAGTTGATTAGATACTAAAATGTGATTCTGATATCAATAAGACTAAAAATTTATTAAAACTATACGCATGAATAATACAAAAGTCAAATGATGTCTCATTATATTAGCTTGAGAACAAAAATGTCTTCAATAATTTTCCAAACTGCCTAGTGTTCTCAATCGCGCGTAGTTGCAGAGGGAGAGAGTCTCACAATGTTGGTCCAGCACATGCAAACGCCCGGCGACCATAACGTTCTAGGTTCACGCGTGGAATGTCCTACGCTCTGGCGTTGGGTCCTGCGTGGCGAGTGACGATGTAGCAGTGACGCGAGATATACTGGCGTGCCTGGATACAGTGCCGTGTGTACAAACATAATTAACGTAACTTGTACTCGATGCGCTTTCTCACTGGGAGTCAGTGTAGGTGTTGTAGGACGCAGTCACGCAGTGACAGATCGTCGGTCACCTCGTCGAAGTTGCATCACAACACGAGCGGCTGACCGTTGGACTCTCTCTAGACGGTGCAGCAGACGGTCAGATATACCAAACAACATCGCATTTCCATAATCAATTCTGGATGTCACAAGTGCATGGACAAGACATTTGCAGACACTGGTCGTCATTGCCTCTCGTACACGAGCAATTCCCGAGAGATGGTAGTAAGCACTTCGACATTCATTTGCCACCTGCGTCGCCATCAATATCACAAACGATGGTCAACGTCGCTACATATTGTCCGCATATGTCGACATGATCAATGCATATTGGTCTACCCAAGCTCGATGAACGTATAACAATTGCTTCCGTGTTGCTCTCGTTGAGAACCAGTCCGTTGTCACAGAGCCACGTTTGAACTTCACTGATGCAAGCCTCCATTCTGATGAGAGCATTTGTACGTTAAAACGGTGGAAAATCGACGTATAACTGCGTATCATAGGCGTACAGATGGTGTTGTACGTCGTGTCGGTTGAGTATAATCGTTAGATGCGCAATGTAGGCGTTGAAGAGCACCGACCCAAGAACCGACCCCGGTGTACTCCGGGTGTCATCACGGTACACTCAGACACTTCTTTCCCGACACGCACGGCAGAGGTACGACCATACAGGTACGTCGGCAACCAGGCATAATGCATGGTAATAAGCCAAAAGAATCATAGCTCCATTATTACAAAATAGGAGAGTCTGGCTGCATTCCTGGAGAAACAGCGTACATTTATTCTTTGATTTCTGTTCTGAATTGTAACTTTCGTGACACGAAATTGCCAAATTAATATCGGATATGTTTATAGTACCGTTGTAAGAATTTTGATAAAACATGATTAGTATAATTCAATCATTGATGTACTGGATGTCACAACTGTTACGAACCTTTATCACGTGTCTTGAGCGCGTCGCCATTACCTTCTGAAAAGTGCCCTTGTTTTGGTGTGATGTGTGAATTGTTTTCGAGCACTTTTACATTGGACGTCTTGGTCCCGTGAATACTGAATGTACTACTGCATTAGATTTTTCACGAGATAGCAAAGATTATAGGCTATTCGCTCGCTTGATATTGTATTGTAACTTACCTGACAGAGTTCAAAGGGTCATATATGTATTTATCTGCAACGCAATGTTATCTTTTTGTGTTTAATACGTCAAAGAAGTATATGGATCCTTGTTACATAATCAAATTACCATACGTCTTAGGTAACTTCACAGGAATTTACACTGTCGCAACCAATCTAATATTTGATGTATCCTACGTGACACTAGTTGAGCTGCCACACAGCATACCAATCTAATATTTGATGTAACTTACGTGACACTAGTTGAGCTGCCACACAGCATACCAATCTAATATTTGATGTAACTTACGTGACACTAGTTGAGCTGCCACACAGAATACCAATATAATATTTGATGTAACTTACGTGACACTAGTTGAGCTGCCACACAGAATACCAATCTAATATTTGATGTAACTTACGTGACACTAGTTGAGCTGCCACACAGCATACCAATATAATATTTGATGTAACTTACGTGACACTAGTTGAGCTGCCACACAGAATACCAATCTAATATTTGATGTAACTTACGTGACACTAGTTGAGCTGCCACACAGAATACCAATCTAATATTTGATGTAACTTACGTGACAGTAGTTGAGCTGCCACACAGCATACCAATCTAATATTTGATGTAACTTACGTGACACTAGTTGAGCTGCCACACAGCATACCAATCTAATATTTGATGTAACTTACGTGACAGTAGTTGAGCTGCCACACAGCATACCAATCTAATATTTGATATAACTTACATGACACTAGTTGAGCTGCCACACAACATACCATAGCAACCCAGTGTTTAGGCATAACACATGGTAATAAGCCAAACGAATCAAAGCTCCATCATAACAAAACAGGAGGGTCTGGCTGCATTCCTGGAGAAACAGGATACATTTATTCTTTGATTTCTGTTCTGACTTATAACTTACGTGACGCGAAATTGCCAAATTAATATCGGATATGTTTATAGTACCCTAATAAGAATATTGTGATGTATGAATAAAAAAGGATTAGTACAATGGGCTCATTGATGTACTGCGTGCCACAACAGTTACCAACCTTTATCACGTGTCAAGCAATATTTAGCGTTCTCATTATTTTCTCATGGCTAGCTTAGTGACAGTTTATTGAAAACGGGTACTTGCAACTCCTAGGCCGACGGACGGACGGACATATGCATGTTGACAATTACATGAAAATACAATAATTGTCATATTCATAATAAGGTCAGGGAGTCTCTCATTAAGATAGTACATGTTGCTGTCTTGGAAACCACCATAACGTGTCTGGCTATAGACAATTGCGAATATTAGCGTACGAAATAGAGTTCGCTGATTAATTGCGGCTGAATTTGAATCCAGGAAAAGTCGAGATGGTGTACGATTGAACAGGTCTGTCAGGGATGACGCTCGATTCGTTTTGAGCAGTCCAGTGAACGGATACAGCGCTATATACAACATACCTTTACCTTTTACGGGAACAATCCCACCACTTTGATTTGAGTGATTTGCTAATCCGCATGCTTCGTTTATCCGGCCAAACTATTAAAAACATCGGAGCAGGAAGGCAGGACATGTAATTCCTAATAAAGTATATAAATATATACATATATATGTATATATATATACGTACATATATATATATATATACATGTATATATATATACGTACATATATATGTATATATATATACGCTTTGTGTAAAATATGTGTACCAAGCACCAAACAAAGTTGGTTGTTCTACCTCTTGGACTCTTCTGCTAGCCTACCAACTTTGTAAAAGCTTGAATGAGTGAGGTCCTTACGTACAATACTGTACTCGTCTATATTACATAAAGTAATCGGACAACTATCGAACTGTGATGATGCGACAAGACGTCCTTGCAGTGCAATGACGTCACTTGAATCACAATTGTCTCTTTTTATATTAATACGCTCAATTTAAAAGGCACATATTTGTGATTGCAACTAGCATAACAATTATTGGTATAACGATAGCTATAGCTAGGATTCCAAATTTACGAGAACGGCAAGATAGCTATAGCTAGGATTCCAAATTTACGGGAACGGTAAGACAGCTATAACTAGGATTCCGAATGTACGGGAACGGCAAGCGAATGCGGTGTGCGGCATGACCAACGTCAACGGAAATAGTGAAAAAGAAACATATTTTCCTTAGAATTCCTTGTTTAGGTAATTCTCCAACTGGATTAGTCCATTGCGAATCCAGCCTTTTCATGTCTAAGTATGTACTATATGAATATTTTACATAATTTCCGTAGTCGGTATAAAAATGCATACATTGTTTTAAATGGTCGAAATAATTGACTTTGCCGTGCCGACATGACATTTTACCCACCGAATATGTCGATCACGTAGTGTTTGAGAGAGCAGGGAGAGCAAAATATCATTACAGAAACTCATGCGTAATCGTATCGCACACAGAAACATCCAATTTTGTTAATCACTTGAAATAAGCCATGGCCAGGAAATAACTAAGCAAGTAGCGTGTCTGGTGATTGTATCAAAACTACACATAAAAAGATACACAAACGAATTAGCATGTCGTAGTGGACACTAGCATGTCGTAGTGGACACTAGGTGTAGTTTGCCATTTAGTAAAATGCATTTGAAATGAAACAGGAAATCGAATTAAGGATGCAGTTTTAAGTAGCTCATTAATACGTAAGACACCAGGCAGTGGTGCAGAACTGTTGCATATGTTGTGTTGTCGTCAGTTATTAAATTTAGAAATTAACTTATCCAAAATGTAGATAATTAGTCTTATAAGGTGTGCCTCTAGCCTTCAACCTGGTGCGCCGCTATTACATGTTGTGGTTCCTATCCACTGTGTGGGGCCACCGGTCTGTCAGCGTCTCTCAAAGCCGAACCCATACTTAATTTTGGCCATCATATGATTAGGCTCTACATGAGCCAACTTTTGCTTTTGTCAAACAGACACGCCGCCGCTGATATACAAGCACAAAAACGGAATACAAACTATTACAATTAACGTCACGAAAACTAAGCAAAACAGACGGGTCAGCTTGGTTATTGTGCTTTCTGCACTAAAGGAAGAACGCAGTTATTGTCAATGACATAAAGTTCATCGCTACAATATGGATTGTCTTAAGGGGTGATCTCGATGTTGGATATTAAACAAAATAACTTCGTTTGGGTGAGGAGACTCAGAGGCAGTTTCCACAGGCGTCGGACATCGATAGTTAGCGTTTTGTACATTTGCGTTCACTCACTTTATTTATGCGCACAACGGAAAATTAATGATCGTACCATGTCGTTCTTCGTCTTACGCCGTGTCATGATTATCATCGATTACCCAGGCTCAGTGAGGTGGCAGCAATCTGTGCGCCTCTCACAACTGTCTGGGGAATAACACGACTTTGAAATAATTACCGGTTGGCGGTTTAACCCCAAATCCTTGTAAATATGGTGATTGGCTCTCAGGCTAACTGTGAAGTAAAATATTAAATACTAGTAAACGTGTATACGTTAACATTCTGCTTAGGTAAACGACAGCATGTGAATCGACGTAGATTGCCCAATATTTTTAATATATTGATAGCATCATTGGTTGGGGGGGGGGGGTGAGACCAGATGAAAGATATTTCATCTATGATTGGACATCGATGTTCTGAGATGATCCCTAAGTTATGGCATACAGCTGCGAAATCTCATAGTCACGACCTACGCACGCCGCCCAAACTTGTTTTGACTAGTACCATCAAATGGCATCACTGGTCGGAATAACTAATTTTCGTGCTATGGCTTAGATATGTTTATGTAGAATTAATGTTTGCCAGTCAGTCGGTCGATGAAGACCAAAAGGGTGCGGTACAACTATATTCTATAAGAAAGCAGAAGTTTACTTTCCCGGGAGTAGCCAGTCAATCAGCGATCACATTCAAGAACCGGAGTAAAATAATAAAAATAATCCTTGTTACGTTTTGCCTTTGTTAATGTCGTGGCGCAGTCATCAAAGCAGTTGTACTGTTGAGGTATACTGGACCACTCGGTTTCTGCCTCACACAAGCATAATATGCAGTTGTCACCAACAATTTGTTAAATCGTCCAGCAACGTATCAATAATATTATTCAGAACCACTTATTTCATCAATGGCATGCAAACGAAGCGTCAAATAAGTTATTTTTAGTGAACTATTTGCAATATTCGTAAGACGATAATAACTTTACGCGCCATACGGAAGCACTCGGTTTCTGCCTCATCGTGTTCAAAATCATCACTGTGCGACAAATCGTAACGCATTCACTGTATTAACTCCACGGGCTGTTCGTTAACTTTCCTGTGGTAATTAGGGTGAATAGTTGCTTACAATTTCGCCCGATAAATTTTAATATTACGGTTGTTTACATCAGCGTCACCGATATGACGCACTGTGGTCACATGGACTACGTTCGCTATCAAAATATCTGTCAAAAACCTGTTTGCCTCGTTTTAATTTGAGACAAATAACTTTGTTGCAAGTTTGTAGACGTCCTTTGCTCATTGTGTCCGATATATCTGACTAAAGATGTATTTAATATGAGATGCAGCTATATAATCGTAATGAGGCAAAAACTCAGATAGGGCAGAAACCGAGTAGGTGACTATACGTGTTATGAAAATCGCACCCGCTTCCGTTGTATTTTCTACGTCCGAGAAACTCTGGTACATTTCGCCCGATCGACTACACCAGAATACACCGCTGATCAAACTCGAAGTCGGCGTGACATCATAATCACATAAACTCGAGGACGTTCCGCGACATCGATAGTAATTGGAGCTAGTCGGTGTCGGTCTGACGTGGCTTGGTCTGGTCTGATCTGGTCGGGCGAAAAGTACTAGTGTACCCCGGCCTCTACATGCAAACGTCATCGGTTGAACCGTTAGAGGTATATTGGAAGTAAATAGACACCATTAGCTAACGCAATATGCACAAACCTGACGCCAAGATTGTACGCCAACCGCAAAATTAATTGAGTTCTATGTCACAGCTTTTACGATCCAGTCAGAGGTTTACGCGGCATCTGCGGTTCGACTTCGCGTATGTACGCCAAAGGCAAAGATGGATATTTCGCGTAAGTACAAACGCCGACTTATTTCGTACATAAATAGTGATGGTAATTCAAATGTAACTATACAGAGACAAAGTACACATTTTAGGAACATACGCTTGTAAATAAAGTTGAGTTGAGTTAAAAATTACATGTATGCATGTTTGGCGACTTTAGTTTTAAAAAGACCTACGATTTGCTTGTTTTTCTCGGCAGCGATGCAGTGAGGCGCAATAACAGTGCAATACACATTTGTTTATTGGCCTCCACATGCTTAGCCTAGGCTTATGGTGTATGCATGGCTAAGCGCGCGTATATACCATAATTGTAACACTTGTCTATCTAATGTTTATTAAGCCCACATAGATAGTTATATGTATATTAACATAAACTAATTAATTAATTATTTAATTATATTGTAAACATAGTTGAGTTGTTGGTTGCGTTTATGTCTACTTTGGCTATGTTGCAATGCTGGCATATCACGTTTTTGTGCAACTACGAAAATAAATACCTAAGCCTAAGCTAAGGCTCTGTACTAGTCTGTTTGTGTAAAATGTAGATTTTGCCGACTGGACTAGATGCAGACAGTTGATTGAAAAAACTGTTAATACAAAATGTATTGTGCAAAGTGCGCTGTCTAGTTGTTAATCAGTGTCAGAATATAATAAATCGACTTGAAACATCACCATAAGGTGAAGTTTTAACTAAATTTGTAATGTAATAACTAAGGAGGTCGATTGTATTTAATTGGTTTAAGAAACTTACCCTGGTACCCTAGGATACGATTAAGTGATCATCCATAACGTATGTCTCGCTATTTGTGGACATGTTTGAGACCTCCCACCCATTTCGCGCTTTTATTAACGCTAGCGTGTATACCTCCTAAAATATGATTTGACAACTGCCCGCCATGATGCATATTTTATAACAATTATTCTAGGCCTGATTAAAGAAAATATTGCCAATTACTTACCCCATGTTGTGGTGTACTAATATCACGATTAGGCTGTTGTTGCATAACAGGACTCGAAACACAATTGTTTGTTGGCTTAGTCTAATTGTACGAGCCGGAGTGACTGCACTGGGGTTCGCGTTTGCCGTTCTAGCGTCCTAAATTCTACCTTCCTGTGATTATCGATTGCAATACAGTTTAATTGTTCCATTAGCACATTTATACATATATCTATGTATTTCGTACATGCATTTTACTGTTAGTAACGCACAGACAATCACTACGTATGAGAAAACAATTACCTGCTGGAGCCGATCGTAAAACCGCTCATTGCGCGCTTAGCTAATGGTGTTTTATTAGACGTCGACGCGAGATCTGCGGTATACTTCAAATTTGAGGTCGCGTACAGATTTTGCGTATGGTCGTGGCGCTTAATTGCGTTAGCTAATGGTCTCTAATGTACCATAATCACATGTACACAGTTTCACAGTTTCCTTCAGACAATTTGCGAGATGGCAACCAGTTAATTATTATATATATGTGTTATGCTGGATACATGAATTGTTTCAGCAATAGATCTTGTTCTATAAGACAACATATGTGTTGTATCGTAGAGGAAACATTACCTAATCGCGATCACACGTTTAAAATGCGATCTATGTTATTTGAGGTAGCCTTTTTTGATGAATAAAAGTATCAACAATCGCAAAGATATCAAGTTAAAGACATAGGAGTAAAGCTATTCTCCTGTTGGAGATGTAATACAAGAGGAATGTATCACCACTACAAAATTCGGATTAAAAACGAAACCTCAAATACACCGTTTTATATATTCCGTGACCGCATTTTATATAACTTGTGGAATGTGTTAAACACATTAGCTTATTTGGAAAAGAGAAAGACGCAAAAGGTATGATCAATTGGCAAACACGAAGGAAATCACGATCATAAACACCTCTGCAATCGACATCGTAAAATTGAATGTTGACCGGTGCTATATAGATATCAGCACATCAATACTGGATTATAATGCTACGATGATCAGATTAAACGACAACGTTCACAGCCAGAAGTGCTCGCGTGTTTCGAGGAGGTTTCAAACATGAAACATGGCGGCTATGGCAACATTGGAAGGAACAATCGATACGATGTTGACATTCAGAAATCGAGTCCGATTTTTAGTCATGGTTAATTTAAATTGGATGTCGCTTCGGCAAGACAAATACGATTATCGTATCTGGCAGCTCTTTCTGATACAGTGGCCCAAAGTCATTAGCTAGTGGAGTCACTGGCCAGTATAGTCAATCACGGACACTCTCTAACGAATGTTGTGCCCGTAATGATATCAATAGCACCCGCTAGCAGAATTCTTCAATCAACATAATCGACGTCCATTATTGTACATAGCCAAAGTCTGCGTTGCAGTAGTATTCCCAGGAAGAGCCGTACATCATGGATTTGATGGCGAGAAGGAATATACATGGAAATAGCACTATGTATTTGCTTGTCACTGTCATCAATTACGAAGATACTGTGTTGAAGAGTGTTAATCAGGAGAAAGTTCCGTTGTTTCCGGATCAGAAATCGACTTGTGTCGCAGTTACATAGCAAGACGATGTGTAACGCGAGTACGTCCTTCAGTTCGACGCAGAACAACCTTCTGACGATTTACGTGTTTCGCTGAGGGTTGCTTCAAGATCCGGAAAGGAGTACGAAGTTAGTTTAGGTTTGTTGTGCGGACTTATGTTTGGAAGCGGATGGCCCCAGCATGGCTACGAAGAAAAAGGCAATTAGTATGTAGAGAACGCAGACTTTTCGTTGACCGCCTACTTACTAAAATACAGTACTTTCTTGCCAGTGGACATCTTCTCTCTCCCTCTCTTCCCTCTATCCTTCCCTCCATTCTTCCTTCAGTCCTTCCCTCCCTCCCTCCCTCCCTCCCTCCCTGTGTGCGTGTGTGCGTGTGTGCGTGTGTGCGTGTGTGCGTGTGTGCGTGTGTGCGTGAGTGCGTGCGTGAGTGCGTGAGCGCGTGCGTGTGTGTGCGTTATGCGTGTGCGTGTGACTGTGCGTGCGAGTGTGTGTGCCTATGTAGGAGGTGTGGTCGGAAATGTATTACCTCTGCGCTACCATGTTCGTCAAGAATGTCTTAATAGCCTTCTGCCAACCCATACTTTCAGTGCGAATTGACTGGTAGGAAATGCAGTTTCCTGTTGTTGTCGTCGATATGAATAACCAAGATCGCTTTCTCGCAGGTGTCCTTCTGTTAGCTTCCAAAGTCCACCGCAATAGATTAAGTGGCTAGCTTCTTCAGAATTTTGCAGATCTAGGCAGCTTACCATACCGAGACAATACGACGTGTGGGGATTTAGGTTTTCATAGATGTTTTCTTTATTACTATTATTATCGTCATGTTAATTCGTGTAGAAAAATGCCACGACGTCGCATGCAAATAGGCAGAACTCTACACAGGGGGAGCGTGTGTCGATCATCTGGCTGGTAGTGTATTAACTTAGTTAGATACACGTACCGTATCGATACCCGTTAGCATTTTGTTATCATCAAAAGAACACAGCGATGTCATGCCAACTTGCTTCCGTTTGAAAGTTGGACAATTTTATTTAGCTGTATAATAAATCATATACGGTGATGCAAAATGAACTAGTCTGGTCTTCATTTATTGATATTTATTATTATTATATTCTTAATACTAAAATAAATGTGTTGAAGTTGTAATGCGTTATGTAACGACTGCGCGCAGTCGTAAAAGGAATCTCCTAGAAATAAACTGTGATTCTGATTTCTGAATCTGAATATATGTTTAACTTAAACAAAATGCCCCCTGTTTATAACTATTCCGGAAAACGTATTCCTTAGCGGATTGCCACCATGTCCACCCATATTATATCAGTGTTTAATCATTATCATATATCCCTTAATGCGTAAACCACCTGGTATGGATTATCCATAATGCGTGTGGTGTATCGCGAGATTATCTTACCAGGATGAAGTGGTGTACGATGATCACATCCAGGGAGCGATTGCTTGAGACCAGCTGAAATAAGAAACACTGCATGGAGCCGATCGTTGCGCTGAAATAATTCCGGTGAGCGTAGCCACGATGGGCACTGGTCAGTCAGCATCTAATCACGTAATCGTCATTAGAATAATAAGCCGTTGCTGACCGGCAAACATGGCCGAAAGGATTAACATCAGAACAGCAGCTAATTAAAATCAGTGCGTTGTTCGCACTTAACGAAGCGTTGCTGATCATGTCCTGTTTATGGAGTTCGTGACTAAACACGGAGACCACACGGACCTCGGATGTATTCGCCCAGCAGGAGCTCTCGTGGTAACAACCTGTACGGCGCTCGCACTGAACTCAAGGCAGACGTGAGTATCGCGGCAGGTTCCGTGTATGTCTACGTGTGTGTCTACGTGTGTCCACAGCATAACCGCAGAAGGGCGCCGTGCAGAATCATCAACGTTGAAACGCACGTTCGTACCGGGGATGGTTCGGAAGTACTGTTATGTGTTCATGTTTTTTTGCGATTCTTATTATATATAATTATTATATTATTAGGGGGTTTACGGGTCGTTTCGTTCTTGTGTTGATATTATAATGGATGGACTGGTTACAACCGACGCTTCTCAGTCAAACTAGAATTGTGTTATATTCTACATATGACTGATTTGTTACCCTGAATGTTATTTTGTTTTTGTTTTATGTTGTTTTTTTATTTGTTTGTTTGTTTGTTATTATTATCCGTGTATGTTGCACAATTCCGAAATAAGCCCCTCCGTATTTAGGAATGCCACTCTGCCTACCTGCCTGTCTGTCTGCGTGCGGTCATATGATTATGTGTCGTTTTGCAGCTATATAAGTACTTCATGTTGACAGTCGACATCGACAACGGCAGTGTGACCTACCTTCGGCATGACGGCAGAAGCTGTCACTAAGTGGAACCCGTTATCACGATGAAACACTTGGTGTTGGGTGTCATTCTGCTTGGTCTACACTTCATACTCGGTCAGTGTTTCACCGCACACAACTGATATCATATTTTGAGCTTACACCAGGGATGACAGTGCAGACCATTTGGTATCGCGTTACAAATATCAATGAATTGGTGTTATCTATCTGCTCGGTTTTACCACAGCGCTGAAGAGTGGTGCGACCGGATGAATACCATATGTTCTACATCTGGTACTCATTGACTTCCTAGATGAAAAGTGATTCGGAGGCTAAGAAAGTGGAAGATTATATGTGTTATAATAATGAGGGTAGAATATCATCATTATAAATATAATATGTTACTATGTATGTATGTATGTATGTATGTACGTACGTATGTATGTATGTATGTATGTATGTATGTATGTATGTATATGTGTGTGGGGGGGGGGGCGTGCGTGCGTGTGTATTTATGTATGTGTGTGTGTGTGTGTGTGTGTGCGTGCGTGCGTGTGTGCGTGCGTGTGTGCATGTATAAATGTATGTATGTATGTACGTACGTACGTACGTACGTATGTATGTATGTATGTAAGTATGTATATTTGTATGTATATACATACGTCTTGAATAAATTATCCAAGACGTACATCCGTATGAAAGAGGAACCTTAACTAAGATACGCTCTGTATATTTCCCTAGAGACAAGACGACATTAGTGGCTGTTAGTGTTACAGGTAGCTTGAAAGGTGTCCGTTTACTAGATTATGTACTGGACTGAACTGAGGCAACGTGGAGTGAACGAAATTACCAAAGCTCCGAAACAGCAGCATGACAATTCGATTACATATCAATGTGATTGAAAGTATAGTGTTCTAAACACTACGCCACAGCGCCCAAATCTTTTTTGCCGAATACTAATTGATGTCTGTGCTGTAGGCGTAGAAGGACTAGAGTGCTACAACTGTTCAGGGGCCGCCTGCAGCAACCCTTCAGCCGGCGTCGTCGAGCAGTGTGGGGATGGGAGCAGCTGCTACGTAAGTAGTATGCAAGGTGTCGATGTCAGAGTTATTAATACACTTTTTGTATTATGTTTGTAGGTCTACAATTTGCACGATTTGGTTGAGGAAGACGGATTGTTTTAGTCACAAAGGACACAAATCAGGGGCCTAATTATAATTGTTGAGTTTCTATTTCATAACTGTGGGCGTAAAAACGTAGCTATGATTTTAAAGAATAGTTCAAAGTATGTAGAAAGAGTCACAAAAAGGTCATACATTATCTACTTCACTGGTTACTTTGTAGTTTTAGAAGAAGTTACACAAATTTCGTACATCAACATATCTCAGTAGTTTGTAGTTTTAAACCGAAAATCTATCCACCTTCTCTTACGCATACATACATACATACATTCATACATACATACATACATACATACATACATACATACATACATACATTCATAATAATGCTAATAATAAGATAACTTCTATTGCGTCTAAATCCTTGGAAACCAAGCTCAGATGCGCATCAAAACAAAAGGATTGGTCAATCTCAAAATCGCTGGGGAGCTACGGTAGATAAGCAAGGTTGTAAAGATAAGTTTTTAAATGATAACGGAATTTTGTAATATTTTCAACTGATCTAACACTAAGAGGGAGCATATTCCAAAAAGTTGGTGCAGCAACAAAAAAAGCCCTAGTTCCAATGTTAGTGTTGACTCTAAGAACAAAAAGTAGGTCAGAACTAGATGATCGAAGCTGGATAGGTTTTCTTAAAGGAGTAAGCAATAAATGCAAATAAGATGGTTGCTTACTGGACAGTGCCTGGTATGTACAGATCTTAGTACAGATCTTAAATATTATACGATATCGTACAGGAAGTCAATGCAAAGACTTCAAAAGTGATACAGAGCGAGAAAAACGAGGAAATCTTGTAACTACTCTTGCTAGACAATTTTGGACACGCTGAAGTTTTGTGATATCCTTGCTAGCGATATTATAAAGGAGGGAATTGCAATAGTCAAGTCTGCTGCTAACAAGCGCTGTTGCAATAGTTTTAGCAACAGAAAATGACATATACCGGCGAATACGGCGAAGATCACGAATATGATCAAAACAGCAGCGGCTTGTTTGAGATATGTGTTGTCGGAAATTGAAGTTGCCATCAAAGATCACTCCTAGATTTCGCACCGAGGTTGCTGGCGTGATATACTGATTCAAAATACGCGTAAGGAAAAAACCATCCAGTTTACTATGCTGCATTGGAGTACCAATAATGATTAATTCAGTTTTATGTCCTTTTAATTTCAACTGACTGTCAGTCATCCAGTGGAAGATATCTTGAAGGCAATCACTAAATTGGTTAAGGGATGGATCTGTATCCGGGGTAGCCAACGAAATGTAGATCTGAGTATCATCAGCATAACGATGATGATCCAAGTTATTTCTTTTTATAACAGAGCTTAGTGGCGTGGTGTAAGCAAAAGCAAAGGCCCAAGAACAGAACCCTGGGGAACAGCTGAAAAGCAATTCCCAATCTTTACAGTTTTGTATCTATCAGTAACATACGTACATACGTACATATGTGCGTACGTGCGTGCGTACGTGCGTGCGTACATACGTACGTACGTACGTACATGCGTACATACCTACATGCATACATACGTACATACGTACATACATACATGCATACTTACGCACACACACACACACACACACACACACACACACACACACACACACACACACACACACACACACACACACACACACACACACACACACACACACACACACACACACACACACACACACACACACACACACACATACACACACATTGAAATGTCAATGAAACGTCAGAAGTAGTCCTACTCGGTTTTAAATAAGTGTGTTTTACGGGTCTTTTAACACATATAGTGTTCCGTTGTTCTGACATAATCCTGACTAAAGGCATTGTTTCCGTACAGACTGCCCGCGCCATGAACATCGCTTACGCCCAGAGAGGCTGCTCCAGCGACTGCCAAACCTTCGCGGACGACGAGATGTCCTGGGTGTGCTGCGCCACCAACCTCTGCAACACGGCCTCGCCTTGGGGACCGACAACCCACCTGGCGCTGCTGGTGTTACTAGCGGTCATTTACTTGATGACGTAGTGCTACCACGCTATCTATCGACACTACTAGCAGTAGTCTACTTGACGACGTAGTTCTACCACGCTCTCTGCTGACGCTACTAGAATTAACCTACTTGATGACGTAGTGCTACCACGCTCTCTGTCGGCGCTACTAGCTGTCGTCTACTTGATGTCGTAATG
Source organism: Escarpia spicata (assembly GCA_963995525.1). Classification (NCBI taxonomy): domain Eukaryota; kingdom Metazoa; phylum Annelida; class Polychaeta; order Sabellida; family Siboglinidae; genus Escarpia; species Escarpia spicata. Next base: position 43,696,603 of record OZ023216.1, read on the forward strand.
CTACTACGCCGTCAGTCTGCAAATTCGTCTACTTGACGACGTAGTTTTACCACGCTCTGTACCGGCGCTACTAGCAGTCGTCTACTTGATGACGTAACCCTACCACTCTCTACCGGCGCTATTGGCTGTCATCTACTTGATGGCACAGTGTTTCACCGCTCTCTACCGACGCTGCTTTTCAGCTTTCTTGTTCTTGCTCGCCGTCACATGTTTGATGACGTAACGCTGTAACGCCACGTACTGACAGTGTTCGTAGTCAGCTACTTGATGGACCTGCGCTGTAACGCTTTCTACTGGCGCTGTTTGCAGTGTCTACTTGCCGGCGTAATACTGACTGGTACGTTCCCTCCTCCACTGTTCATGTGCTTTATTTGATTAAGAACGTTGGAACACGCTACAAGCGCCACTCGCAATCAACTGTATGATGACGAACTTTTGCAGCTCGCCATCTACCGGCGATAGTCGCTGTCAACTGTCCAATCGTTGTCAACTACTTGATGACGTATCTCTACGTTGATATGCAGTGACACAAAAGGAAAACACGAGTCAATGTTTGAGTCATTCTACAATCACGTGTGTCTTTAGTATCCAAACTTGAAACAACAATATCGCCCAGTTGGTCAGAAACATTGTTATAATGACGGAACTGGTTATTACTGGGCAATGCACGGCTATCAACGATCGAAATTAACAAAGCAAGGTTAAAATACTCATCCCGTCGCTGCCTGTCCGAGCAGTACCAACAGTGAGCGTACTACTAATGGGACAGATATATCGAATTTCATTTAATATCAATGGCAAACTAAAGTAACTTATCTTAATATGTTTGCCGTATAAGTATAGTATCATAATTGCGCGGATAGAACGTAGAATGCTGTTGTTTTTTCCAAACGCTTATGTTGTATTACATACTTTTGTATTCAGTTGGTTGGATCAACGGTTGTTTTATTTTCAAATCGCTGTTTAGATTCAATATTCTCCAATATAAACAACTGCTATTGTATTATTTTAGAGCATAACACAACAACATAATTTTAGTTATGTTTATGGTAAAGAAACGTGTTACGGCTGAGATTTTTTGACAACACTCTTTGTAAAATGTACTTTTAAGACGATGAGTAAAATAATAATATATATTTACACATCATACTATACTGTCTGTTAAACTCTATTGCGGGTGTATAATTATTAAACACGTCTGGCTTACGTAGCGAACGTGAGGCACCGAAGTGTATCCTGTGCGTTTATAACGTTTTAAATTTCCGAGATGTCTGTTACAAACCATTCTTAATAAGCAATCTTCAAATGGTGTTGTTGTCTGTTATTGTCACCACCCAACCAGCGAAAAAGATCGAGTTCTCCAACGGAAGGAGAACTCGACGCGGATATATAATTTCCTAGGCATAACACTTGAAACAAAATTCAAACACGTAACGAATGTAGAAATTAGTGTGTTCACAAGTCTTTCTCGAATCGAACGTAACTTTCGGAGAGTACGTTTTTGTATAAACTCATTGATATGCAAATTAGTTATTGCCATTAAAACATATACTACTATATCGATTTGTAAACATCCAAACAATCAAAATAATGTGTCCAAACGCATGTTTTCATGGTATCTAGTTATGATTACGTCAGTGAACAAATCATGTGTCGCATGACTATACAAATTAGCTCTGACCAATGTAACAGCACGATTTTTTTGTTTAGATATCTCCTCTATAGGCGAGCGGTAGGCGTTACCTAACGGAAGACTTAAGTGTCCCTCCTTCCCGTACAGACACACAAATGGTACACAATTTGAAAGTCCTAGATACACCCATCACAACGAGCCCTATCGTAGAACTGCCAAATGGTGCAGTAAACGTGTGACTGCAAGGTCAAACAAGGTCACCGTCTAATGGTAACCTTTCGAAATTGTGCGCTTCCGCGAACGTCTTAAAATTACAATGGTTTCATATCTACTTACTTTAATTAAAAAAATGACTATGTCATATATTTTTGGAAAGATTATTATCTCGTCATCAAAATTAGATACGACGTGAAGCTGTTATCCGGTGTATTAAGTGTGGCGTTAAGATCAAACAATGTCATCGTGAAATTATAAATATTCGAACGTTTGCGATACCGCGAACGACATAAAGTTTCATTAACTCTGTACTACTTCATTTTAAGGACACGCCATATACAGCGTGAAAAAGCAATTTCTTCGCGTCAAAATGAGATATGAATTGGGGGTATCAGTTGATAGGGTTTGTGTGGAGCGACGATCAAACAGTGTCTCCGTCAAGTGATAAATGGTCGAAATGGCGCCATCCTGCAAACGTTACATAATGCCAATGGTGCCTTATATCTACATTACCTATCTACACAGGACCACGTCATATACCGTTGGAAAGCCTACTGTCTCCCCGTAATTACAGGATACAACGGGGAGCTATCACGTGGTGCAGTAAGTATGGAGTGAAGGTCATGCACGGTCACCACCAAATTATGAATGTTTAAAACTGCGCCAACCCGCAAACGGTGTGCAAATACGATGTCTGCATAGGTACTTTGTTTACCTACTGAAACCATGTTATACACCTATATGTATTGTATCCCCTTCGAAATAAGGCATGGCATGGAGTTGTAAGTGGTGGTCTAACTGTGGAGTGAAGGGTGAATAAGGTCACATGATAAATTTATATTCGTGTTGATGAAAACACATATAAAATTACACATTTTACAATGAAGCTTATTAAATGATACGACAGTTATGGTGTAGGGTACATCACAGCTATCTATGTAGATAACATCACAATATGACAAAACACATTTTTTGTCATAATGTTCCAAATCGTGCTCGTGATATTAACATGTTTTCTGCCTGATTACGAAGAATTGAACAATCATATTTACTCGTGATGCTGCAGTGATTGTCTCGATGAACTTTTTATATAACATGGTAGCGTACGTTGTCTACAATCTTGAAATGTTTTAATGTCGTCTGCCAACCGTGTCGCTGACGAAGCTGGTGGACTACAGGTCTTTAGACCGACAACGCCCGTGAGTGACCTAATTTGGTAAACAATAATTAGTAAGGCATTGTTCTACAGTTGGCGGCGATGTGCCTACAGAACGTCTTTCGGGCTTTCCGTCCTGCCACCAGGGGTGTCACTCCGCGATTACCTGACACAGTGTATTCATTGATCAGACGTCTAGGACTGTCCACGGCGCGTCCAACTCTGCGAGGCAGACGTGGGGGCACGCTCAAACAGCACGCGATCCGAACGCGGATTACCAGCCGTTTTGAAGATCCTTCACGAATTGTATGTCGGCAAGGCAGTGTCAGTGCGAATCTGGTAACTCTAAGAGCCGCCCCTGTTACGCCACACGATACGCCATTCGTCAATGTGTCATTACTGAATGCTCGTTCCGTGTGCAATAAAGCTCTCAAAATCAACGAATACGTCGTTGAACACAAATGCGACATCTTAGCGATAACCGAGACGTGGTTAAGGAAGACCGGTAACGAAGTTGTTATTGCAGAAGTGACCCCTCCCGGGTTCCTCTTCCAGCACCTGGCACGATCTTCTCGTCGTGGTGGCGTTGTTGTAATCTTGCACCGCGATATATATTCTACACCCATTCTATATCGTTCAACATGTGTGTCATCTACCACCCGCCTGCTTCAAGTAAGGCATCTGGAACTTCGTCTGAATTTTATGCTGAACTTGAATGCTTATTTACAGAAGCATCTGTTTCTGTTATACCAACCGTCATTGCTGGAGACTTTAATACTCATTTTGATGATGTAACGAAATCAGAACCGCTTCGCAATCTGCTTGATTCCTACAATTTGCTGCAACACGTCCATTCGCCGACCCATAAAACAGGACATACATTGGATCTGGTGATAAGTCATGACAGCGATAACTTAGTATCTTCTGTTGTTGTTTATCCAGACTCCACATCGGACCACTATCGCATAGAACTGGCATTAAATGTGTTGAAACCGTCAGCTGAAACTTCAGTAATTGCCACGCGCAATTTCCGAAACATGGATGCTACAGCGTTCAATGATGACGTTAAATCTGCGTGTTCTGGCATGTGTGCCCACGCTGACGGTCAGCAAGCGGAGGTCTTAGCATCGGACTACAACACCTGTCTCACTAACTGCTTAGACAAGCACGCTCCTTGGCGCTACGTACACGTCAAGAGCAACTTGCCGCATCCGTGGTATGACGCTGAGGTCGACGAAGCAAGAGAGAAGAGGCGAACATGTGAGAATCTGTGGAGAAGAACAAAACTCGAAATACACCGCCAATTATACGTCGCCGCTCGCGACGACTGCACTACAATGATAGCCAGTAAGAAAACCGAGTATTATCGCGGACAATTACAGAACGCTAATAACAAGAACATGTTTCGCATTCTGAGATCACTCGACGTACACAAAATGCAACTTCCTGAATTCTGCTCAGTGAAGCAAGGATGTGATAAATTATCACGTTTCTTCCAAGAAAAGATATATAAATTACTGATTAACTTGCACTACCGCATTGCCGTTGACCCGACAGAGGATGGGACACGTTGTTTTACTGACCCAATTCAAGTGTTCGAGCCAACTACTACAGCCGAAATCACTAGTATACTTGGCACTACGGATAAGACATGCTTATTTGATCCACTACCAACTAAGCAACAAAATGACAACATGGAAAGTATCGGACCTATCATCATACAAATTGTAAACGCCTCACTCGGGGATGCAGTCATGCCTGTGCTGCTTAAGCACGCAGTTGTCCGGCCATTGCTCAAGAAACAATCGCTCAACAAGGACATACTCAACAACTACCGTCCAGTTAGCAACCTAAGCCATCTGTCAAAAGTCGTAGAGAAAGTATTGCGCGAAGGATCATCTCTCATATTTCCGATCAGCAAATGGAGGACTGTTTCCAATCAGCCTACCGGAAGAATCATTCAACTTAAACCGCACTATTGTGTAACAAATGCCATGAAAGCCGCTATAGACAATAGACAAGGCACGGCACTAGTTCTTATTGACTTTAGTTCGTCCTTTGACACAACCAATCACAAGATAATGATCCAGCGCCTTCGGTTGCGTTACGGCATTGTTGGCAAGGCACTTGGCTGGCTGCAATCCTATCTGCAGGGCCGGACCCATCTTGTGTTCATTCGTGATGAATGGGTGTCCCGCAGGGTTCGGTGCTGGGTCCTTTGTTATTCTCCTTGTACGTACAACCCATTGGCGACATAATCAGAGCGCATGGACTTGGTTTTCATCATTATGCGGATGATCTGCAATTGTACTGCCATTTTGACCTCACTGCGACCGCATTGGCTGCTACTCTGCGACGTATGGAGGAGTGTCTAGATATTGCCAATCAGTGGATGACATCAAACTACATGTGCATGAACAACAATAACACGGAATATCTTCCCGTAGTGCCAAAGACTGTCGCTGCGCTTATTGACGGCAGTTTGATACGCGTAGGAGATGTTACGATTACTGCCTCAAGATATGTTCGTAACCTTGGTGTCGTTATGGATCGCCACCTCGATTGTAAGAAGCAAGTTTCAAGCATCGTCAGTGTGTGCTCATTTCACCTGCGCCATATTAACCAGATGAGTCGTTATCTACCAACGACGACAAAGGAACGTGTCGTCAACGCCATTATTACATCACGGCTTGATTACTGCAATTCACTTCTGTTAGCAACATCGCTCGACTGCAGAGAATGCACAATTCTGCTGCTAGGTTGATCCTACGCCGCCCACGGAGTGTCAGCGCCATGCCTTTGTTGTGCATTCTTCACTGGTTGCCTGTAGCACACAGAATCGACTTTAAGCTATTAATGTTTACATATAAAGCTGTGCATGGCGATGCCCGGAAATATTTATGCGACCTTGTATGCCCATGCGGTCTCATGCCAAAGCTGGGGACAGTTCGTTTGCGGTTGCCGCGGCGACTTTGTGGAATACTTTGCCTAATGATATCAAAACGTCTGATTGTCTCTCTATTTTCAAGGCACGCTTAAAGACTCATTTTTTTCGACTCTCGTTCTTGGATTTGGCGCTATATTAAATAAAATATAGTATTATATACTGTACCAATTCTTGAAACAAAAAAACTTTGCGTAGCTGATGGCCTTTTACGACTTAACAGATTCAACACAAATTAATGTACACAGTTCTACGTATACTGCATGTTTTGGAGAGATTGTATGGTTGAAAGACATCGATTTAGAGACTATATCTGTTACAGAAAAAAAGCTATTCTGATTATTTATAACCTTAATTACCATGATCATACGTCTGTATTTTCCATCTCTCAAACATGCTTAAATTTCATTATTTAGTTAAACACAAGACTATGATTATACTTTATAAAGCAAACAACCACTCTTTAAATGGTCGTTTTCAAACATTATTTGAACCAACCGCAGCTATACACATGAATGATACCAGACAAAGCAAACTGTTCTATGCTATAAAAGCCAAACTTCACCCTCCAATTGCTGTCACTTACCGTCAAGGGTGTAAAAAACGTGGAACAATTTAGCAAATAAATTGACTCAGCTTCCAAATTTAAAACAATCTATAAAATATTCAAGTTATCAGTACTTTCTACATATTTGTGAATTGTTGATGATATTTAGTTAAACCCATGTACTAGTAACACGAGCACTATTGTAACAAGTTTATACATGAGTTGTGAATATTATTTTGTAATTTATTTATAATATTCGTGATCTATTTGTTAAGTTTTTTTAGTTTGAGAAGGGCATGGCAACATATAAGTGTAAGTCTAAGTGTGTGTTAAAACTGGAATCAATGTTTTATGCGTCTTATAAGTTCAGAAACAAATTGTGATTGTCCATAGTCGCCATTTTGAACTTATGATGGGCGCCATAAGCAATGGTCAAAAATACTGATTACAGTAGATTTGGCTTTGGAGAATGTGTTCATGTCTGTTTCGATGCATTTTGACCCTTGGTGTTCTTTTTAAATTCGATATAATGCAAAAGTGAGTAGACATGAGCTTTCTTTTGCCATTGTGAAGGTCATTGAGTGACCGGACAAGGTGTTAGACACCAACATCGGATTCAACACCCTCAAATTATGTTTAAAAGGTGCCTGGTCTACCCACTTCTTCCTTAAAAATGCCTATAAGTTTGATTTTCTGAAAATCCGACTTGTTTATGACGCATAACTACCAAGTTGAAATATTCTGCGCACAGCCAAGTGGAGACAGCCATATGTGTTTAGTGAATATATAAACTCGAAATCCAGCAATGGGCGGTACAGATACTTGTCTGCGAGAATCAGATTCTACACAGTTCAACATTCAAGTTGCGTCAGAGACACGAAGATATTCCTAGCAAGAAATGAAACAAATATCCACTGACTTAGTTCTCACCTCTGTCTGTCTGTCTGTCTGTCTGTATGTCTATCTGTATGTCAGTCTGTCTTAAATAATCTAGCAGCTTAATATTCATAAAGACTGAATGCAAGCGTTAGTTGTTTCTTTTTCAGATCCGACTGAGTAGCGGAGAAAATGACATTGGTATGGGTCAACATTGGGTGGAGTGGGACTTGCCGTCTGACAGAGATGTAGAGACCTTCTGGAGACTGTCAGTGGGCAAAGAGAAAGTACTCCATACAACACATCGCTACACCACAGTACAAAGCTCGTTTGCATCTAAGATACAATGCCACCAAAATCAACATGGACTACATCCAATAGCCGGTGGTGGGTATCCAAGCACTATAGGCCACTCTGGCAGTGGTAGTAGTAGGAGCACACACTGGGGTTCAGGCAATTCGTGTCTTGGTGTAAATGTGATAGCCATTGGACAAGGAGCTTACGGTTTTTCACAGCGTTCAGATGAGTATGATTGTCCAAGTGATAACAATCATTGGCCTAATCCAACCACGTATGGCGGACCACCGTTTGTGTCAGTGTGGCTAAAATAAGTCATGTAGAACACAGGTTGTTTGCGGCCATCGTTTTGTTTAATAATATATGTAACGTATGAGTCGCAGTCATCAAGTCCGACCCGAAAAATGTATGTATAGATACGTCCCGAATCATTGCAAATTTATTATCGACATACAAGTCTGATCTACAGCGGGAGGAGCAGTGTGCGAGATACGTGTATTGTGCATACTCTAGTGAAGTCGCCTTGTGGTGCACATCAGCAAATGTGAGAAAATCGTGAATAAGATTCACTGGACTGGTAATATCGCCCACAAGCCGTTACCAGTGGCGCGAAAGCCAATTTAAGCCTCCTTCGCATGACTGACTTCGATGCAACCAACCGAAAAGGTGCGACCGTTAAGACTTAAGTAGACAGCTCAAGTAATCCACCCTGTTGTGTTGATTACAACAGTGACCAACGGTCAACCGCATACTGAACATGACAAAAGGTCAACGAAAGGGAAGCGCTAGTGCCTGCACCAATGCTTCGGAAGCAACCAACGAATCGTTGAATGGAGACATGCGCACCGCAATCATTGCGCTCATTGAGAAAAATGACCCTATCATCGCCACAGTCGTCGAAGCAATCAGTCAGGCTATCCTTGCCAGACTGGTTGTAAACAAAAACTTCGCAAAACAAATCGTCGACTCCATCCTGAAAACAGACGTCATCGCTGACATTAAACAAGACATATACAAGGCATCCCAGATGGACACTACTCGTGCTGCAGCTGACGCCGCGGAGATGGCCGCTCGAGTCTCACAACTTGAGACGATTAATACAAAACTGTACAACGACCTAGACGTGATGGAGCAGTACAGTAGACGAAACTGCCTAATCGTCCACGGTGTGCCGGACACTACCGACCCAGAGTCTGCAGTTCTCGACATTTTCACCAACAAGCTCGGCGTTTCGATTGGACGTGAGACCATCGACCGATGTCACCGGCTCGGGACATCCGCTAACTCATCAACTTCGAAACCACGAGCCATTATCGTGAAATTTACAACCTACCAAGCACGCCAGAAAGTCTTCTCGATGAAACGGCGACTGAAAGGTACCAAACTACTCATCACGGAAAACCTCACTAGACGCCGCAACGAGCTGCTCTCCAAAGCCAAGTCGCTGCCCAACGTCACTGCCACCTGGACGTCTGACGGCCGTATTGTCTGCCTACTCGCCAGTGGCAGGAAAGTCTCCATAACCACAGACCAGGACCTCCGCCATCTCGACCGGCAGTAACTTCATCCAACCGAACAATGCTATCGGACGATAACACTAATTAGCCATGGCTAGACGAGCACTGAAATGCTCGTTGTGCCAAAGTGTGCTTCACAGGAGATCAGCAAACTTAACACAAAATCAAATGTCATGCCAAGGTAAAGATTCTGTTTATTTATATTGTAACATGTGTATAGACATTTTTCCATACAGCACTGTTAGCGATGATGAATTTAAATTTATTAACTCTGATATGAATGTTAATGCCGCTATATACAATATCTATGATCAATGCTCAGTTTTCGGCTTTAAATCATTTAGCATGTCTGAGTACAACTGTGGTGATTTTGAATGTGACATTGACCCAAACAACAACTTCTTTAATACTATTTCTACACGCTGTGACTATTACACTGTTGAACAATTTGTTAAGAGTGAAAACATTCAGAAAGGATTGTCCTTCATTCATTTCAATGCTCGGAGTCTCAAGGCAAATTTTGATAAAATTAGAGATTATATAACTGAACTAAACACCCCGTTTGACATTATTGCTATATCGGAAACATGGTTAGATTCTGAAGATTGCTCTGATATACTGTTGAATGGGTATGATGTTATTTACAGAAATAGAAACAATAAGAAAGGTGGCGGAGTGGCTATTTATGTTAACGTATCAATTGAATTCAAGGTAATACAGACCATGTCTATGGTAATTGATGATGTATTGGAATGTATTACAGTCGAATTACGTATAGGTAATATGAAAAACATCATCGTTAGTTGTATATATAGAGCGCCAGGAACTAATATAGATATGTTTACTGATCAACTTGAATCAATGATCAAGACAGTTAGGAACACTAACAAAACAATATTTATATGTGGTGATTTCAATATAGATCTTTTAAAGTATAACACCAACAATGGTACAACACATTTTGTGGATATGTTGTTTAGTCTAGGTATATATCCCTTAATTGACAAGCCGAGCAGAATTACAGATCACAGTGCAACTTTAATTGATAACATTTTCACAAATGAACTGAATAATAGTATTACTAGCGGGTTACTTATAACTGATATTAGTGATCATTTACCTGTATTTTGTGTTTGTAATTGTTCACATATAAATAGGATCACTGTAAACAAATACAGATGTATCAGAAAACTGAGTGATGATTGTATAAAATCCTTTAACAGTGATCTTTCTGCTGTAAACTGGGATACGGTTTTAAATGAATCCGACGCAGATATAGCCTACACTAATTTTATGGACATATTCACCAGCTTGTATGATAAGAATTGTCCAATTAAGAAAATATGCATGAATACACCTACCTCAAAGAGCAAACCCTGGTTCAATAGAGGTTTGCGCAATGCTTGTAAAAAGAAAAATAATTTGTACAAACAGTTTTTGCGGCATAGAACAACAAAATCTAAATGTAAATATTCAACTTACAAAAATAAACTTACTTCTATTCTTAGATTTTGTGAAAAAGAATATTACAATAAATTATTAGTCAAAGAAAAATATAATGTAAAGGGTACGTGGAAAATTTTAAATTCAATTATAAAGAAACGACAACTACAGTCATGTTACCCAAACTCTTTCATTAGCAATGGTAGATTGACCAGAAATACAACAGATATTGTTAATGGTTTCAACGATTTTTTCGTAAATGTAGGACCAAATCTTGCAAAAAATATAAGAGTACCAAATGGAAATACAAGTGTGCTTGATTTTTTACAAAATACGAACACCAACACCATGTTCTTACCTGGGGTAGAAGAACAGGAAGTGATGAATATTGTTAACGGTTGTAAAAACAAAAAATCTACAGGTTATGACAATGTTGATATGATAATTGTTAAAAAGGTAATTTCCAATGTTGTAATACCGTTTACTCATATATGTAACAAATCATTTAGTAGTGGTGTATTTCCCAGTAAAATGAAAATTGCCAAAGTAATTCCTATATTTAAGGCAGGGGAAAAGAATGTTTTTACTAACTATAGACCAGTATCTCTACTTCCGCAATTTTCAAAACTATTAGAAAAATTATTTAATTCTAGGCTAGATAAATTTATAGAAAAGTATGACATTTTAAACAGCAGTCAATATGGGTTTAGGACAAAAATGTCAACTTCAATGGCTCTGTTAGAACTAACTGAAAATATTACTGCTGCCTTAGACCAAAAGAATTGCACAATTGGTGTATTTATTGATTTAAAAAAAGCATTTGATACAATTGATCATAATTTATTACTCCGAAAATTAGAGGCTTATGGTATCAGAGGGATGGCCAGCGAGTGGCTGAAAAGTTACTTGTATAACAGACTACAGTATGTCAGCATAGATGACTGCAATTCAGATTTATTACAGGTGTTATGTGGAGTACCACAAGGCTCCATTCTGGGTCCAAAATTATTTATACTATACATAAATGATATTTGTAATTGTTCAGATATACTAAAATTCATTCTTTTTGCGGATGATACAAATATATTTTGTTCTGGGAAAGATCCAGCCCAGCTAAGCAAAATTGTCAGCGACGAACTACAAAAACTACATATCTGGTTTTCAGTAAATAAATTATCCTTAAACGTTGCTAAGACAAACTACATGTTGTTTACCAACTATAGTAAAACAACAAATATTGATATAAAAATCGATAATACAACTATTGATAGAGTATATGTTACTAAGTTTTTAGGTGTCTTAATAGACGATAAGCTTAGCTGGAAAGATCATATAAATATGATCAAGTCTAAACTAACAAAAACTATCGCCATTATTTACAGGGCTAAATATTTATTAGATAAAAAGTCGCTTTTTATACTATATTGTTCATTATTTCTCCCGTATTTATCATACTGCTGCGAAGTTTGGGGAAATGCGTATACAACATATATTAACGGTGTTTATATATTACAAAAGAAAGTTGTACGAATAATATGTAAGAAGAATCCACTAAGCCATACTAATACATTATTTTATGATCTACGCATTCTTAAACTTTATGACTTAATAAAATTAAACATTTCTATCGTAATGTTTAAAGCTAACAATAAGTTGTTGCCTGATAACCTTCAATTCTTTTTCAATGCCAAATATACTACACCCTATGTAACACGCCAAAGAAATAAACTAAAACATGTTTATGCCCGAACCACGTTAAAGGCTAAGTGTATATCTGTGTATGGTATTAAATTATGGAATTGTTTAGACGAGCACATAAAGAGATCACTTACTGAGAAATCTCAAAAAACAATATAAAAATTACTTAATTGAAGAGTATAAGTCATGTAATTAATTTCGTTATTATTGTTAAGGTTCAGAAAGTATTTGGAAGCACGATTGTAGTAGTGGTCTCACTTTAACAATAGCATTTTCTTTATGTTACTAACACTGTGTTTAAGATTATGACCATGTTATAATGATGTCGGGGAAAGTGCATAATAAGCAATGAGCTTCTACTTTCCCCCTTTCCATGTTGAACTGTGTCAACTATAATATGTATATATATTGTATGTTGTATTCTCAATTGGAAATAAAGAATTGAATTAACACAGAATCAAGATGAATGAACACTTGAGTGGCCTCAATTTATGTTTATTATACAGCACACCCCTAGCACAACAATGGACTCGCCTGAGAAACTCTTCAAACTGAGATGGACAAAAGACAAACTATACAACATGGTCTAATGTACCCAGCTTTGGATTGTACTCGGGACGTTGTGGACTGGTATTATTTCAAAGAAAGTGTATAATAACTGTGTGTGCTTGATTAACGAGAGAACAACCTCGAATGCAAGGCAAACTAATGATAACTAGTAACGCACCAATTATTATAGTCTCCTAACGAGGTATTACCACATGAGAGCGTTTCACCAAATTTGGTCCATTTGCGGTTTCCATCTGGCTGGCGAAACCCATGCTAAGAATTGGAAATTGTCAAGAACAACAGAAAATTTTCATTTGTTCTATTATAAATAAGTGTTCGTTGGCTGACCGTGTAGCATATGGTACATGCCATAGGCATTGGAACCTGAACCTATTTTTGGTGGAGGGACTGCACATGGAACTAGCCCCCCAATATTTAGTAAAGCGGTGCACTATTCAGGGAAAGGCGTGCATTTTTTGATGGAATGTTATGTTTATGGTTAGTAACGTGTACGTTGCAGCGGAAGTTTTTACATAATGCAAGTTTACCACACAAACTTGTTGCGGAGACGATGCGCGTATCGAAGATGCCAACCCAGTGTTTGTCGGTGGGTTGTACAGCACAGCCTAGCCACTGCTTTCAGTCGACAATCGGCCTGCTTCCTGCTGTGTTCAAAAATTGCATTTTTACCTTAACGGTTTTGCTGTCCTTGGTCTAATAAGTCTAATTGAGTATTTTGCGCGTCCCCTATTATAATATAAGGTAGGAAGGTGTGGATGGGGTGGAGAGACAGAATGGCATGATCATTACGTGGAAACTGGTCAGGGGACAGAGAGATTGTGCATATGACATCAGTGTACGCTATAGGCAATATGAGTATAAGACAACAAATGGAGAGATCAGTGGAGCCGGAGACAGAGTTGGTTGCGGAAGCAGACACGGGAAACAGACGGAACAGTGAGGAGACCGTAGGAAGGTGTGGATGGGGAACAGACGGAAAAGTGAGGAGACCGTAGGAAGGTGTAGATGGGGAACAGACGGAACAGTGAGGAGACAGTAGGAAGGTGTGGATGGGGAACAGACGGAACAGTGAGGAGACCGTAGGAAAGTGTGGATGGGGAACAGACGGAACAGTGAGGAGACCGTAGGAAAGTGTGGATGGGGAACAGACAGAACAGTGAGGAGACCGTAGGAAGGTGTGGATGGGGAACAGACGGAACAGTGAGGAGACCGTAGGAAAGTGTGGATGGGGAACAGACGGAACAGTGAGGAGACCGTAGGAAAGTGTGGATGGGGAACAGACGGAACAGTGAGGAGACCGTAGAAAGGTGTGGATGGGGAACAGACGGAACAGTGAGGAGACCGTAGGAAAGTGTGGATGGGGAACAGACGGACCAGTGAGGAGACCGTAGGAAGGTGTGGATGGGGAACAGACAGAAAAGTGAGGAGACCGTAGGAAGGTGTGGATGGGGAACAGACGGAACAGTGAGGAGAACGTAGGAAGGTGTGGATGGGGAACATACGGAATAGTGAGGAGACCGTAGGAAGGTGTGGATGGGAAACAGACGGAACAGTGAGGAGACCGTAGGAAGGTGTGGATGGGGAACAGACGGAAAAGTGAGGAGACCGTAGGAAGGTGTGGATGGGGAACAGACGGAACAGTGAGGACACCGTAGGAAGGTGTGGATGGGGAACAGACGGAACAGTGAGGAGACAGTAGGAAGGTGTGGATGGGGAACAGACGGAACAGTGAGGAGACCGTAGGAAAGTGTGGATGGGGAACAGACGGAACAGTGAGGAGACCGTAGGAAAGTGTGGATGGGGAACAGACGGAACAGTGAGGAGACCGTAGGAAAGTGTGGATGGGGAACAGACAGAAAAGTGAGGAGACCGTAGGAAGGTGTGGATGGGGAACAGACGGAACAGTGAGGAGACCGTAGGAAAGTGTGGATGGGGAACAGACGGAAAAGTGAGGAGACCGTAGGAAGGTGTGGATGGGGAACAGACGGAACAGTGAGGAGACCGTAGGAAGGTGTGGATGGGGAACAGACGGAACAGTGAGGAGACAGTAGGAAGGTGTGGATGGGGAACAGACGGAACAGTGAGGAGACCGTAGGAAAGTGTGGATGGGGAACAGACGGAACAGTGAGGAGACCGTAGGAAAGTGTGGATGGGGAACAGACGGAACAGTGAGGAGACCGTAGGAAAGTGTGGATGGGGAACAGACAGAACAGTGAGGAGACCGTAGGAAGGTGTGGATGGGGAACAGACGGAACAGTGAGGAGACCGTAGGAAAGTGTGGATGGGGAACAGACGGAACAGTGAGGAGACCGTAGGAAGGTGTGGATGGGGAACAGACGGAAAAGTGAGGAGACCGTAGGAAGGTGTGGATGGGGAACAGACGGAACAGTGAGGAGACCGTAGGAAGGTGTGGATGGGGAACAGACGGAACAGTGAGGAGACCGTATAAAGTGTGGATGGGGAACAAACGGAACAGTGAGAAGACCGTAGGAAAGTGTGGATGGGGAACAGACGGAAAAGTGAGGAGACCGTAGGAAGGTGTGGATGGGAACAGACGGAACAGTGAGGAGACCGTAGGAAGGTGTGGATGGGGAACAGACGGAACAGTGAGGAGACCATAGGAAGGTGTGCATGGGGAACAGACGGAACAGTGAGGAGACCGTAGGAAGGTGTGGATGGGGAACAGACGGAACAGTGAGGAGACCGTAGGAAGGTGTGGATGGGGAACAGACGGAACAGTGAGGAGACCGTAGGAAGTTGTGGATGGGGAACAGACGGAACAGTGAGACCATAGGAAGGTGTGCATGGGGAACAGACGGAACAGTGAGGAGACCGTAGGAAGGTGTGGATGGGGAACAGACGGAACAGTGAGGAGACCGTAGGAAGGTGTGGAAGGGGAACAGACGGAACAGTGAGGAGACCATAGGAAGGTGTGCATGGGGAACAGACGGAACAGTGAGGAGACCGTAGGAAGGTGTGGATGGGGAACAGACGGAACAGTGAGGAGACCGTAGGAAGGTGTGGATGGGGAACAGACGGAACAGTGAGGAGACTGTAGGAAGTTGTGGATGGGGAACAGACGGAACTGTGAGGAGACTGTAGGAAGTTGTGGATGGGGAACAGACGGAACAGTGAGGAGACTGTAGGAAGTTGTGGATGGGGAACAGACGGAACAGTGAGGAGAGCGTAGGAAGGTGTGGATGGGGAACAGACGGAACAGTGAGGAGACCGTAGGAAGGTGTGGATGGTGAACAGACGGAACAGTGAGGAGACCATAGGAAGGTGTGGATGGGGAACAGACGGAACAGCGAGGAGACTGTAGGAAGGTGTGGATGGGGAACAGAGTGAGTGACAAGACCTGGTGGAGGCACTCGCCGGAAATCAGCTGTCAGTGGCAAAAAGCTACACCTCCAAGAAAACATAGAAATATACAATTAATTTAATAACACAGCAATTGAAACTAACAGTTGTTTTATTTTAATTATACAGTTAAATGATATACACCGATATATTTACTTGTCAACCAGTTTTCTTAATCCAATCAAATATCTAGTCAAACAAACACTGTAAGTACAAAATAATCTCCACAATGTAACTGTGTTGCTAATATCATGATACTTAAATATATCGTAAACCAATATCAAGTGTTGCTGTACCTCACTAAATATCAAGTTTTATTCCCATAAATGACAAACATTCAAAACTGTCCTTTCAACTAAAAAGTCAAAACAAAATTGATATATTTAAAATATATTTTATGATTACAAATATATTATCTTATAAAATATGTAGAAATACATATGTAATAATCTAAAACAGCTTTGAACAAATTTTACCAGTCATTTTGTCAATGTAATACAAATGCTACTAATAACATACCCATTTAAATGCGCCAGATTACAAAACATGTTCTCAGTATTCACCTGTTCATTTCACATGACACAAAATATATTCATATCCATTCCTCATCAATATTTACATTTACATGTATAACATAATGCCCATCAACTGTTAAGCAAGTCTTTCCAATTTATTATGCAGACGTACTATTCATAATCTCATGAACAAATTAAGGGTATTTGTAGCCTGATGAATATAGTACAATACATCATTATTTGAGCAAATTCTTTAGTTAAAGATATGTTATTTGACCGTCAAAAGTAGTTACGAAAGAACATTGTGTATTGCTCAATATTCATGCCGCAAAGTAAACACATGTAATCACACATTGTACCTAACATATATAGTGTTTACTGAATAAAATAGTGATGCCTATATAAAACCACATATTTGTATTGATACATCTAATAAATCAATGTAATTAGTAAACAGGCAAAGCAATGGACACTCTTCCTTCAGTGCAATACAAGTCTTTCTGGCATCCGGACAGATCTTTCTGCGGCACTACATTAAACACGTTATGGACACAGCTGCATGTGGACATGATGCGTACACAGTTCTGTGTGTACATGTTCTGTACAAAGGTCCATGTGTACAAGTTATGTATGCAGTTCATTGTGTACAAGTCATGTACACATTACCACATGTACAAGTTATGTACGCAGTACCAAGTATACAAGTAATATACACCTCCATGTGTATATCTTCCGCCAGTGTCTGCCCTGTGTGTACATCCTGTACTGCCAGACAGGCAGGACCTCCATGTGACGTCATCTAGGCCCGTCTCCTATGGCAGCGCTTACCCCTGATGCTGCGGTGGGTGAGGAGGGGTACAATTGCGACATCTGAGTCGAGGCGAAGCTTAGCTGGCAGAGACACATCCGCCCTGTACACCAGATGAGTGTCTCCTGTCATCACCAACAGACGCTTGTTGACGCCTCCTGCAAACAGCAGCACATTAACAACTCAGACCCGGGTCAATTCCAATATCGGAATCAAAGACTGATTCTGACTCCAGTTCTGGAATCGGTCAATATGAAAGTAGTGGAATTGGAATCAGTTTGGGTGGAATTAAAATCAGAAACGGTTGATGTGAAAGCAGCGTAATCGGAATCGTAATTGCATACTGGAATAAATTTTGTTATTCCACAGCCACCTTTCTATTTTGTTTGGTGCTTAAAACCTACACTGAAAATCCATATAAATAGTTATATATGGAGAAAAAACTGTAATCTCCACTACTATGTACTGTAACTCCCAAGTGATTTGTAACTCCCAAGTGATTTGTAGCTCCCAAGTGATTTGTAACTCCCAAGTGATGTGTAACTCCAAATTGTACTTGCTAAAATAACAGGTATATTTAAGCACATTAAAAAATCTGGCATTATACCTGGCATTATCATTATTTTAATAATAATATATCCACCACTGTCTGTAGCCAGGTACTCATTTATACAGCTGGGTGAACTGGAGCAACATGGAGTGAACTGGAGCAACGTGGAGTGAACTGTAGCAACGTGGCTTGAATTGGAGCAACGTGGAATGAACTGGAGCAATGTGGAGTGTCCTGGAGCAACGTGGAGTGAAAAAACTTGCCCAAGGTTCGAAATTGCTGTAAGAGGGTTTGAATGCAAAATGTCTTGATAGACAGTTTGATGCTCTTACCACAACGCCACTGCTCTCTGTGTTATCTTGTTGGTGCAACTGTGGTAACTAGTCCCAACAAATTATCGAAAATAATAAATAATTTGTAACTGCAATCTGGTAATATTGGTATGCCTATGTGTAGTTTACCATATGGTTATTCAGTCTAGCAAATTGCCAGGTATAAACATGAGAGTCAATTTTTAAAAACTTTGCTTTTTCAAAGGTTAGTTGTGTTCCATGGCTCAGAATCAGCCTGGGTGGTAATTATTAACAGGAAGCTCACTAAAACGCTTTCCTAGAATGTGGGAATATTGCGACAGTTCTGAACATCAAAGAGTTGTGCGGTTAAATAACCAGCGTCCATTATATTACCAATAGAGTGGCATATAATCTGAATGTCTACTTACCTTTCACGGCTAAAAAGACAAATAACGTACTATGTTTCTGACTAAATATAGACAGCCTGGCAGGCAATAAACCTTCAACATAGTTACTCTACTTATATGAACATTACATTAATTACCATACATGAGGAACAAACCAACTCCCTTTAACTACCTGTGCGTTTTACTAACCTATTGACACACTGCACATTTGACCATCAACACACCTGATTCATGAACGGGTAAATCACCCAAGAAGGTAGGAAGCTTACCTGTGGTCAACGGGTGACAGTCACACTGAGGGGGCAGTTCGGATGAAGCTTACCTGTGGTCAACGGGTGACAATTGCACTGAGGTGGCAGTTCGAATGAAGCTTACCTGTGGTCAACGGATGACAGTTGCACTGTGGGGGCAGTTTGAATGAAGCTTACCTGTGGTCAACAACGGATGACAGTTACACTGAGGGGGCAGTTCGAATGAAGCTTACCTGTGGTCAACGGATGACAGTTGCACTGTGGGGGCAGTTCGAATGAAGCTTACCTGTGGTCAACAACGGATGACAGTTACACTGAGGGGGCAGTTCGAATGAAGCTTACCTGTAGTCAATGGATGACATTTGCACTGTGGGGGCAGTTTGAATGAAGCTTACCTGTGGTCAACGGATGACAGTTGCATTGAGGGGGCAGTTCGAATGAAGCTTACCTGTGGTCAACGGGTGACAGTCGCACTGGGGGGACAGTTCGAATGAAGCAGTCGTAATCATGCTTTGGTGACTGCGGCGGTGGACTCGAATGTCACTTGTGATCGACAAGATGCTGCCTTCACGCAAGATCACCCAGAAGGCTGTGAAGAAGCACCAACAAAGTGAATCTAACTACATATTATCGCAGAACACAGCACAGACTAACATCAGAATGACAATTTTCTGGGATGGATAACAACGAAACAGTCCTTATTTCTGTGATTATAATTTTCTGATAAAAGTAGTGTTCTATTTCTGTGTGTCTCCCAATGTCCTGTCTAAATAATTGTCAATATAGGACTAATAAGCCACCAGGTGGCAATGTTGACAGGAGTGGTTAGTCACCAGGTGGCACTGTTGACAGGAGTGGTTAGTCACCAGGTGACACTGTTATAGCACTGATCTTCTCAGCTTTGTTAATTATACAGCAGAAGATACCAAGTAAAGTAATGTTTGGAATGCTTTCTTTATACATTACCAGACCTGCCTACCCCAAAAACTTCATGTCAGTAATCCGTCTTCCCATTTACACTCATTTTCAGGAATATAGGCCTGCTGTCAGTAATACATTAATACTGTGACTATGATGATAGTTGTACCCAAAACATAATTGTCTCTAATAAACTGTGAGGTGTTTTGAAGCATCCAGTTAACAAGGTAAGGTAGATGTTCATAACCAGCATTGATGGAAATCAAACGTGAAGAAGCATAAATCTGATGTAAATGCATCTATACACTATTGGCCTAGGTAATTTACAGTGACTGTTTTACTGTCTTTTCAAGTCAAACTTTAAGCAACTGAAAGAACCTCAATAATTTTGTGTTGTTTAATACTAACCATTGTAATTCTGATTTTACGTATCTTTCAAAAACAGCATGGTGACTCAAATTCCACATTACTGCAGATTATGTAATAAACAGCAAATAACAAATACCACTCAGAGATTTACATTGTAAACTTTACTAAAGAGAGAAACACACGATCATCAGAATGCACAATGCATGGTAGTCTCCAGATTCTAAGTTCAGAATCGACAGGTGCAAGTTGAATGCATGGCGAACTTTACACTGCACACTATTGCGACTAGGGCACTTGTGTAGTTCCTTTATTCAACATCATCCCAGGCATATTTGTTACAAAAATACTGTGTCTTGGTGCACTTTTGAAGCCCAAGTGGCAAGTAGTGACCCGGTTTGCGCTAGTCTGCACAGCTGTGGTCATGCGTTACCGCATCGCGCTCGTAAAATGGGCGATATAGAGGCGTATGTTGGTGCAAACCGGGGTGCTATTTACGCCTCAAAAGTGCTCTAAGACGCAATATTCTTAAAAGTAAATATGCCTAGGATAATGTTGAATAACAGAACTAACACACTAAGTCTCAACCTGAGCCTGAGGTATCAAAGTTAGGCAAAACTCAAGTTATAACGGCGAAATCGAGGTGGGTCCAGATTCTACACAAGTGCCGTGAGTAGTTGTGTCCACTGTCGACACAAGACATATCTGGTCAGAGTGCCGTCAGTATGCTGCAGTTATAAACTTTTGCATCCCACGTTTCGTCTTGGCTGGTGGTGTTGTGCTATTTCGATCTCCGCCATTATTTAGTGCCACGTGACTTATTTTTGTTTGAGCGCGGAAATGTGAATTTATCGTAACGCTGTTTCCTAGTGGACAGATTACGACCAGAAGCAGCGAATGAAACACCATGTCACAACAAGCTGCATACATATGCTGCCACCTGTTGAATATAGTGGAAGCTAAATTTGAGGAGCACAGAAGTGATTGACGATCATTGTGATAAAGAAAGGATCTGTAATATTTTCATCCCTCGCCGTAATACCGTAATTTGAGGTGTGTTTCCGGAATGATTCCGGACAATCTGGAATGGTAGGCAGGTCTGCATGATATATGTGTGGAATATGGTAACTGTGGAGGGGCTGAGGCTCACCAACCCCCTTCAACTGCACCCCCAAGGTTCACCAAAACCCCCAACTGCTCACCAAAAACTTAAAAACTTCCAAAGGCACCATCTTGCCAAACGGACCTAAGTCTATCTTCACTTCCCCACCAAAATATCTCCAGCTCCCTAAGCCACCAGGTTCTGACACTTATGCATTTCTTTGTATACAATAAATAAAACTAAATAAATCCAAGATATTGTTATAAATATACCGGGGTATATATCTATGCATTCACACAAAATCACGAGAATTTAGTAGATTTGTGCTGCCACCTAGTTGGCAGAAACAAACATGTTTTGTGGCATGTTTTATGTGCCAAGTCTGACAAAATGTCAGTTTTCCCATCTATGGATTCCCTACATGCAGAAAATACATGATCTATCAAGAGAAGCACAAATTTAATAAATGCATAATAGAGGCAAACGTATGTAGTATATAATGTATAAAATCTGTTGTGTAAAATGTACTAAAATTATTTTTAAATCTTGTCAGACTCACCATGCTTGCTTGCACAGAATCGATCCACCCAGTTGCCTATTTCCTGGAGATTGGTATAGCAACGGGGACAGGAACTGGTAGACGGAAGCAAGACAGAGGGTGCGGGTGTGTTCTGGGGGCTCTGTCAAAACACCACAATACATTAGATTGTACACAGGTTCAAACCATCTCAAAATAAAATCAAAAATTTTCATTTTTTATATCCAAAGTGCATTTTACATGGTAAAGGAGTGGGGATAAAAGAGTGATGTCTATCATCAATAAATCCGCCCTTACAGACCATGCAACAACTGAAAACCACATCATAGACTGGGAGGGAGTGAAAATTGTAGACAAAGAATCCAGCATATCAAGGAAGCCATCAGGATCAGGAAGACCAGAACACCCATCAACAGAGACGAGGGCAATTATGAACTGCCTGACGTCTACGATGACGTCATTTAGCCTGCCACAAGGCGGTGCTGAATGGCTGACAATGGATAAATTGCATTTTGATAAACAAAATGAGGATAGCACATATCGCGTTTAAAAACAAAAGCTCTTTTGTGCATGTTGTTTTGGACAAAAAGATAGGACCCTAGCTCGACACGTGTTTCAACAAACGTTTTGACCTTGTTGGGTCAAAATTTCAAAAATGGCACTTATTATGTTTTGTCCTGATCGAAACCCCAACAACTAAACACTATGTATTTTTCTAAACGCAGACTGTAAATGTTTCACTAAAAATGTTTGAATTCAGCCATTTTCAGCCAATCATCTCATTGCCCGATGTGGAGCTACGTGGTGTGGTGTGCGCTACATGAATAAACCACGTTTTCATAACAAATATTTTATACTTTACTACCATCCATGTTGAAACTGCAGAAATTCATACTGGCAGAAACGTAACAATACAGTGCTGACCTCTAGTGTACAATGTACCACTTCAGTGCTGCCCCTTAGCGGACACCTACCACTCCAGCGTTGGCCCCTAGCAGTACTGCCTCGGTCCTGACAATGATTTCCTCCTCAACGGGTACCACGTTGCACAGATCATTTGTTAGGCTGTACGGCAGCTTCTGGAAGAGTTCTGAAGAAAACAGACAACATATGTAGAACCAATTCCCTTATCAGAACACAATGCATGGACATACCAATTGGAAGGGCAGCCAAATCAATTTGTTTCGGGATTAAAACCAGCCTTCTGGTTCGCTATCACATTTTGGTGCTAACCACCGCAAATACCCTCCCAGCCTGACCAAGGCTTGAGAGGGTGCTATGTCAGAAATATTTCTAATTTTAGTGCCTCTCTTAAAGGCTAAAAGGCAAATGGTGTTTTAATTTTGAGTGAGAGCACGCACCTAGACTGTGCTGGTGACATGACATTTATTTACGTTCAAACATGTTCCGACTCGATCGAGTTGAGAAATTTCCAGATAAACATAACTGTATTCACGTGCATCACTGAAAGATATGTAAATCTTAATAGAACATGTTTCTTCCTATTGCAAAAAATGGACATGTGCACTTTAGTTATTTGTTGCAAAAAGGTAGTTGGCTATATTATCCAAGAATCAAGACTACCATGACAAAAATATTCTGGTTATCAGCAATCATAAACTCACAACAAACTATATTCTTTTCCCAACTTAACGCCTGCTTATTGTACTGTAACTGTTTAGTTTTGTAATGTGTCACGGTGTCAGGAATACCTTTCTTGTAGTAGTCGTAGACAATGACATATGCAGGTTTCGTCTCCTTCACATCGACCTCTTGTATCACGTTGAACGAAAAACACTTACGGGCGTGAGTCAACTGAAAATAGTACAAAGTGTTAAATTTTACCATTTTTGTTGTTAAATCATTTTGACCACCAAAATGTACCATAATGAACCACACAAATGGAAGAGCTGAGGGAGGAGGCTGGTGCGAATGAGAATTTCAGTCTTAAAGTGGGCTTGACATGTGAAACAAATGGAACAGAAACAGTTAACGAACAGAGTGGATGTCCCCCCGAGAGAAAGTTCATATTTGCAGAAACAACTACATGAGAAGATTTGCTGGAGAAGAGATTAGATGTGTGAAGTGCTTAGATGCCCAGGAAGGAGGTTAATGTGAGAGATTAGACGTGTGAAGTGCTTAGATGCCCAGGAAGGAGGTTGATGTGAGAGTTGCAGTAGGAAACTGGTGAAGATTCATCTAAGGTTGGCTGGACATGTTGAACAAATGGAAGAACGTTAACAAAAAGAGCAGGTGTGCTCAGAGGGGAAGGTAGAAGGGGAAGACCGTGACTGGGATGGGAGGGGTGTGAGAAGAGAGATTTGGTAAGACTGGGAGGAGGGTGTACAGCAAGAAGTAGGTAGGATAGAACTGTGTATGGTGGCAGCGAAACAGAATCAGTGACAGAAGAAAACAATTCGATGAATAGTATCGATGCCAGCCTCAAACTGAACTTCAACGACAAAGAGGACAGCAACAACAATGCATGCCAAATCATATCCAGTTGTTATTTCTACATGTATTCAATCTGCATGTCCTCGGAGATGATTATGTTACCGACATGAAATGTGACCTACCTCGTCAAAATAAAAGTTCACCATGTTGTTGTCTATCTCAAATTTCTTCAACTTGAGTTCAGTGTCTTGTCGCAGCTGCAAACATCGAGACAATTGTGAAACGAGAACTTTGCGCACGTGTGCACACCCGGAAACAAACAATGATACTAGTGGCAAGATGGCTGTCTTATGATCATCAGCAGTAAGTTTTGTAAAGGTATCCAACCAATTGATGTACATCATTCACAAATTTAACCCTTTCAGACTTTGATATACGTAATATATAACATACAAAAAATAAAAGCCGTTGTGACTTTGATACGTATTATTACGTACAGTGAATTTTCCGTGGAAACAGGGGCGTTTAGAGGGGTCTATATGCGACTTTATGGTAACGCCAGATCGAGCCAGCCATGTGCTTCACAGTAATGGCGGCTTATTTACTTTCGTTGGAGTTACCACAACATTTTCATTAAAAATTATCGTGATTTGTCTATGTTTCTGAGCAAAAATAATGGCAGAAGCGAACAGTGCTGCACATGTGTATTTTAATGCATTATTTAAGGCCAAAAGCAACAACGAATTTTGTGGATTTTAAGTTGATATGAATAAACGAATGTGATTACAGCTGGTGCTTTCGCAACTTCAAGCAAATCGTACGGGGAATAAAGCTATTGAAGACTAACTTTGACACATCCGATTTCATGTCCAACTGGCAACAAAATGGCGTCAACCAACTTTGAATCCACGATGCGTTTAAACAAAATAATCGTTTCATATTACGATTCGTATTATCTGCCTGAATTTGGACTAGGATGATGATTGGAATTCTAGTGTATTTGATACATTGATTCTGCATTCTGGGACACTGTCAATATATGCATATACAGAATCCACAAAATAATGCAATGACACCATCAACTGACAGTGTGGCAAATTGTTTTCTCTGTTTTTAATGACATGTTCAATTACTGATTTTAATGACAACTGCTGTGTAGGTAGCTGTTGCAAACTAGTTGCATTGATGCAGAAAGATATTCTAACATATGCATGCTGTAGAATTGCTCTAAGAAATTGACATATAGTTCAGCAAACCGGTTTTTAAATTCTACATTCATTTTTCACATTTCTGTACATTTTTGTTGTTGCTTTCCTTGGTAACTGCCAAGTACCTGTTTGTGTTTTTAGTAATAAAGTGTGGCTTGTTGGATAGCTCATTTACTCGGTTTTCAGAAAATTTAGTTTTATGGGTTTTCTTGTTATAATTATGTTGTTATTGAGCAATCTTCTGTGCATGGTAGTGGAATCTGAATCCAAATGAGAAACAGGATTCCACAGAAAAAAATTTTATCACGGAAATTAAAGTCTGAAAGGGTTAAAACACATGGACAGAGACGAAAGTTGTAGTTTTAAAACTGGATCAACCAATGGCTTGCTTCCCAGTGGTGCCATCTACCAGATGTTTTTTTATTCATTTTACTGCATGGATCGAACTGGTAACACCCATGCAATGTACAGTATATGTCTGTAAGGGTTTTTAATAAACATGACTACCTGAAGTTAAGGTTTTGAGTGTACATACAACTTTTGGCATGTTGCTGAGAATAACTTGTGTTCTGCAGGAAAAAAAATTCAAAATTCAGAGGTTTTGGAGATTTCTAGCCATATGTTGTTGGAACACATATTAAAAATGATAGGTTCGACCGCTGACTTCAATGTGATTTGAGGATAAATAAAACTACTACAGAGCTAGCATATGTGTGTATGTATGTGGGTATGTTAACGTCTTTCTCCTAGATGGCCGGCATTTTGGGCTGCAAACTTCTATGTATTAATCTACGACTCCATAAAAGAAAAGTAAGTTTAGGCTTTGTAATGGTTTATGGCTTCATACAGGATGTTAGACGGACGAAAATCAATTGTTTATGTTACACGTAACTTGAATTGCAAATTACAACATAACGAACATCCTTTACAAATGCTCTAGGAAACCATATCCTGTGTTTGTGTCTACGCAGTGCCACTTGAACGACAGACATTTTTGCTAGTTGCTGTAAATTAAAACAAAACGTGCTGGAAAGAAAGAGATTAGACTCACTTTCTTGAGTGACTGTTTCTCTGGAAGCCAGCCTGAGACCATCTTCACTTCAAACACAGCCATGTTGGATGCATCGTCTTCCTCATTGTAACTGGTGACAGACAAGGCACACGTTTTATTACGAAGCATGTATATGAGTGCGCGTGTTCACTGGTATTCCATTAGCCGATCATGTTACAACAAAGGTATCTCTTGTAAAAGGTATAGTTGTACAGGGTATGCACACATTCAAATACAATTACATACAACTTAAAACTCAAGCACAAAGAAATATTTTAACAATTGTAACAGTTGAATTTGTTACAGTTAAATGGTCGCTAGAGGCGCCAGAATAATTGGGCAATTGTTTCTCGCTAGAGGGATTGATGTCGCAGTGATTTGAATTATTTGAAGGAAGAGTAGACAAATTCGAAGTGATTACTGGTAAATAATGTCCTTCGTTGTTAATCTTTTATGTACTAACACCTTGCTGTATAGTTGAATGTTTGTTACTTTGTATGTAATAGTAGGATTGATCATCGAAGTGATTAAGTGAGGATGCAGGGTACTTTAGGTAGATTGAAACATTCATCTCATACTTTATATCAGTTGTCCAAGATGGCGCATGGGTGTTGAGCCCTGGTTGGTAGCAAGCACTACGGGAAATTGCCCATCATGTAATATAACCCACCAGTTTCCTTGGTTCTTGACATGCATGGTTATAATAACAAGATGATTAGTGTTGGATTGTAAACATGTTTCTCCTGCTGCTGTTAGGAGTGCTGTAGTGCGGTAGCAAACATTGGCGAGACCGATTCGTGTGGAGACTAGGAAACAGCACCACCCTAGACTGACTGGGGGTGTGTATAACAATACTATGACAATTGTCTCCATGCTAATGCTGTGTGTGTAACAATACTGTGACAATTGTCTCCACGCTAATGCTGTGTGTGTAACAATACTGTGACAATTGTCTCCATGCTAATGCTGTGTGTGTAACAATACTGTGACAATTGTCTCCATGCTAATGCTGTGTGTATACCAATACTGTGACAATTGTCTCCATGCTAATGCTGTGTGTATAACAATACTGTGACAATTGTCTCCATGCTAATGCTGTGTGTGTAACAATACTGTGACAATTGTCTCCATGCTAATGCTGTGTGTGTAACAATACTGTGACAATTGTCTCCATGCTAATGCTGTGTGTGTAACAATACTGTGACAATTGTCTCTATGCTAATGCTGTGTGTATACCAATACTGTGACAATTGTCTCTATGCTAATGCTGTGTGTGTAACAATACTGTGACAATTGTCTCCTATAATAATAGTAAATAAGCAAATAGTTGGGTAATATAAGGTAAGGTAAAGAAAGGTAAGGTAAAGTGAGGCAAGGAGAGGTGAGGCAAGGTGAGGTAAGGTAAGTTTAAGTGAGGTAAGGAAAAGTCGAGGTAAGATGAGGTAAGGTAAGGTGAGTTGAGGTGAAGAAAGCTGAGGTAAGAGGTAAAGTGAGGTAAGTTGAAGTGAGGTAAGGTAAGGTGAGGTAAAGTGAGGTAAGTTGAAGTGAGGTGAGGTAAGGTCAGATAAGGATAAGAATGAGTGCTCACGTTGCACAAATGGTGATCTTGCTCTTCATACACTTGATGTCATCAACTGTGATGCTGAGAATGAATGAAGGGCGGGACCCTTGCCCTGTCATGTTGTACACGTTGTACTTGACATGAGCCTGCAGACACAGACAGGGTAAGGTCAGTGACACCCCTTATTCACACCCCTTATTCCTTAGGTCAGTCAACCAAGTGCACATATTAATACAGGAAATAAAAAGTCATTGCAACTGCAATAATAATGAAGATTATATCACAATGTAACTATGTTTGTTGTATACGTATATTAGCATGTGCATACATTCATCATTCACTATTTCATTCACATACAAAAACACACCCACCCAAACATGCACGCATGTACACATAGAGGCAGACAGATAGATGCACGCACACTCTCACAACACACGCTTACAAACAAACAAACAAAAAACCGGTCAGACATACAGTCGGTCAGATGGACAGACTGACAAGACACACACACGCAAGCAGGCACGCACATACACCCAGCCACCCATTTACAACAAACACCCACACACACACCCACACACACCCACACACACACACACACACACCCACCCTACCCCTGAGCCTACCTGATGCAGCACACAGCCGACGCCAGACACCTCAAAGTGCATGTTGTTGGGCACGGGCACGGCCTGTCTCTGCAGCAGCAGGGTGTTGTTGGACGTCACAGAAAACTTCTTATTGATACCCTCACCCCGCGCCCTGATCACCAGGTCCACGTTGGTGCCATAGAGGAGAGACGCGTAGTGCGACAGTGCCTGTAGTGCCACCACCGTGTCCTATGTGGGAAACAACAAACACAATAATTGACCTATCCATCACGTGACCTGTTGCCTAGCAACAGCTCTGTCAAGTCATCAACAAATGGATGTCGAAACACGTGGTGCATTCTTGCATTCTGTCATATATTTTATAGAAATTCTGGCTACAAAAGGGTTTCTTAGTGACAAAAAACATGACACAAAGATTTTTAAAGAGACAACTGTATGCGGTTATGTTTGATACCTGCTTGACAAAAAACCTTGACAGAGGTCAAATGCAACGTACTGGATGCATCAATTGACCTATCCATTACATGACCTATGTGTGTATATCATGACAATGATACAAGAAAGTGCAAGCAACTGTCTCCATTGTGATCCAGGTTTATTTCCAGAGTTGTCCTTCTCTAGAGTTAGTGAATCCATCCATTACATTTACACCCTGCGTGTGATCTTTTATTTCCCCTAGCGTAGACAGTTAGAAGGGTCCAACGGATTAATGGTGTATCTTCCCAAAGACATGTACAACATGGTGTGAACAAAATTGTCCCACTTTCAAAAAGTCAGTCGGTAGTAGCATTCGAACCCTGGTCCCCTCAACCGATGGTCTGGCACTCTATTGCTCGACCACCACCGCACCAACTGTTGCTTAGCAACATGTATGTCAAACCATCATGCTGAACATGTGGAGCATTCGTCCACTCCGTCATATTTTTTTAATTCTTGCCCCCAAAAAAGTTTTTCTTTATGACAAAAACATAAGGCAAAGATTTTAAAGTGACAAGAGTATTTATGAGAGGTCAGCAGCAACAGTAATGTAATTCACATATAATATTATAACTGTTATCAACATTGTTGGCAAAGCTTCACGAAGGTCACGCGCTTAACTTTTATTGTGTTATAGGTAAACCACGACATATTGGATCCATCAATTGTTCTGTATCCTTCTTTAACACAAAAACTAGATTAATTTTATTAAATAAGGTTGAAAGTTGTCTTAGCAATGTAAATAATGATGTCACTGCAATAGGGAACTATTGTAAATAGAAATTGTAATAGTAAGAACACGTTCACATAAAGCCACCCTACAGGTGACAATACATCTTTAACCAATAGACACCACAGTCACACCATTTGATAATAATTAAATGAACATCAAAATAAACACGACTTGCAATTATAGAAAATCAATAGTTTTGAACTGTTCAGTTGAACAGGGGTCTAATGCCTCTGCTCTGCCTGTGACCAATTAAAGATTAGTCAAGTCAAGGTCTCAATGGAACATTAGCAAGCTGGACAGCTAGGCTCCTGAGTGGGGTGGGGTGGGGTGGGGTGGGGTGGGGTGGGGTGGGGTGGGGAGTCCATTACACAAAATATTGGCACTCTGCCAAACTGAATCAGCAAGCTCAAGCAGATACAAGCACAATGTGACCATTTAGCTTTTTTGGGAGGCCCTGAGGTGCCCTTAGAATGATTCAATCAAATACAAATTTCTTATGTACAGTGACACTACCCTAAGATACGTCTATGCAAAATTAGAGAAAAAGTTACTGAACAATGTTTAAAAAAATAGGCAAAATGTAAATATTTACCAGTTTTCGGGACCTTGCAGGCCCTAGGGAGCCCTTAGAATGATTCAATAAAATACAGATTTCTCGTGCATAGTGGCAGTGCCCTAAGATATGTCTAAGCAAAATTATAGAAAAAGTTGCTGAACGGTTTCTGAGATATGGCAGCTAACAGCTGATGGCGGATGCAGAGTGATGGCAATAGTTGGTTGGACCTTCGAGATGGTGATGGTCGATGGAACAGGTCTGCCAGGGAGTAAAGTGTAAATTGCTTTCAGCAATCCTAAGGACTGAATACTGCGCTATATAAGAACTTACCTTTACTTTACTTTTTAGTCAAGTTAAAGATAAGTAAACCAAGGTTCGACACGGCACCACAGGATTTTAACTTGGAATCTCTTGATTGAGAGCCCAGCGCTCTAGCCACATCGCTTCATAAACACACACTAACCTGCGTGGAAGAGAATCCTCCGTACGCATTGCGTTGCTTGCTGAGCCACTTAACAATGGGCATGGCATCCGGAACAACGTTACCCGCCAGCCCCTTGGTGATGTAGGCCAGCAGTGCATAGGCCGTCATCTCAATGTCTGCGGACGACTGCTCCTCACTTCCTGCCAGTGTCGGACCATCACCGCTGCCTGTCTGTGCACTCCAGTGCTTCATACCACCTACGCAGAATTAGAAACGATCAGTTAAAGTTTCCTCCTTACCCTACTTGCTGTTTAATGTGGTGGCACCATCGTGCAGATAGTTTTCAAAACACATTGCAATTTATGCGTGTATATCTGTTGTCTAATAGATTGGAAACAGGGATTTTTCATATAACGGATGAGATCTAAAGGTGGAAAATTTGATTTTTTCACTAATCATGTTCCAGAATAATTTTATGAAAATCCTAGCCTGTCAGCTTGGTTGTGCAAATGTGTTTTAGTTTTGTCCTAGTGAGCCCCTTTGGGTGGTTCATAGATTTAGAATTATAATTCACCCAGGGAGCCCCTTGGGATGAGGTCTGGGGCACCAACACTGCTTGTAGTTGATTACTTGAGCAGGCACTGGTGGATGATGCTTGCTAACTTGTATTATATAATAACATTGGTGCTATATACAATATGTAAGTACTCAGATACCGTATGTTTTCGCACACCCAAAAAAATCTACGAAAATAATTATTTTCATGTACTGTACTTTTTTACAAGTTCTATTACATAGAGTAAAATAATGACTGTTTTCGGACACCAAAAATAATTCTTTTTTGTAGTGTATATTTACGGACAGCCGAGAACATATGCAGATGCGGATTTTGCCAGAAAATATTAACAGGTGCCTCTTTTTGCCTTGCACTCAACTAGTAATAAATAAAATACTTAAAAAAATGCAAATGTATAATAGAACATTCCTACATAATGCCATTTCCCTATACAACAGTCAATGAGCCGATAATCTTGCCTTTTTCTAACCTTGCCTTTTCCGATCACTCGTTCATTCATCACTCCCACCCCTCATATTCCATCCATCCACCCATCACTCGTTCATTCGTCACTCACACCCCTCATATTCCATCCATCCACCCATCACTCGTTCATTCGTCACTCACACCCCTCATATTCCATCCATCCACTCATCACTCGTTCATTCGTCACTCACACCCCTCATATTCCATCCATCCACCCATCACTCGTTCATTCGTCACTCCCACCCCTCATATTCCATCCATCCACTCATCACTTGTTCATTCGTCACTCACACACCCCTCATATTCCATCCATCCACTCATCACTCGTTCATTAGTCACTCCCACCCCTCATATCCCATCCATCCACCCATTACTTGTCCGTCAACATCATCATTCTCTGAAAAACTTATCTATGAGAGCAAGTAGAATGAATGCTTCACTAGAAGCAATAAAGATTGTGTCATATTACGTATGACGATCGTTGAGTCACCTTCGTTGATGGCGAGCCGCTCAAGTCTGTCCATCACTAGTTGACGCTGGTGTGAGTTGCGGTCCATCAGCGTGTAGGTGTAGGCAAGGAGACAGAGGGTGTACGTATCTGTGATGGTTTGAGACTCGAGACACTGCACTGCCTGTTGCACTGCTACATCCTACAACAAACATTCTCGTGAGATCCAGCTCCCCAACTTGGCACCAGGTGGCAGCACTCTGGTTTACCAACTGCTGGCAACACTTGCTGTCATTAAAATTTCCCCAGATAACTGTTTGTATGCGTCACTGACGATGGAAAAAATAAACTTGTGGATTCCATGGACATGTATTATCCCCATGTGTGCATGAATAAATGTGTCAGCAGGTGCATGAAAATATTTTTGTAAAAGGTACATATGCATGAGATTTACAGGCAAAATTTGATAGCTCTGGAAATGTGCTCATTCTCGAATGGTCTAGAATTCATAGAAAACAAAGGAATTCAGAAGTAAAACGATATAGGGATAGTTGATTACAATAAACACAACCTATTGAATCAATAGCAGACATTGTTGCTCAGCTACTGACACGAGTTGACAAAATTAGCAACTACCAATTTTAGAAATTATATCATACCTGCTCAAAAATTAACTTTACCCGTCCAAATGGTGGGTGGACGGGTCTCTAGGTAAAGCAATGCTGGGAGTCCACCGACCTGAATGGGGGTTCCTTCCTCTAGCATGGCCAGTAGGACAAAGGCCGTGAGACTGGCCGTGGAGCCACTCTGGCCTCCCTTCATGTCCTTGTGGATCACACGTCCAACCTGCAACAAACACGTACAATGCAATGTCTCTGCAGCAAATCATAGAGTGCAACAAATTGTCAGATTTGTTGGCATGTCTCTGACTGGTAAGTCATGTCTCAAGCAATGATGTGTAAGTCTGAAGTCAATGGTAATCACATCAAGTCTGAAGTCAATGGCTGTCAAGTCAAGAAAATGGCTGTCAAGTCAAGTCTGAAGTCAATGGCTGTCAAGTCAAGTCAATGCCTGTCAAGTCAAGCAGTAAGTCAATGGCAATCACATGAAGTCTCAAGTCAATGGAAATCACATGAAATCTGAAGCATTAAGTCAATGGTAATCACATCAAGTCTCAAGTCAATGGCTGTCAAGTCAAGGCAATGGTTGTCAAGTCAAGTCTCAAGTTAATGGCTGTCATGTTAAGTCTCAAGTCAATGGCCATCAAGTCAAGTATTAAGTCAATAGCTGTCACATAAAGTCTCAAGTTAATGGTCATTGAATCAGGTCTTGAGTAAATGGCCATCAACTGTGTGTATCAATCAAGTCACTTGCTGTCAAGTCAATTCAAGTCTCAACTCAATGAATCAGGAAAAACTTTCAAAGTGAGGTTATCTGTTCCTGACTTTAAAGAAAATGTTAACAAAACTAAAATAAATGTATTGAAGGCGTAAAAGCTACAATCCCCATGAAACTGCATTTAATAATAATAATACTTCGACGTTCACCAATTTCCAGATTATTACAAATTATTACACTGGTTAATTCTGGGTAGAGGAACTGACTGTCTCCCTTTAAGACACAAGATCTTTTCATTATAATTTCCGTTCAAAAATTACGTAATTCTCCACAAACCTGGGGGAAGCAGCCGTTCTCGAGCTGTTTGGAGCGGAACCAGTTGATGCTGGTTGTTAGCTGTTTCATGTCAATGAAGATGTATGGGCGGGCCTGGGCGAAAGACTTCACCACGAAGGCCGTCAGCCACATGCTGCCTGAGTCGTCGCTGTCGCCGAAAGCACTGTATGATCCATCGCTGTGACGGAACGTTAGCTCCCTCTGGTAACCTGCATATAAACTTACTCAGTTAGTTGCAACAAAACAACGCATCACTGTAATGATAGGAAACACAACAGTAAATGTAAGGTCTTATATAGCACTGCTCAAAGCACTTTACACTTTACTCCCTGGCACATCTGTTCAATCGAACACCATCTAGACTTCCCTGGGAAGCATTCAGCCATGCTGCAATTAATGCGCGAAGACTATTTGTGCACAAATATCTGCCACTGTATGTAGGCAGGTACTCATTCATACAGCTGAGTGAACTGGCGAAATGTAGAGTGAATGAACTTGCCTAAGGTTCTTCAAAACGGCAGGAAAAGGATTCAAATGTGGGTTCTGTCTATCGAGAGTTCGATGCTCTAACACGGTACCACCGTGCTCCACAAAAAACATTGCAAACAAAAAAGGTTTCGGTTTATGATCTGTTCAAACGGTTTTAATCAGCAGTGAAATGTGGTGTTGTATACAGTTATTCCCCTGTATTTAAAAGCAATTGAACCTAATTTTGAATAAGTGCACAAGTCACCATTCATTCATCAGTTGCATAAATTAATAAAACAATATGGTATACAAACATGGATATCAATATATGGATGCAGAAGATATTTTGGACAACTAGTCATTCATCTCAGGAATTCAGGGAAATATATATCGTATGTATCCACAATTTAGTTCATAAGTTATATATCATCTCATGGTGTTATATTTTAAAGAATACTGATGCATGCATTTGTGATCATACGGCCACCCATCCTTATGTACAGCCTCTGAAGGGAATCATCTCTGACAATGCTGACCAGGAGGTGACCCCTTGATGCAGCAAGATCCAATCAGAGATAACAACTGGACAAGTTCATGACAGTTTTCTCCGTGTGGGATATTTTGCTTACCCTGCATAGACAACAGATAGAAGGGATCAGCAGTTTTTAGTGCCCTATCCAAAAGACACAGGCAAAGTGTGAACGAAATTGCCCATGTTTGTAAACATCAACAGATGGACTCGGACCAAGGTCCTTGAGACAGACAGACCTGGGGCTCGAGTAAGGGGGCAGCAGTCCTGGAATTTTGTTGGGGAGCAGAGCAGTAAAACTGAGCCTGAATATGGGTTTTTTGGTGAGCCTCAAGGGGAGTGTAATTGGAGGTTAATGGTGACCTTCTAAAATCGTGTGTCGCTGTCAAAAATATTCAACAGCACCCCCCATCTTCCAATGTCATCAGTCGAGAGGCGAGACAGCGGAGAAAGTGAAATTGTTGCGGCACGGTGACGACACATTTTCAACAGAACTTTTTCTTCTGATGTGATGATCCAACAGCGGATGCTCTGTTTCTCAACTCCCCAATATTAATTTAATTCCCGCGCCAGTGGGTGACTGACAGAAGGATGCTCCACTGCTGTTAGTACACATTACCATGATTTCTTATAATACAAATAATCTATATTTCATGTAGCGTTATATCCACAACATTCATAGCACTTTACATAAGACTAATATATAAATAGTACAAATTAAACAAATTTAAATAAAAAAAAAAAAAAATTAAGATAATAGTGCTGTGTAAACATCAGTAGATAAAAAAAATCAATTCTCGTGTTAAAATAAGTACTAAAACATGTGTTATCGGCTGTTAAAAAGATCAAGATAAAATAAAAAATATGAATAACTTAGGATAAAATGTTTCTGTGGTCATTCAAGCCGTATAGGCCATAATAAATAGGTGAGTCTTTAAGGCTGCCTTGAAGATTGCAGGGACGTTTTGGAAGTAACAGTAGTTGGCAGAGCATTCCATATTTTAGTGGCAGCTTGGGCGAATGTGCAGTGCCCGGGGTACAGGCTCGAGCAACGACTTACCAACTTTCATGTACTCGATGGCCTTTGCCTTGACGGGACTGCCTGCAGACAACTGGTTGGTGCTGGTCAGGTAATGTAGAACGTGGATGTTGGGGGCAAATATGATCATGGTCTGTTCTCCGCAGCCTGTCGGCACCTTTAACAACTTGTCCAGGCCTGAGAGGGTGGGTCCCATCACGTCCCCTATAAAATGGAAAGTAGAAAAAATATTAAATGAGTGACTGACTAGAAAGTAAAGGCACAATATAGCGCAGTATCCAGTCCTGAGGACTGCTCAAAGCGCTTTACACTTTACTCCCTGGCAGACCTGTTCAATCGAACACCATCTCGACTTCTCTGGGAAGCATCCAGCCACGCTGCAATCAATACACGAAGACTATTCGGACACAAATATCCACCACTGTCTATAGCCAGGTACCCATTCACACAGCTGGGTGAACTGGAGCAACATAGAGTGAAATAACTTGCCCAATAACCCTGATTCAAACCCAGGTTCTATTGGTCGAGAGTCCAAAGCTCTAGCCACTGTGCCACTGTGCTCCAGAAGAAGAAGGGATAAGTCTCCCACTTTGGGAAAGTAAACTCCTTTAAAAAAAAAAAAAAATGTCATAACTCGCTATGCGTTATTTTCAAATAATCTCCTTGTTCAACCAAACTAAAGGTAAATTTTTTTTTTTTATTGTTTATATATTATTATTTGTTGAACCAAAATGCTCTACTGCACAAGTTGATATATATTGCTTGTCAGAATAAATTAAAAAAACTGACGCTGTTTACAAACTTTTTTATTTACAATTTAAACGCAACATGAGCACAACTTTGAAACTACGAACACTGTTTCTGGGTTATTACATGCAATTTGGCAGCCATTATGACTTCATCATACTTATTTTAGTAATAACAATATCTAAATACAATTTTTTATGTTAATAAATGAGACATGGACTTGGTGCCTTTAATATGAACAGTGTTAAGAGAAACTATTCTGTTGTATGTACATAGGACGACTGAAGTGGCTGAATGTACAACATCAAAACACATTCCTTATCGACGTATGTCTTATACATGTTGATCATGTGGCAATAAATGATCTGTTATGATACGTACCGATGACAGCAATGGTTCCCCTGGCTGAGCCGGGCACAACCTCCGACAGGTTCTCGGACAAATGCAGGGACACAGGTTCCCGGATCGTGCTCAGGCGATCTGAAGCAACATGGATGGGATCTTATATAGGAGCAGAGAGACAGAAGATGTTTGTTTTGGATTAGGTGAAATTTGAGCTGATGGGCGGTTGGATGGGGGGTTGATCAAGTTTTTGCGAACAAAATAAATATTATTTACTTTCACTGGGATATGTATGTCCATTATGCATTAAACATGTTTGTCATACTTGAATATGTACAGATAATTTTATACTGATGATTGTTTGTATATATATATATATATATATACATGTATGTACATATATGTGTGTATATATACAGATATGTCAATATATCCATTTGGACTGTGCGTGCGTGCGTGCGTGCGTGCGTGCGTGCGTGCGTGCATGCGTGTAGATGCGTGTATCTACCAGAACATTTTTGGGCTGGTAAAGATTTGATCCTGCATAAAGGCCTAAATGCGTCGGGATGCAGGTGATTTGATGAGAATGAAGGTGGGCAGACTACATGTACTAAAGAGAACAGAGACACACGAAGGTGGGCAGACTACACGTACTAAAGAGAACAGAGACACACGAAGGTGGACAGACTACACGTACTAAAGAGAACAGAGACACACGAAGGTGGACAGACTACACGTACTAAAGAGAACAGAGACACACGAAGGTGGACAGACTACACGTACTAAAGAGAACAGAGACACATGAAGGTGGACAGACTACACGTTCTAAAGAGAACAGAGACACATGAAGGTGGACAGACTACAGGTACTAAAGAGAACAGAGACACATGAAGGTGGGCAGACCACACGTTCTAAAGAGAACAGAGACACATGAAGGTGGACAGACTACAGGTACTAAAGAGAACAGACACATGAAGGTGGGCAGACCACACGTACTAAAGAGAACAGAGACACATGAAGGTGGACAGACCACACGTACTAAAGAGAACAGAGACACATGAAGGTGGACAGACCACACGTACTAATGAGAACAGAGACACACGAAGGTGGACAGACCACAAGTACTAAAGAGAACAGAGACACACGAAGGTGGACAGACCACACGTACTAAAGAGAACAGAGACACACGAAGGTGGACAGACCACACGTACTAAAGAGAACAGAGACACACGAAGGTGGACAGACCACACGTACTAAAGAGAACAGAGACACACGAAGGTGGACAGACCACACGTACTAAAGAGAACAGAGACACACGAAGGTGGACAGACCACACGTACTAAAGAGAACAGAGACACACGAAGATGGACAGACCACACGTACTAAAGAGAACAGAGACACATGAAGGTGGACAGACTACACGTACTAAAGAGAACAGAGACACACGAAGGTGGACATACTACACGTACTAAAGAGAGCAGAGACACATGAAGGTGGACAGACTACACGTTCTAAAGAGAACAGAGACACATGAAGGTGGACAGACTACACGTACTAAAGAGAACAGAGACACATGAAGGTGGGCGGACCACACGTACTAAAGAGAACAGAGACACATGAAGGTGGACGGACCACACGTACTAAAGAGAACAGAGACACATGAAGGTGGACGGACCACACGTACTAAAGAGAACAGAGACACATGAAGGTGGACG
The DNA here is from genome assembly GCA_963995525.1 of Escarpia spicata. Lineage (NCBI taxonomy): Eukaryota > Metazoa > Annelida > Polychaeta > Sabellida > Siboglinidae > Escarpia > Escarpia spicata. The sequence continues at coordinate 43,735,621 of OZ023216.1, forward strand.
GACCACAGGTACTAAAGAGAACAGAGACACATGAAGGTGGACGGACCACACGTACTAAAGAGAACAGAGACACATGAAGGTGGACGGACCACAGGTACTAAAGTGAACAGAGACACACGAAGGTGGACGGACCACACGTATTAAAGAGAACAGAGACACACGAAGGTGGACGGACCACACGTACTAAAGAGAACAGAGACACACGAAGGTGGACGGACCACACGTACTAAAGAGAACAGAGACACACGAAGGTGGACGGACCACACGTACTAAAGAGAACAGAGACACACGAAGGTGGACGGACCACACGTACTAAAGAGAACAGAGACACACGAAGGTGGACGGACTACACGTACTAAAGAGAACAGAGACACACGAAGGTGGACAGACTACACGTACTAAAGAGAACAGAGACACACGAAGGTGGACAGACTACACGTACTAAAGAGAACAGAGACACACGAAGGTGGACAGACTACACGTACTAAAGAGTACAGAGACACACGAAGGTGGACAGACTACACGTACTAAAGAGAACAGAGACACACGAAGGTGGACAGACTACACGTACTAAAGAGAACAGAGACACACGAAGGTGGACAGACTACACGTACTAAAGTGAACAGAGACACACGAAGGTGGACAGACTACACGTACTAAAGAGAACAGAGACACACGAAGGTGGACAGACTACACGTACTAAAGAGAACAGAGACACACGAAGGTGGACAGACTACACGTACTAAAGAGAACAGAGACACACGAAGGTGGACAGACTTCACGTACTAAAGAGAACAGAGACACACGAAGGTGGACAGACTACACGTACTAAAGAGAACAGAGACACACGAAGGTGGACAGACTACACGTACTAAAGAGAACAGAGACACACGAAGGTGGACAGACTACACGTACTAAAGAGAACAGAGACACACGAAGGTGGACAGACTACACGTACTAAAGAGAACAGAGACACACGAAGGTGGACAGACTACACGTACTAAAGAGAACAGAGACACACGAAGGTGGACAGACTACAGGTACTAAAGAGAACAGAGACACACGAAGGTGGACAGACTACACGTACTAAAGAGAACAGAGACACATGAACGTGGACAGACTACACGTACTAAATAGAACAGTGACACTTGAAGGCCTCAGGGAAAGAGGAGAACTCAGCAGAGTCAGAGTAACCAATAGAATTGACGGTTGTGCCAAGTCATCAGATAAGAGCAAACTCTTTTCAGTGTATAGAAAGCATTTGAACCACTTCATAACTCTGAATACATTGGCACAAGTCATGCAATAAAATCAAATGAAATTGCAAGCGATAATGTTTTGTTGTGGTTTCAAATCCAGTAATAGTAAACTTATTTTCAGGTACCTTTTATTATGTTTGAAGCTATCAGAAATGTATTTGCATTATCAAAAAGTATATAGTATTAATTGTACGTGTAAATACAAGCCCTATCGCCAAAATGAAATGATATTGTGTGATGGCAACAGCTAAACTGTTGTCATACTGTTCTAATAAAAATGATTTTGTTTTTTCTGCCGACCATTGATTATGGCAACGGCTGTTTGTAGCAGTGCTGCTGATGACAATGTTTTGGAAAGTCTGATGGACAATTTTAGTGACAATTCAGGCTTAGACAAAAGCGTGTTTCGGAAGGCAATAATGTGTGTTTTCACCGACTTGTCACTGAAAGTATCGACGAAGATTGTGATGATTCGACTGCTGAAATTGACAACATTTTCGATGGGTTTGGGATGTCGAAGATGCTGGTGACACTGGATCATGAATAAATTTTGAATTATCCTTACCGTGGTAACCAAATTACCAAAAAATTTGCCAAGAGGCCCTGAAGTCCTATGGACTATATTGTGAATTTGTAATTATTAATGAAATGTTTTTTGGTGAATCATAGTTACAGATCATTAAGAGTTATGATGGAAGTAAAGTGTTGACATGTTTAGTAGCTCTCTAGACTATATGCATGCCTGTGAAGATACACCTGGAAATAAAATATTCGAGTAGACCATTTTGTGAATATTGTATATAGTAGTTAGTTATAAAAAATGGGCCAAGTGGCCCTGAAGTCCTTTGGACTAATACGTCTATATGTGACCCCGGCTGACCAAATGAGTGATAAGTCGGAAAAATTGTAACACTGTTTTCTTACATCCTTGTAAAGGTTTGGTAGGGTGCTTTACACAGTTTCAAAAAATATGACTGCTACAAAAATTGGCAAAGTTATGGAGCATTGAACATAGTAGGGATCAAAAAGTGAAAATGAAGAAAACGGCTGTTGAAGTTTTATATTATATATGCAAATGGATTGCATGGAAATATTACATGCACAACATTCAAATGTGGCACACAGTATGTAATATGTATGTTATGTTGCAATGATACACTGGAAGTACAAATGTGCTGCTACAAAGACTTATCAAGTTATGCCAGATTATGTCTTCATGTGTAAAACTAAGAGGACAGATTATTTGAGACCAAAAGGTAGACTCACTGTTTGACACAGTTTAAAACCTACATGCAACTGTCCAGTTTAACAGGGGTCTAGTGGCTTAATGCTGTCTGTTGACACAAGCTATGGCCAGTGACCAATTACACATTAGTCACAGTTTCCATCAAACAATAGCAGGCAGAGCATCTTAGCTCCACAGCTGGGTGTAATACACAACCAGAGCCACCACTGATTCATGGTCAAGTAGATTAGCTCAATGCACCAACTAAGACAATACACAACACTGTGAGTGACAGTGTCCAGAGTGAGGCCTAAGCAGTGTCCTCATTGCTGAATAGATCAATTAAACCTGCCAAGTGGGTGACATTCTGCACAAGTGTTCATTAATCCTTAGTGATTGTTCAGAACACCAGACTGACCACATACCTAAACAAAGCGAATGTAATAGGTGAAGAACAGGCAGTGTTCAAATAGGGGTATTGGTTGAATTGTATTTGTCTCGACGCAAAAGGGTTTATTGTGCCTTCATCGATTATAAGAAAGCATTTGATTTAGTAGACCGGTCCTCCCTGTGGTCTACGATAATTTTATGCAATATTAATGGTATTGTGTTGAAAGTTGTATACAACATATACAAAAATGCTAAATCATGTATAAACCAGGGCCAGGCTGTGTCAGCCTTCTTCTCATGTGATGTATAACAAGTATGGCAAGGAGAAAACTTGTGTCCTTTGTTATTTGCTATTTACCTGAATCATTTTTAACACTGTTAGTCACAATTATAACGGACTTGACATGGCAGCTAGTTAAATTTACAACAACCTTAGTGATGATGATGTAGAAAATGTATGTTCTACTATATGCTGATGACACTAGAATGATTCAATCAAATACAGATTTCTTGCTTGTGTACAGCGGAACTATGTCAACTCTTCTAATGGTTGACATTTGGTTGTTTCATTTCAACTATATTGTGAATCTGTAATTATTAGTCTATATTGATACAATTGATTTACACAGTACCATGTCTACACAAGGCATGGCAAGCGTAAACAGAACAGTAGAATGCATTTGATATCAATAAAGTGTAGGATACTTCACTATATAGTTGTCCAGAATATTAAATTTCTATGTTTGTCGCCTACAGGTGACAGAATATTAATTTTCTATGTTTGTCACCTACAGGTTTCTACAGACAATACATCTTTAACTAATAGACACAACAGTCACACCATTTTATAATAATTAAATGAACATCAAAATAAACACAACTTTCAATTATAGAAAATCAATAGTTTTGAAGATCAAAAGTGTTAGGCAACTGTTTATTCTAACAGGGGTCAAGTATGTCTACTCTGCCTGGGAGCTGTGACCAATTAAATATTAGTCAAGGTCTCAATGAAACAGTAGCACTAGGCTGCAGAGATTAGTCTTGGTGTTGACTTTGTGGCACAATAAACAAAATCTACTGTTGGAGGTGGTCTCAAGGGCCCTTCTCAAAACCACATCACTAGATAATGTAAAACTGTTGCACTTTGGGGGCCCCTTAGGTGCCCTTAGAATGATTCAATCAAATACAGATTTCTTGTATATAGTGGCAGCACCCTAAGTTACATCTATGCAAAATTAGAACAAAAGTTGCTGAACAGTTTTAAAAAAATTGGCCAAATGTTACATTTTTACCAGTTTTGGGGTCTTTGGAGGCCCTGGGGAGCCCTTAAAATGATTCAATCAAATACAGATTTCTTGTGCATAGTGGCAGTGCCCTAAGATGTCTATGCAAAATTAGAGAAAAAGTTGCTGAACGGTTTCTGAGATATGGCAGCTAACGGCAGACGGCGGATGGAGAGTGATTGCAATAGTCCCTTGGACCTTCGGCCAAAGGACTAAAAATACTGTCTGATTTTATCCCGATACTCAGCTATTTAGGCCAATTTCCAGAGGTTGTAGAAACCTTGCAGGAGAGTTGGTGAGCTGCAATCTCGCATGTTGCACAGTAAAACATTGTTTAAGAAAATGCACACGCATTATCTGTTCTCCTTTTGCCCCTACCACCCTCCCCCAAAATGGGAAGAAGAAAGAGATGAACTATGATAAAACTCTATCTGTTAACAAGGTACATATGCACAACATGCATTTTGACTTAAAAACAGTAGTAATGACAGTTAAAAACAGTAGTAATGACATAATACTAATATAACTGGAGTGACGGAGTAGCTGCAACATGTATAGTAAAACATCTGAATAATACTCCTGATAATTTCTGGCTAGATATGCTTTAACCTTTTTTCGAGTATACCTATGTTATTTTAGTTTATATATTTGTATATTATTTTATACCTAAGTTATTTTATTTTAAACCTAGGTCATATCTTTATATTGCATTGATAATGTCTACTGCTGTTTTAAAGTTCTCAGATTCTACACATGCAGTAGGGATTCCATTTACACATTAGTTACACAGCTTAAAATGTACATGCAACTGTCCAGGGGTCTAGTGGGTGCAATCTGTTGACACAAGCTGCCAGTGACCAATTACAGATTAGTCACAGTTTCCATCAAACAATAGCAGGCAGACAGCAGCAGACAGAGACTGAGTGAGGTGGGGGATGGGGGTGGGTCACTGGGCACTCTGCCAACCTAGTCCAGGCAGAAACAAATAAAATGTGAACATTTAGGTGCCCTTAGAAATAACAGAAAAGACAACCTCTGATCCATGCAAGACACAGACTCTGCATGTGACATATGTTGTAGGAAAAGTGATTAGTACTAATAGTAGAGGGAAGGACTGTAGCCAGCCAGTTGTCAATAGAGCTCCTGCCTCGGCTGTTCTCCTGCTGTAAATAATTTAGTTAGCAAATTTAGCATTTTAGGGGACCTTTGGTGCCATTACAATGATTCAATGAAATACAGATTTCTTGTGTACAGTGGCACTACCACATGAAATGTATATACAAAATTAGAGAAAAAGTTACTGAATAGTTTTTGAAAAAAATAGGCAAAATGTGAAAAATTATCAGTTTTTTTGGCCATGGGGTTACCATGGGGCCCTTAAAACGATTCAATCAAATACAGATTTCTCGTTCATAGTGACAGTACCCTAAGATACGTCTATGCAGAATTAAAAAAAAAGTTACTGAACGGTTTCTGAGATGCGGCAGCTAACAGCGGACGCAGAGTGATGGCAATAGTCCATTGGACCTTCGGCCCAAAGGACACAAAATTGCACGATCTTATCCGCTGATCATTCTAGTTCAAGAACATATCAGGTGTTCCTATTCGAAAACTTATAATTTCTTGGTGAAAATAGCAACTGAAGTGAAATAGGTAATAATTCTAATAACTACCAGGGAATGCCGACTGCAGTAGTCACACGGTGATAGACCTGAAATGGCTAAACTGCTTAGTTAAACCAGGATAACTCTGTATGAGTGCAACATAAGGGGTGATGTGCACACGCCGATGAGAAAGATATTCTGATGCATCCTATGTTAAACTTTCTTCAATGGAATTATCACAGTGTCTGTTACTAACATACTGTCTGATTTCTACGGGAGATCTGTATGACACCTTGCAGTGTAGATTGTGTTTTAAACTGACAAAACAAGTGACGAATTCTTACCTGATGGGCAGACAAACTGACTGTGTGTGTACTCTATCTCTCTTCCTTCCGGCTGCAACATGCAGGTTTACATTAACAACGCTGATAGCAACACAGATGGCATATGAAGAAAGAAGACATTGACTTATCAAGAGACCATGACTTTATGCCAGCCAATGTTTCAAAATCCAGAAGATTCAGGATTTTTTTGGAGTTTTAGCAGTTCAGTGTTCTGTTGGTTTGAACTCCAATAGATGGGGGAGGGTGGTGTTGGAGATTTGTAATGCGTCATACTAGTTCAGTTCTGACTCAGTTTGAACATTGGAAAATGGGGGGGGGCTGCTGTTGGTGATCGGGAGTGAAAATCTGGTAGACTTTCTTGATAATCCAGGAAGGAGGAGGTTCACAACAAATCTGAGACTCCTGAAAAATCCGGGAGTGTTGGCAGGTATACGACTGTCCAACCAGCCCCTGCCAGGTGCTGCACACATTACATTTTCATAAACATACCATTTTAATACAAATAAATTTGGTCTGTTTTTGTATCTTTCTACAATTACATTTGTTATTTCCCTCATTGTGTAATAACTTCACTTGAAATCTAACCATTGCAGTATCCACCATCCACTCATTTGTGTGAATGGATTATTCATTTTCGGTAAAATCATAAAATAAACTACACATTTATTTTTAATTGGTCAACATTTAAAAAGGCAAAACATTTCCAGAGGGAAATTATACTTTATACTGTCACCTCTGATAGATACATGTATATAAGAATGTATATAACAGTGTACGTAGGAATGTACGTAGGAATGTACGTAGGAATGTACGTAGGAATGTACGTAGGAATGTACGTAACAATGTACGTAACAATGTACGTAACAATGTACGTAACAATGTACGAAACAATGTACGAAACAATGTACGTAACAATGTACGTAAAAATGTACGTAACAATGTACGTAACAATGTACGTAACAATGTAAATAACAATGTACATAACAATGTACATAACAATGTACATAACAATGTATATAACAATTTATATAACAATGTACATAACAATGTATATAACAATGTATATAACAATGTACATAACAATGTACATAACAATGTATATTACAATGTATATAACAATGTACATAACAATATATATAACAATGTACATAACAATGTACATAACAATGTATATAACAATGTATATAACAATGTATATAACAATGTACATAACAATGTATATAACAATGTACATAACAATGTACATAACAATGTACATAACAATGTATACAACAATGTAGAAGTCAGTACTGATGAGAAGTCTACAATATAACAATGGACAACGCCAGTATAATCAGAAACAGGTGGAATGTGACATGTCAATTGATGTGGCAGTAAATGACACGACCTACCTCCACCAGCAGGACTCGGGTGACAACGTCACGACCCTTGGCCTTTGACACCATGTCCACTCCATTCCCACACACACCCTCTCTCGTCACAGACTTGGCCTGGAAATAAACAAAGCCATTTAAAGGTGCTTCCTCAATTCAATTGATTTGCTCGTCTCATTTCAAGTTAATTTTACACAAAAGCAAACCAACATTGCTAGCCTGTTTGTCAACTTTTGTATAAGTTTTTTGGTAAAATCATCAAAGTGTTAATTTATTTCAATCCTGCCCAGGAATAATTCAAGTGCTTTTTCAAAATTTGAATCCTCATGCCTGATATGATTCTTGTCACAGATTTGGCCTGGAAATAAACAAGACAATTCAAACTGGTTGTTGTTTGGGCATTGTATTGGCTGTTGCCAAAACAATTGTTCTGATAATGGAGTATATATTAAAGTTTTATTTCATGAAGGTGACCATGTTACGTTTAAAGCGTGATTTTCAATGGGTCCCCAACAATACGCGGACCAGACACCAGTGCTACACAAGACCACATTATTATACTAGTATTAACTAGCTGAGTTATACAGCGTTGCACGGAGAAAAAAGGTAGTCATATGTCTTTTCTAATCTTAGCTACACTATAAAACAAATGATTTGACTGAATTGTAATTATTACCTTAAGTATATATCTAATGTCATCAATAATAATACCTAAAATGATGGGTCGAGTCCGGGTATCGAACTCGGTGGCCCAGACATGCTAAGTGAGCACTTTATCAATAGTACTAATCCGTCACACACTTTAGATCGTGTTTGCAGGCCTGTCTACCCCAAAAACTTCCTGTCAGTAATCCATCTTCCCATTTACACTGATTTTCAGGAATATAGGCTTCCTGTCAGTAATTGTTCAGAACCGTGTCAGATATTGTCACGGGGGAGGGGTAGGGACGGCAAAATCATTACGTTACGCTAGTCATCGACATCGCCTAGACTCTAGTGACTGTATGATAGGCTGTAAATGATAGACTAAACTCAATAAATACACTAACTTAGTCTTAGTACAGTCAGTTGGCCTAACACTACAAGTAAAACACTCACAAAATTTTTGCATTACACGTTTCTTTTTGGTTGGCGGTGGCGTCATTTCGCTGTCAGCCATCATTTCATGCCGCGTGACTTCGTTTTGTTTGATCGCGGAAATGCGAATTTATCAAATGCAAAAGAGGGTGCAACTCATACTGCTGTTTTGAAATTGTTACCTCTCAGATCCCTACCACTGGACAAATGTAGAACAAATCTAAAATTAACGAACCACCTCAATGGGCCCGCTACATCACATATAAAACTAACGAACCACCCCAATGGGCCCGCTACATCACATATAAAACTAACGAACCACCCCAATGGGCCCGCTACATCACATATAAAACTAACGAACCACCCCAGTGGACCCGCTACATCACATATAAAACTAACAAACCACCCCAGTGGGCCCGCTACATCACATATAAAACTAACAAACCACCCCAGTGGACCCGCTACATCACATATAAAACTAACGAACCACCCCAGTGGACCCGCTACATCACATATAAAACTAACGAACCACCCCAGTGGACCCGCTACATCACATATAAAACTAACGAACCACCCCAATGGGCCCGCTACATCACATATAAAACTAACGAACCACCCCAGTGGGCTCGCTACATCACATATAAAACTAACGAACCACCCCAGTGGGCCCGCTACATCACATATAAAACTAACGAACCACCCCAGTGGGCCCGCTACATCACATATAAAACTAACGAACCACCCCAGTGGGCCCGCTACATCACATATAAAACTAACGAACCACCCCAGTGGGCCCGCTACATCACATATAAAACTAACGAACCACCCCAGTGGGCCCGCTACATCACATATAAAACTAACGAACCACCCCAGTGGGCCCGCTACATCACATATAAAACTAACAAACCACCCCAGTGGGCCCGCTACATCACATATAAAACTAACGAACCACCCCAGTGGGCCCGCTACATCACATATAAAACTAACGAACCACCCCAATGGGGCCGCTACATCACATATAAAACTAACGAACCACCCCAATGGGCCCGCTACATCACATATAAAACTAACGAACCACCCCAGTGGGCCCGCTACATCACATATAAAACTAACAAACCACCCCAGTGGGCCCGCTACATCACATATAAAACTAACGAACCACCCCAGTGGGCCCGCTACATCACATATAAAACTAACAAACCACCCCAGTGGGCCCGCTACATCACATATAAAACTAACGAACCACCCCAATGGGCCCGCTACATCACATATAAAACTAACGAACCACCCCAGTGGGCCCGCTGCATCACATTCAAAATGTCAGCACCATACATGCAAAACTAACGGAGATATCGGTCCACAAATTGACAGACAAAGAAACACATTGTTTCGTAATACATCTGGAGACGTGGGAGGTGACCATTAAAACAAGACGGCATAAAACTATGAAATTGTGCTGCAGCAAGAAATAAACTTACTTTGGAGCATTTGTTGAAACATATGCAACGTTTTGACCCCTCTACAGTGGATCTTGATCACGCACCGACGTCATGTGACGCGGCTCAGATTCTGGTCAAATAATCTGGTTGTAGATGGCGGGCAGGTGGTATCCCTGATCTCATTGCGTTCATTGCGGGGGCTCACTGTTTGATGCAGACAGCCTCCTTTAGTTCTGTTCTCAGGCCAAGACCTTGGTGTTATACCATGGATACAAGATAACGCTGTAGACGGGTCGAAGCGTCGCGTATGTTTCAACAATTGCTCCCAAGTTTATTTCTTTAAGACTAACGGAATCTTGGAGCCATTACCAATAACTTTCATAAAAACATGCTGCAGTTGAAGGAAATGAAAGAGTATGGAGATCGAGAGACGTCTTACCTTCACGGTGAGGTCGACCTCTCCCAGCACCCTCACAGAGATGGTGTACCTGTGGGTCTTGGCCTCATTCCCACACACACACAGGTGTGTCTCCCGCGGTCCTACTACCTCCAGGCCCTTGGCTTTCTTCATCACCAGTTGCACCTGGTCACCAGAAAATGCAGTAGAATACATTTAATTCAGGTAAAACCCTTAAATTGGAACATTGGCACTAGATTGGTATCGGTAATACAGCCACCTTGCAATTAAGGTCACTCTAGGACAGTCTCAAATTATTTCTCTAACAGAAAAGTATAGGAAATGAGTCCCACTAATAGGGCCACCTTGCTATTCAGGTCACTTTTGTCTAGTCCCAAGAGTGACCTTAATAGGGAGGTTCCAATGTATATTTACTTCATAAAACCCCCCGATTGGTACATATACGAATATGTATAAAAAATACATAAGTGGGATTAAGTAAAAACTCAATATGTAAAAAATAAGTAATACATTTTAACAGTTAAGAAATAAATAAGTTATAAACATAATTAAATATGTTAAATTATAATTAAATATGTAAAAAAAGAATATAAAGTCACCAGTTTACTCAACATGGGCCCATTGGCAATATATGTACACCTGTTAATGAATTAGAGTTTAATGTTGGGAGTTCCGATCATTGAACCATTAATTAATCAGTTTCTCAGCAGCCATTCAAAGAAAAGAATTCTAAGAAACAAATGTGCCATTTTTACAACACCTGAACAAATTTTACGCAAGATGTTCATGTTGTAAATATGTAACAGTTTTGTCATCAACTGGCTACAATTTTTTTTATCAAAGTTGTTAGTGAGTTAAATACTTATTATTAACTGAAATAATAACTAAAATGATTAAACAACAAAAACATGCTTCACAAAAAGATGCCATTGTTTACAACCACTGTGCACATATCACAAACCACGTTTCATCAAAAGGCATTTATCTATCATGTGGTCTATACAAGAGTAAACATATTATTTAAAACAGTTAATGATCTCTCTAACATAGGCGATATTTCAATGTGATAAGTTTCGTACATGAGGCGGATTTAACTAAGTTGACCACACGTGTAACTGACTAAAGTTAAACATAATTTTTTTTATAAAAGATATTTTATTTACAAATTTAAATATAAAAAAACGTACCGCCATGCAGCCAGGTAGGTAGCTGAAGACAGTGACAGGAATGACGACCTTCTCTCCCCGCACGATGGAGTAGGGCAGGGTGAAGGAGAGGAAGAAGGGTTGGAAGGCCTTGAGGGTGGCAGTGGGTGACACCCCCAGACCAGAGGCGGGGTTCATACAGAACATGCTCCCAATCCACTCGGTGATGGTGTGGGGCACTTCCCGCTTCACGACCTTCGAGCCTCTCGATCTGGAAACACATCATTATTAGGGATAAAACAAGGTAAGTTCTTATATATGGATATCGCGTTATGTTTAAGATCTGTACAATCACCTACCCAGCCCTTTCATCCAAACAACGTGCATATTTACACTCAATGTTCACCCCGGCGAGACAGCACAGACAACTTCGGTTGTCTATTTCAAAGTTGCTATCTGTTCCCAGAGTTCAAACAAAGGCTGGAACTCGAGCTTTTTCAGTTGCCGCGCCGACTATATGAAATTTGCTTCCCGTCAGTGGTAAATCAGCAGAAAATATTGTTACATTTCTCCATCACATGAAAACTTATCTTTTTAATATCACCTATCCTCCATAGCTTCTTGGCACATCCATCCATTTGTTGACGACTTTCGCCTAGCACACGAGTACGAGAATGCTTAATCCTTTGGTTTTGTTGCGCCACTGAGCTCAGATTGTCTGAGGAGACTGGCGCTGAAGAAGTAATTTATTTATTATTATTATTATTATTAGTGCAGTAGTCAGTCGTTAGGACGGCTCAAAGCACTTTACACTTTACTCCCTGGCAGACCTGTTCACTCAAACACCACCTCAACTTCTCTGGGAAGCATTCAGCCACGCGGCAATTAATGCGCGAGGACTATTCGTACACAAATATCCACCACTGTCTATAGCCAGGTACTCATTCATACCATACAGCTGAGTGAACTGGTGCAACGTAGAGTGAATGAACATGTTCAAACTTCAACACGGCAGCACATGATTTGAACCTGAGTACCCCGGTACTCTGAGTCGAGAGTCCCAAGCTCTAGTCACTGCACCACTGCGCTCCTCCACACATTGGGTGGGTGCTGAAGCTGACACACATTGGGGTGGGTGCTGAAGCTGACACACATTGGGGTGGGTGCTGAAGCTGACACACATTGGGGTGGCTGCTGAAGCTGACACACATTGGGGTGGCTGCTGAAGCTGACACACATTGGGGTGGGTCCTGAAGCTGACACACATTGGGGAGGGTGCTGAAGCTGACACACATTGGGGTGGATGCTGAAGCTGACACACATTGGGGTGGATGCTGAAGCTGACACACATTGGGGTGGGTGCTGAAGCTGACACACATTGGGGTGGGTGCTGAAGCTGACACACATTGGTGTGGGTGCTGAAGCTGACACACATTGGGGTGGGTGCTGAAGCTGACACACATTGGGGTGGGTGCTGAAGCTGACACACATTGGGGAGGGTGCTGAAGCTGACACACATTGGTGTGGGTGCTGAAGCTGACACACATTGGGGTGGATGCTGAAGCTGACACACATTGGGGTGGGTGCTGAAGCTGACACACATTGGGGTGGGTGCTGAAGCTGACACACATTGGGGTGGGTGCTGAAGCTGACACACATTGGGGTGGGTGCTGAAGCTGACACACATTGGTGTGGGTGCTGAAGCTGACACACATTGGGGTGGGTGCTGAAGCTGACACACATTGGGGTGGGTGCTGAAGCTGACACACATTGGGGTGGGTGCTGAAGCTGACACACATTGGGGTGGGTGCTGAAGCTGACACACATTGGTGTGGCTGCTGAAGCTGACACACATTGGGGTGGGTGCTGAAGCTGACACACATTGGAGTGGGTGCTGAAGCTTACACACATTGGGGTGGGTGCTGAAGCTGACACACATTGGGGTGGGTGCTGAAGCTGACACACATTGGGGTGGCTGCTGAAGCTGACACACATTGGGGTGGGTGCTGAAGCTGACACACATTGGTGTGGCTGCTGAAGCTGACACACATTGGGGTGGGTGCTGAAGCTGACACACATTGGGGTGGATGCTGAAGCTGACACACATTGGGGTGGGTGCTGAAGCTGACACACATTGGGGTGGGTGCTGAAGCTGACACACATTGGTGTGGCTGCTGAAGCTGACACACATTGGTGTGGCTGCTGAAGCTGACACACATTGGGGTGGATGCTGAAGCTTACACACATTGGGGTGGGTGCTGAAGCTGACACACATTGGGGTGGGTGCTGAAGCTGACACACATTGGGGTGGATGCTGAAGCTGACACACATTGGGGTGGGTGCTGAAGCTTACACACATTGGGGTGGGTGCTGAAGCTGACACACATTGGGGTGGATGCTGAAGCTGACACACATTGGGGTGGGTGCTGAAGCTTACACACATTGGGGTGGGTGCTGAAGCTGACACACATTGGGGTGGGTCCTGAAGCTGACACACATTGGGGTGGGTGCTGAAGCTTACACACATTGGGGTGGGTGCTGAAGCTGTCACACATTGGGGTGGGTGCTGAAGCTGTCACACATTGGGGTGGGTGCTGAAGCTTACACACATTGGGGTGGGTGCTGAAGCTGTCACACATTGGGGTGGGTGCTGAAGCTGTCACACATTGGGGTGGGTGCTGAAGCTGACACACATTGGGGTGGGTGCTGAAGCTTACACACATTGGGGTGGGTGCTGAAGCTGACACACATTGGGGTGGGTGCTGAAGCTGTCACACATTGGGGTGGGTGCTGAAGCTGTCACACACTGGGGTGGGTGCTGAAGCTGACACACATTCAATTCAACTGATGTCTCTGCTATGTCGTCGTTTGCCCGTCATAATCAAAAGTTTGCACATGACTTTCGTCAAGCTTTGCCTTTGCCAACAGTGTTGATAATGGCTATGTATGTGAATTAAACTACTATTGCTGCATGACATCTGATAAATCAAAACATCCCACACAGAGTTATCATATTAAAAACTTAGCCTTCTGTTTTTGTGATAGAGAAACACTTTTGGGACAATAATTTCAAAAAAATGGGCCAAGAGGCCCTGAAGTCCTTTGGACTAATACGTCGATATGTGACCCCCGTCTGACCAAATGAGTGATAAGTCGAAAAAATTGTAACATTGTTTTCTTACATCCTTGTAAAAGTTGGGTAGGGTGCTTTACACGGTATCAAAAATTATGACTGCTACAAAAATTGGTGAAGTTATGGAGCATTGAACATGGTAAGGGTCAAAAAGTGAAAATGAAGAAAACGGCTGTTGAAGTTTTACATTATACAGCTGTATATGCAAATGGGCTGCGTGGAAATATTACATGCTTGAAATTCAAATGTGGCACACAGTATGTATGTTATGTTGCACTGATACAGTAGAAGCACAAATGTGCTGCTACAAAAACTTATCAAGTTATGCCAAATTATGTCTTTATGTGTAAAACTAAGAGGACAGATTATTTGAGAACAAAAGGTAGCATCAGACATTGGGACCGTGTGACTGCTGCCTGGCTAAATGGATGCAATGGTGCTTTCAAGTTAGGTTTAGTGGCTGCCAGCGCACTACTGAGCCTAAGTTACCATGCAGATGTAAAAAACGTCCTGATATATTTGAACTTGAGCCGCTAATTAACTGTCCACCAAGCAGTAGCAGAGCAGTTTTATAATACTAATCCACAAGTGGCAGTGATCTTCTTTTTATCATTCATGTGATGCTTATTGTGAGCAGGGCGGACAAATGGTTATCATACGTAGACAGGTACAGAACGAAACTGATGTTTTCCATAAAAAGAACACGTTTGCCTATCAATGGCATGTATTTCCTATTGTTGCCGTTTCTGCCGGGCAGAAATCAAACAACCCTGTAGGTAATTATTAAACTAATATTTTTGGTGAATCATAGTTACAGACCATAAAGGGTAATGATGGAAGTAAAATGTTTATATGTTTCCTGTTCACTTATTGTACTATGTCTTGCATTTAGAGGAATAATTATAACAGAAAATAAAATGTTGTTTTTAAATACATGCATTGATGAGAAACTGGGAATTACTTTTCTGTGGCCTACGAATAAATAATTTCACAAATTTCCTACTTATATAAAACAACTGCATAAACATAGATATCCATGCAAGACACAGACTGCACATGTGTCAGATGTTTTGGGAAGGGGAATAACTTCCCAGCCAGCCAGCACCCACCAGACCCCTGGACAGTTGGGCTTACATTTTAAGGGGTCATCCTGAAACAACCAAATGTCAACCATTAGAAGAGTTGACATAGTTCCGCTATACACAAGAAATCTGTATTTGATTGAATCATTCTAGTATCATCAGCATATAGTAGAACATACATTTTCATCATCATCATTACTAAGGTTGTTGTAAATTTCACCAGCTGCCATGTCAAGTCCGTTATAATTATGACTAACACTCTGTTCAAAATCATTCAGGTAAATAGCAAATAACAAAGCAGACACGTTTTCTCCTTGTGGTAACTCTACATCACATGAGAAGAAGGCTGACACAGCCCCCAAAAATGCCAAATTTGTACACTATCGAGTGATCTGATTTTGAGAAGGGCCCTTGAGACTATCCCCTAGCAGTAGATTTTGTGTATTGTGTCAGAAAAGGAACCTGGAAGCCTCTGTCAGTAACCAATTACAGATTAGTCACAGTTTCAGTCAGGCAGACTGGCCCTCCACAGTGAGGTGTGACAGATGTTGTAGGAAAAGGGATTAGCCAGATAGAGCTGCAGCAGCTGCTGCTGAAGTAGACAATTTAGTTAGCAAATTTAGCATTTTAGGGGACCTTTGGTGTCCTTAGAATGATTCAATCAAATACAGATTTCTTGTGTATAGTTGCACTACCACATGGAATGTATATGCAAAATTTGAGAAAAAATTACTTGAGTTTTTGAAAAAATAGGCAATATGTGAAAATTTACGTTTTTTTGTTTTTTTTGGGGGGTCATTAGGTGCCCTTAGAATGATTCAATCAAATACAGATTTCTTGTGTACAGTGACACTACCACATGAAATGTATATGCAAAATTAGAGAAAAAGTTGCTGAACAGTTTTTGAAAAAATAGGCAATTTAAAAAAAATAGTTTTGGGGTCCTTGGAGGCCTTAGGGAGCACTTAGAATGATTCAATCAAATACAGATTTCTCATGCATAGAGCCAGTGCCCTAAGATATGTTTATACAAAATTAGAGAAAACGTTGCTGAACAAATGAGTGATAAGTCGGAAAAATTGTAACATTGTTTTCTTACATTCTTGTAAAGGTTGGGTAGGGTGCTATACACGGTTTCAAAAAATATGACTGTTACAAAAATTTGAGAAGTTATGGAGCATTGAACATGGTAGGGTTAAAAAAGTGAAAATGAAGAAAATGGCTGTTGAAGTTTTACATGATATATACAAATGGATTGCATGGAAATATTACATGCATGACATTCAAATGTGGCACACACTATGTATGTTATATTGCAGTGATACGCTGGAAGTACAAATGTGCTGCTACAAAGACTTATCAAGTTATGCCAGATTATGTCTTTATGTGTAAACAGTTTTTGAAAAAATAGGCAAAATGTAATTTTATTACCAGTTTTTGGGTCCTTGGAGGCCCTAGGGAGCCCTTAGAATGATTCAATCAAATACAGATTTCTCGTGCATAGTGGCATGTCTATGCAAAGTTAGAGAAAAAGTTGCTGAGCGGTTTCTGAGATATAGCAGTTAACAGCGGATGGCAGACGCATAATGATGGCAATAGTCCGTTGGACCTTCGGCCTAAAGATATATAAAAGAATGTCCGAGCCCACCACGTGTTTGGCATCCATTTTTTTTATGACTTGATATAATTTTTGCTAGGCAACAGGTCATGTGAGGGAGCAATCAATTCTTTATTTCCAATTGAACAAATTAGATGTACAAATGTGTGGTGCTCTACGAAAACCAGTCGGGAGTCGCTGAGCGTAATTCCCGGTAAACGCGTCACAATGCTAAAAATGCGTAATCTGGTCTATTTTGAGGTTTTACTTCTAAGTCTCACTTAAAGTCATTATTTATGCGCTCCAGGAAGGATTTCTTTGTTTTCAAAGTCTAAGTAACACTTTTTCGTGTTTTTACAACATCGATGAAAGTCTCTTATTCGTACGTTTTTTGAAATAGTTGCGCACTATTTCGCGAACGGTTACATCCATGAATCGGTATTCATCGTAGCCATATGTGGCACATTGTTGGAAAGCTATTTTAAGTACGGATTCTCCTAGCAGCAGTGCGCATGAATACAATGGAAATGGTTTGTGTGCGCATTGAATATTCATTAGAGTTCACGTGCGTTGTCTTCGGAAAGTTACAGTTGGATTGGAGCGTTGTTGGTTATCGAAAAGTGACTATTTTACCGGATATTGCTGCAGTTTACTTGTGATATATAAAGGTGAACTTTGTGTCGTGTTGTTGATACGAAGTTAGTAGGAAATCTTGTGTGCAGGACGAGTTTAGTGGTGTGTTCGGGTTTTGCGAAAAATCCAAGATGGCAGCCTCCTTCAAGGATTCTAACGCAGCCGATGTGGCTGAATGTTTCAACACGCTGTCTTCGGTCGGTATGCGAAACATAGCAAGCGAGGACGTGCTGACCGATCTGGTGAACGACTACTTTGTCAGCCGTCCGATTAGCAACATGGACGATGACAGAGAATCGAGCGATGATGATGACATCGATGTTGTTGACATCGATTCGGATGTTGACAAAGCAGGTAACATTGACAGTTTCGATGACGATGCTGCTACCGCTGACCGTCCTGGCGTGTTTTTGGCAGATGAGATTATGCCCCGCGATCGTGGAGATGCTCCAGAAACTGTGCAAGATTTAACTACAAAGTGCAGCTGTAAGCTTAACAATGAACATTGCCATACTAGATATGCACCCGGTGAATTGGCTGACATTCGGCTGCAGTACCTGGCAAAGGCACGTGACGAGCTAGACATTGCTGTTCTAGCTAAGCTGTCATGTGGCATGCTCTGTCATCGATGACTACAAAGACACGGAGAGGTCAGCAGCAAGAACGCCAAGTCCAGCGAACTGATTTCTACCTGCATGGTTTCCGTATCTGTCGGGACATTTTCAAGCAGATACACGCAATCAGTCAGGACAAGCTCAGTGCACTGATTCCGCACTACAAGGTGGCTGGCTGCGAAGCACGGGTTCATCGCAGCAAGCGCAAGAGGCCAGCAAATGCTTTGAAGTTTGATGACACCCGTGCTGTCGTCGACTTCATCCTGAATTATGCTGAGGCAAACGCTGTCATCCTTCCAGGGCGCACTCCAGGACACTGGAAAACGGACGTAAAGTTGCTGCCGACCAATTGCAGCAAGAAGAAAGTGTATCTGCACTACTGTGATGCAAGTGATGTTGCTGGAACGCGGAAGGTGGCAGTGCAGACTTTCCGGAGGCTATGGCAGCAGCTTCTGCCATTCGTCGTCACCATGCGACCCGCTACAGACCTATGCTGGTATTGTCAGAAGGGGGTGACAAAGCTGGCATGGTCGGCCAACTTGCCCGATGCAGAGAAGACTGCCGCAGTTCGGGACTATGAAGAACATTTGCACAGGGCTACAACAGAGCGGACCCACTACACAGATGTGTGCAAATCTGTGAAGGAGAGTATGCCACCCGATTTGTCCCTGGGTCCACACGCTTCATGTAGCTATGCTGGGAAATGTCATTACAGCTTTGACTTTGCTCAGCAAGTACACTTTCCGTCGAATCCACTACAGCCTGGACCCATCTATTTTAAGTGCCCTCGCAAGTGTGGTCTCTTCGGTGTTGCCTGTGAGGCATTCCCCAAGCAGGTCAACTTCATGCTTGATGAGAGCATCAACACCGGGAAGGGTGCCAACTGTGTAGTGTCAATGCTACATTACTTCTTTGAGAAGTATGGCCTGAGCGAATGTGATGTCCATCTACACGCAGACAACTGTTGCGGCCAGAACAAGAATTCTTGCATGATGCAATACCTGATGTGGCGAGTTCTGACTGGGCGACACAAGAACATCACACTGTCGTTCCTGCTGACTGGCCACACCAAATTCAGCTGCGACAGGTGTTTTGGTCTTGTCAAACGTTTGTACCGGAAGACCAAGGTTGACTGCCTGGACGACAATGCGGCTGTGGTTGGTCAGTCATCTGATGTAAACATGGCCCAGCTGTGTGGCATGGAAAACGGGGAAGTGATTGTGCCAACGTTTGATTGGACGTCATTTCTGGCAACCTACTTCCGTAAAGTGTTGACCATCAAGCGGTTCCACCACTTCCACTTTGCGGAGGCATCCACCACAATGCGAGTGCAGGAATTCGCCCACATTCACAGAGCAGTCACTCCTGCGACAGAGCCTGCCACATGAGCGAGCAATGCCACAAGTCATCAAACCGAAAGGTCTTGACGCGAAACGACAGTGGTACCTATACAGTGAGATCCGCCCCTTCACTGCTGAACGCTGTCAGGACATCGCTACACCACTTCCTTCAGTTGCTAAGCCGAAGAGGCAGGTCGAAGCTGTGTCATCTGACAGTGATGACGCCGATGTTCCACCACCACCACGCCGAAAACCAGCACGTGAACGTCATGGCACAACTGTGCAGTGAACAATAACGGCTCTTTTCAGAGCCATACAGACACAAACAGCTCTTTTCAGAGCTAACCACATATTTGTGAAAGAGTTTGCTATCATTGAGGTGTTTGTTTCATATGGGCAGTGCAAATCGGTAATTTCCTGCAATCTTCTAAATTATAAAGCAGTTCTTTTCACACTGACTACAATTTCTCACCAGTAAGATGCTTATGATATCCCATAATTTTCCTCTTCTGTTTATAACACTTAGTTTCTAGTTGATAAACATAATTAATTTTGGTAAACAAATATTGTTTGCAATTTTTTTTTTACAGGTACCCTGTATCATTTCAGTTTCACCTGGAATATTTGAATAATTTAAACTAAATTTAAACTCATTTGGATTGACAACTGCTGTTGCTTCCCAAAGAAAAAGTAATACATCAGTGCTGGGTTTAAAATTGATGCTGATCATACTCTGAAAAAGATTGCCAACTTTAAAAGTGATTTTTCTCCTTAACTAGTTTTTGACGGGTACCCTGTTTAAAGTATTGTAACTTCAGTTCTACTTGGAATATTTGGATAATGTAAACTGTTTTGGAATGAGAAATGGTACTGCTTTCTGATTCAACAATAAAACAACATTGCAATTTTTTGCCCATGTGACTGGTTTTCCCAGAGCACCACACAAATGATAGATTTCAGAAGTTCAAATGGAAAGGGAGAAAGTTGAAGCGCACTGTTCATTAGGCACTTTACCCCAACATCAATATAACATGTGCATAATATTAATAGTAGACATAAATGTATAATTTTAGTAACTAAAGAATACACATGAAATGCAAAAGTGAAATCTACTCCATTTTCCATAACACTAAACAATTTAGTAATATGTACTCATCAAGAACATATTTTTTAAGTTTTTTTAGATTTCTGATAGTAATCAGATTTTTTATATAATCATCTTAACAATTCCACAATTTAATATCATACACAGATTTACACTTACACATCGAAAACACCTGTTCAAAGTAACATAATTTTCATCAACAGCCCCATATGAATATTTCATGAAACTTTTACATGAAAACAATCATCTACAGCCACTTTTTGTTTTCACCAAATATGGATGTTTCATATTTTGCGAAAGACAACCACTTATCATGAGCCTAGGAATGGTACACCTAATAAACCAATAAACACGCTGGTAGATTTTGACAGTATTACTCATTTACTGGAATGTAAACAGTCGAACTTACCCGACATCAATCAAATCCCATAGCCACGTTTCAGGAAAGTAGTTCCGGATTTCAACAGCGGGTTCAAAGGGTACACCAGATTCTTCTCCTTCGACACTGTCTGCCACCCCCAATGGCATTGGCAGAGCGTCAACTATGTAGGAATGCACAAAAATATGACGGAATCATAGATTTATCACTGATAAATTAGCAAGCCTATTTAATATGATTTGCTGCAGTAAATACTATTAGGCATGATTGGATATGGGGACGGTTTTTTAACAAGTGGTTCTCTGTGTCTTGCAATGTTTAACCTTATAACATTATTATGTACAGTTGATATTTGATGAATTTGTTTAATAGTTGAATTATTGTTTAGATATTATTTCAGTTTACAGATAATAGCAACATTAAAAAATAAAGTAGCAAATCATAACTATTGAGTTCCCATCAATACTCATGACTCAAAAATCCACATTTATGATCTAACAAGAATGACATGAGGAATACACTGACGTAGGCTGGACACGAGGCGAGGAATACACTGACGTAGGCTGGACATGAGGCGAGGAATACATGACGTAGGCTGGACATGAGGCGAGGAATACATGACGAAGGCTGTACATGAGGCGAGGAATACATGACGTAGGCTGGACATGAGGCGAGGAATACACTGACATAGGCTGGACATGAGGCAAGGAATACACTAACGTAGGCTGGACATGAGGCGAGGAATACACTGATGTAGGCTGGACATGAGGCGAGGAATACATTGATGTAGGCTGGACATGAGGCGAGGAATACATGACGTAGGCTGGACATGAGGCGAGGAATACATGACGAAGGCTGTACATGAGGCGAGGAATACATGACGTAGGCTGGACATGAGGCGAGGAATACACTGACGTAGGCTGGTCATGAGGCAAGGAATACACTAACGTAGGCTGGACATGAGGCGAGGAATACACTGACGTAGGCTGGACATGAGGCGAAGAATACATGACATAGGCTGGACATGAGGCGAGGAATACATGACGTAGGCTGGACATGAGGCGAGGAATACACTGACGTAGGCTGGACATGAAGCGAGGAATACATGACGTAGGTTGGACATAAGGCGAGGAATACATGACGAAGGCTGGACATGAGGCGAGGAATACATGACATAGGCTGGACATGAGGCGAGGAATACACTGACGTAGGCTGGACATGAGGCGAGGAATACACTGACATAGGCTGGACATGAGGTGAGGAAGACCTAGACTGTGATGGGAGGACTGTGTAAAGAGACTTGGAAGGATTGGGAGAGGAGTGGAGAACGAAAGCAAAAGAGAGAGGTGAATGAAGACAGTTGGTGGAGAGAGCAGTGCAAGATAACTGAGAGAAAAGGAGATAAAAAGATAACTGAAATCATGGAAAGGAATTGAGGTCAGCCTCACCCCTGACAACAGGGAATCAAAAGAAGAACAACTAAAATAAAATTTGATGTAGTAACAGTCAGAGACAGTGATATTTATTGTTTAGATGCTTAACACACCGCATGTTCTACTTAACACATCGCATGTTCTACTTAACACACCGCATGTTCTACTTAACACACCGCATGTTCTACTTACAAACAGCACCAGGGGGAAGACCATCAGGTGCACCACCTGAAATTGTAATGTAGGAAACTATCGTGTAAACATTAAGAACATAACACGTTTTACTTATTGTGTGTAGCAGCTGCTTGTGCAGGTACCCGACCCGGTCCTGAAATTGTGCGTAAGCAATCGTCACGTGACCAGCTTTCAATTTCAACCGTATTTTTCAAACCCTGGCTATCTTTTTTATCTTACAGACTATAACATATTAATATGCTAATTTTTTAGCTATGTATGTCTATCTCCTCTCAGGCACTGATGGTCACTGGCCTTTCTCTGTGTTCACTCCCTTCCATGGACCACTGGCCCCTGATCTAGCAACTGATGATATATGTAACAAAAACAAAGGTAGTTATTTCCGTTGCTTATTTTCAGTTGTCAGTTATTTTCCAGGTGGAGCTATGTTAAATGTGTGGCATGCAATGCCATAGTTGGTAACTATGTTCAAAATTAGGAGCCCATGCTTTGTCAACAAATGTAATAATACAATCCAAATAAAACTATATTTGTGTGCTTAGTAACACTGTTCATTGAAATTTGATCATATTACGTATGGGGCAAAATGGGGTGGAACAGAACTTTGCCTACCAGCATGCAAAATTCTTAAACTCAGTTGCAGATGTATCTTAAATACTTATTTAAGTCTCGTTCTCAATAGATTATGTGGATATTTCTATTTTTGCATGAGTCATGAGTATAAGCAGGAATACTTTCTATTTTTGCATGAGTCATGAGTATAAGCAGAAATACTTTCTATTTTTGCACGAGTCACAAGTATCGGCGGGAACACAATAATTATGATCTGCTAGCTTATTTCTCAATGTTTCAAATACCTGTAAAAATTTAAATAATATCTAAACATGGTATTTTGACCAATCAGAAGCATATGCCTCAATATGTCCTGTAACCCAACATGACAGTGCCCACAACGGATGCAAATTTATGAACAATCAATATAGATTCAAGATGGCTGCGTAGCACACGTCGCCGAACCAATTACTCTACTGGGTCTGTTGTGTTCCAATGGTAAGGAGTCACACAAATTCCAACAAAGGGCTGTTTGGAGTCCAGAGGGTTTCTTTTGTTTATTCACATATCATTTTGGAGGGGAAACAATGTCACCGACACGCACGCAGCCATTAACACCAAGTTATGACAAAACTGTAAAGAACATGTTCTAATCACACAGGAAAGACTTCTAAAAATTCACTTTATATAGAACATTTGTAGACCCCCAAGGCTAGCTACTTACCCATCATGCCTCTGCCCGACATTCTCCGGAAGAAGACTTGGCGACCCTCGCAGGGTCGCGTCTCCAAGGTCAAATCTGACATCACCATTACTCCTACCTCCTGTAATAATGTTACAATGACACGTTGTAACATGCTGTCACGTGACACACCCAAGTTGTACATACAATATTAAAACAAAGGTGATATGATCTAAGCAACTCATAGCCTCATTAACTAGGACACACGGCAGCCGCCGGTGACATATGAGGCTTTTGTGTCTTTGGCAGATCACTCAGATGCACATGTGACAGAACAGCAACAAGATTACAAAATATATTGTTCATGGCTCCAAGATTCCATTAGACAACAAGAAATATACTTACTTTGGAACAATTGTTGAAACATATGCGACATTTCAACCCATCTACATCAGACCATGTGACATCAGTGCGTGAACGAGATCCGCTGTAGATGGGTCGAAGTGTCGCATGTTTCAACAAATACTCCAAAGTAACTCTATTTCTTGCTGTCTAGAGGGAAGATTGTGTTTGTTTTCATATATTGAAAATGTGCAAGAAACAAAAAGAAACTATTTTATTATTCTCACATTGTTGTGTTATTATAATTCAATCTGTCCTGTAGATTGTAAATAAATACTGTTTTGAAAGGGGGAAACATGTCATAAGTATTAAATGTCTGCTTGCTCCTTTTCCACAATAAATGTGAATGCAATATAAAAATCATGTAGTTATTACGTTATTGTGGAAATAAAATCTATTGTATTATAAATAAAATAAGCCATTTCTCTAAAATATTCCCAAAGCTTTGATTCCCCATGACAACTGCTCAGAAAAGTGACAATTCTGGTAGACAAGTAAGTTTTAAAATTGACTTCTCTTATTTGTACCACTGCAGGATATACTCACCTTGAAAGCCATCATGGAGTCACCAAAACGTGAGAATCCACCACCAGGGAAGAAGATACTTCGTTTGCGAATGTGGGGTCTTTCTGCGGGGGCCATGTCAAAGTGATGCTCCGCCTCTACAAAATAATGCAACGTAAATTCACAAATGTACCTTCTGTATATTAATACGCTAACTTTGTGAGCAGTCTGGCAGCATCTCCTTCCCAGTGCAGAGACCTACTCACCTCTGTCTGTGTCCTTTCACTTCCTTCAACCACTGGGCTATGTTCTATCAATTGGCGATGTATTTCAAGAAAGAAATTTAGAGTTATTTACTTATGTGTTTGGTGCTTATCCAATATGCTTTGTACCAGTTGTAGAAAAATGGAAGCAGTGAAGCTAAAAAAGTAAAGGTAAGTTCTTCTATAGCACAGTATTACTTTTTAAGCGTGTTACTTAGAGTTATTTACTTATGTGTTTGCTGCTTATCCAATATGCTTTTTACCTGTTGTAGAAAAATGGAAGCGGTGAAGCTAAAAAGTGGGCCAAGTGGCCCTGAAGTCCTTTCGACTAATATGTCTATATGTGACCCCGGCTGACCAAATGAGTGATAAGTCGGAAAAATTGTAACATTGTTTTCTTACATTCTTGTAAAGGTTGGGTAGGGTGCTATACACGGTTTCAAAAATTATGACTGCTACCAAAATTTGTAAAGTTATGTAGCATTGAACATGGTAGGGGTCAAAAAGTGAAAATTAAGAAAACGGCTGTTTAAGTTTTACATTATATATGCAAATGGATTGCATGGAAATATTACATGCACAACATTCAAATATGGCACACAGTATGTATGTTATGTTGCAATGATACACTGGAAGTACAAATGTGCTGCTACAAAGACTTATCAAGTTATGCCAGATTATGTCTGTATGTGTAAAACTAAGAGCACAGATTGTTTGAGAACAAAAGGTAGACTAAGAAAGAAAAAAAAAATTTGCAACATTATGGAGCATTGAACATGGTAAGGGTCAAAAAGTGAAAATGAAGAAAATGGCTGTTGAAATTTTACATTATATATGCAACTGGATTGCATGGAAATATTAGATGCATGACATTCAATTGTGGCACACAGTATTTATGTTATGTTGCAATGATACACTGGAAGTACAAATGTAGCACACAGTATGTATGTTATGTTGCAATGATACACTGGAAGTACAAATGTGGCACACAGTGTGTATGTTATGTTGCAATGATACACTGGAAGTACAAATGTGGCACACAGTGTGTATGTTATGTTGCAATGATACACTGGAAGTACAAATGTGGCACACAGTGTGTATGTTATGTTGCAATGATACACTGGAAGTACAAATGTGGCACACAGTGTGTATGTTATGTTGCAATGATACACTGGAAGTACAAATGTGCTGCTACAAAAACTTATCACGTTATGCCAGATTATGTCTTTACGTGTAAAACTAAGAGGACAGATTGATAATGTTATAAATGAATACTTAAAAACAGCCCCACAGAACTAATTATAGTTATTGTTAAGATGTTTAACCTAGTTCTATTATTTGACATTGTGCCAACAGATTGGTGTATTGGGATCATTACGCCTATATATATATACAAACATAGCAGCAGACACTCTGACAGTGTGACTGCTGCCTGGCTAAATGGATGCAATGGTGCTTTGAAGTTAGTTCTTCTGCCAACAATCCTTTTCACACAAGCCCATAGGTTTAGTGGCTGCCAGCAGGCTACTGAGCCTAAACTACCATGCAGGTGTGAAAAACGTCCTGATTTATTTGAACTTGAGCCACTAATTAACTGTCCACCAAGCAGTAGCAGAGCAGTTTTATAATAATAATAATCCAAGTTAAGTGGCAGTGATCTTCCTTTTATCATTCATGTGATGTTTCTTGTTTATTGTGAGCAGGGCTGACAAATGGTTATCATACATAGACAAGTACAGAAAGAAACTGACGTTTTCTATAAAAAGAACACTTTTGCCTATCAATGGCATGTATTTCCTATTGTTGCCATTTCTGCCGGGCAGAAACAGTTTCTGCCCGGCATAAATCAAACAGCCCTGTAGGTAATTATTAATTAAATGTTTTTTTTGTGAATCATAGTTACAGATCATTAAGGGTTATGACGGAAGTAAATTGTTGACATATTTACTGTTCATTTATTGCACCACGTCTTGCATTTAGAGGAATAATTATAATAGAAAATAAAATGTTGTGGCACATATTTTTATATACATGCATTGATGAGAAACCGGGAATTACTTTTCTGTGGCCTAAGAATAACTAATTTCACAAACTTCCTGCTTATATAAAACAACTGCATAAAAAAGATATCCATGCAAGACACAGACTCCACATGCGACAGATATTTTGGGAAGGGGAATAGTGTTCTGTTTCTGGCACAATAAACAAAATCTACTGTTAGGGGATAGTCTCAAGGGCCCTTCTCAAAACCACATCACTAGATAGTGTAAACATTTTGCTTTCTGGGGGGCTGTGTCAGCCTTCTTCTCATGTGATTTAGAGTTACCACAAGGAGAAAACTTGTCTCCTTTGTTATTTGCTATTTACCTGAATGATTTTGAACACTGTTAGTCATAATTATAAGGGACATGTTAGTTAGACATTTATAACAACCTTAGTGATGATGATGTAGACATTTTCTTGCAAATGTATGTTCTACTATATGCTGATGATACTAGAATAATTCAATCAAATACAGATTTCTTGTGTATAGTGGAACTATGTCAACTCTTCTAATGGTTGACATTTGGTTGTTTCAGGATGGCCCCTTAGAATGTAGGCACAACTGTCCAGAGGTCTAGTGGACCCTGTCTATTGACACAAGCCTCTGCCAGTGACCAATTACAGATTAGTCACAGTTCCTATCAGGTAGCCACAGTGAGGTGTGACAGATGTAGGAAAAGGGATTAGTTGAACAAAAGGACTGTAAGCATGATAGATCTGCTGGTGCAGCAGACAATTTAGTTAGCAAATTTAGCATTTTATGGGACCTTTGGTGCCATTAGAATGATTCAATCAAATACAGATTTCTTATGTACAGTGGCGCTACCACATGAAATGCCTATGCAAAATTAGAGAAAAAGTTACTTAAGAGTTTTTGATAAAATAGGCAAAATGTGAAAATTTACCAGTTTTTGGGTCCTTTTTGGGGAGGTCATTAGGTGCCCTTAGAGTGATTCAATCAAATACAGATTTCTTGTGTACAGTGACACTACCACATGAAATGTATATGCAAAATTAGAAAAAAAAGTTGCTGAACAGTTTTTGAAAAAATAGGCAAAATGTTACATTTTTACCAGTTTTGGGGTCCTTGGAGACCCTAGGGTGCCCTTAGAATGATTCAATCAAATACAAATTTCTCATGCATAGTGGCAGTGCTCTAAGATATGTCTATAAAAAATTAGAAAAAAGTTGCTGAACGGTTTCTGAGATACGGCAGCTAACAGCGGACGCAGAGTGATGGCAATAGTCCTTTGGACCTTCGGCCAAAGGACTAAATATAGGCAAAATGTGAAAATATACCAGTTTTGGGGTCCTTATTGGGGGGTCATTAGGTGCCCTTAGAATGAATTAATCAAATACAGATTTCTTGTGTACAGTGACACTACCACATGAAATGTATATGCAAAATAAAAAAAAAGTTGCTGAACAGTTTTTGAAAAAATAGCCAAAATGTAACAATTTTACCAGTTTCTGAGATACGGCAGCTAACGGCGGACGCAGAGTGATGGTAATAGTCCGTTGGACCTTTAGCCCAAAGGACTAAAAACAGTGCCCACAGCAAACATAAGTTTACTATTTTATAAGTCTTGGATTATTTGTTGAGGGCAGTGAACCAGACATTGACAGATGAAATTAATAATAATAAGATAACTTATATAAGGTATACATATATATATATAAGGTAGACATTTCTGCCAAAATCAAAACACTAAGGGGACAAGACCCAGACAGCTGTTTTTGGTTTGTGTGTAGAATAGGTCTGTGCAACCTAACACCTGATTCACTGTGGTGAATAGGGTTGTACAACCTAACACCCAGTTCACTGTGGTGAATAGGGCTGTGCAACCTAACACCTGGTTCACTGTGGTGAATAGGGCTGTGCAACCTATCATCCGGTTCACTGTGATGAATAGGGCTCCGTGCAACCTAACACCCAGTTCACTGTGGTGAACAGGGCTGTGCAACCTAACACCTGGTTCACTGTGGTGAATAGGGCTGTGCAACCTAACACCCAGTTCACTGTGGTGAATAGGGCTGTGCAACCTAACACAAGGTTCACTGTGGTGAATAGGGCTGTGCAACCTAACACCTGGTTCACTGTGGTGAATAGGGCTGTGCAACCTAACAGCCGGTTCACGGTGGTGAATGGGGCTGTGCAACCTAACACCTGATTCACTGTGGTGAATAGGGCTGTACAACCTAACACCCAGTTCACTGTGGTGAATAGGGCTGTGCAACCTAACAGCCGGTTCACTGTGGTGAACAGGGCTGTGCAACCTAACACCTGGTTCACTGTGGTGAATAGGGCTGTGCAACCTAACACAAGGTTCACTGTGGTGAATAGGGCTGTGCAACCTAACACCTGGTTCACTGTGGTGAATAGGGCTGTGCAACTTAACAGCCGGTTCACGGTGGTGAATAGGGCTGTGCAACCTAACACCCGGTTCACTGTGGTGAATAGGGCTCCGTGCAACCTAACACCCAGTTCACTGTGGTGAATAGGGCTGTGCAACCTAACACCTGGTTCACTGTGGTGAATAGGGCTGTGCAACCTAACACCCAGTTCACTGTGGTGAATAGGGCTGTGCAACCTAACACCCGGTTCACTGTGGTGAATAGAGCTGTGCAACCTAACACCTGGTTCATTGTGGTGAATAGGGCTGTGCAACCTAACACCCAGTTCACTGTGGTGAATAGGGCTGTGCAACTTAACAGCCGGTTCACGGTGGTGAATAGGGCTGTGCAACCTAACACCCAGTTCACTGTGGTGAATAGGGCTGTGCAACCTAACACCTGGTTCATTGTGGTGAATAGGGCTGTGCAACCTAACACCCAGTTCACTGTGGTGAATAGGGCTATGGAACCTAACAGCCGGTTCACGGTGGTGAATAGGGCTGTGCAACCTAACACCCAGTTCACTGTGGTGAATAGGGCTGTGCAACTTAACAGCCGGTTCACGGTGGTGAATAGGGCTGTGCAACCTAACACCCGGTTCACTGTGGTGAATAGAGCTGTGCAACCTAACACCTGGTTCATTGTGGTGAATAGGGCTGTGCAACCTAACACCCAGTTCACTGTGGTGAATAGGGCTGTGCAACTTAACAGCCGGTTCACGGTGGTGAATAGGGCTGTGCAACCTAACACCCAGTTCACTGTGGTGAATAGGGCTGTGCAACCTAACACCTGGTTCATTGTGGTGAATAGGGCTGTGCAACCTAACACCCAGTTCACTGTGGTGAATAGGGCTATGGAACCTAACAGCCGGTTCACGGTGGTGAATAGGGCTGTGCAACCTAACACCCAGTTCACTGTGGTGAATAGGGCTGTGCAACTTAACAGCCGGTTCACGGTGGTGAATAGGGCTGTGCAACCTAACACCCAGTTCACTGTGGTGAATAGGGCTGTGCAACCTAACACCTGGTTCATTGTGGTGAATAGGGCTGTGCAACCTAACACCCAGTTCACTGTGGTGAATAGGGCTGTGCAACCTAACAGACGGTTCACGGTGGTGAATAGGGCTGTGCAACCTAACACCTGATTCACTGTGATGAATAGGGCTGTGCAACCTAACACCCAGCTCACTGTGGTGAATAGGGCTGTGCAACCTAACACCCGGTTCACTGTGGTGATAGGGCTGTGCAACCTAACAACTGATTCACTGTGATGAATAGGCCTGTGCAACCTAACACCCAGTTCACTGTGGTGAATAGGGCTGTGCAACTTAACAGCCGGTTCACGGTGGTGAATAGGGCTGTGCAACCTAACACCCAGTTCACTGTGGTGAATAGGGCTGTGCAACCTAACACCTGGTTCATTGTGGTGAATAGGGCTGTGCAACCTAACACCCAGTTCACTGTGGTGAATAGGGCTGTGCAACCTAACAGACGGTTCACGGTGGTGAATAGGGCTGTGCAACCTAACACCTGATTCACTGTGATGAATAGGGCTGTGCAACCTAACACCCAGTTCACTGTGGTGAATAGGGCTGTGCAACCTAACACCCGGTTCGCTGTGGTGAATAGGGCTGTGCAACCTAACAACTGATTCACTGTGATGAATAGGCCTGTGCAACCTAACACCCAGTTCACTGTGGTGAATAGCGCTGTGCAACCTAACACCCGGTTCATTGTGGTGAATAGGGCTGTGGAACTTAACAGCCGGTTCACGGTGGTGAATAGGGCTGTGCAACCTAACACCCGGTTCACTGTGGTGAATAGGGCTGTGCAACCTAACACCCAGTTCACTGTGGTGAGTTACAAATAAAGAAAGACATACCAAAGTCCCAGTGTCGCTTCCTGTCACAGTAGTTGTCTGGGAGACGTGGCAAGGAGTCCGCCTTGAGGTCGTATTGGCTCAAGTGCTCAAAAACCTGAAGAGACATTGGGAATCAGGCCTTGATGCAGGATCAAATATAGCAATCAATTTGTTTACCTATTTTGACCAGACCAAAAATGTCCAGGTATAAATACGTGGACATACAATTCACTCCAAACACACACACACACACACATATATATATATAAATATGCATATGTGTGACACACAATTATTAAAACATAATGGACATATGAATATCAGTGACAGTCAATAATGAGTAAGTTTTGTCTTTGCGCCTCAAATTTTCACCCATCCAAATTCAATCTTCCACCCATCCAAACATGAACTCAACCCGTCCAAATGATGGGTGGATGGGTCTCAAGATCAAGTTTACTGTTCTCCTATGCCCCAACAGATGTTCAGTGCATGGATGCAAAGGCTTCGGTGCACGTCTATTGGTTTCTCAAAACTGGCATCAGGCAACACTAATTGCACACAATATATTCAGCACATCTACCAAACTGAGATGAAAGATGGACACATAACAAGAACGCAACACCTTGCAGCTAAAGCCACACCTGCACTATGAATGACCTAAGTGTCTGCAAGGTGGCAGCAGCAGTATTATCATCTATTACATTTAGCATGCATTCATTCCCGAAAAATTTATGTTTTCATGCATGCTTCACTAATGAAAAATGGGTGTGTACCGTGTGCGTTAATCGGGAACTATACTGTATATGAATTATACTTGCAACGTAAACATCAAGTATTGAACAAGATTGTAGTATAAATAAATACTAAAAAAATCTGGTATTGAACCAGCTGTACCTCATTCACAACTGTGGTCAAGGACAAATGTTTACAATATTAACATGTTCAACCATACACATCATCTTACCTTGGCCATGGTCAGTTGCTTGGCCCCGCCCATAATGTGGACGCTCTTGTCCACTACACTGACACTGCAAAGAGAGTCTGCGTCTGCTTTCACTTTCAAATTAACTTTCGAGCCTGGCATCTTCTTCTTCTTATCAAACTGTAGCTCCACCTGTCAATGATACAAACATGAAACCCATAACAATAAACAAACTATTTTTGCCGTAGTTGAATTAGTAAAAATTACCTGTGCTACACACAGAGATATGGAAGATGTTTTCACAAAACTTATGTGTATTATGACTCAGTTTTTCGTAACAAACTTATATAAAATGTCTCCAACTGATCAGCGGTCCTCGTAAGATTATAAACAATCGATTTATGCCTAAAACTGTTAAACCCGTCATCAACAGGGTACTTCAAGAAAATAATGATGTAACTTTTCTTCCAAGGTGTTGTAGATAAACCTCTGAAAGTCTGGCATCTGAGGGGAGAACCATGTAGGAAGAAAATGTTAACATATCCATATACCTATACACACACAGGCATAGCTTGCTTGATTACAGGTAGATGTTAGTTTGTTTTAAATACCCAAATAAAATATTATTTCATCTTTGCTAGGTAACTGCATATCCTATACAAATTTAATGTTTGAAATAGCTGCATGAATACAAAACTGAGATCTCAAAAGGGCTGAGCTGAATAGCTGAGCCTGCAAGGGAATAGGTGTAGACTTCTACAGCATCAGGAACCTGAGCCTTGAAGTGCAGTAAACAAGAATCATTAGGAAAAAATCATGAACATGGATGCGCAAGAGTAGAGCATGGCAACAGATGAAGACAACTTATTAAGCTGCCAGAATATAACAGGTGTTGAAGCCCCAACCTAGAACAGATCAAAGAAACATGAGTTTCTACCTTGTTTTGAAGACACTTCTTGATGTTGATATTGATGTTGTCAGCAACTGTCTCCCCATCCTCTCTCACATAGTAGACAAGGACCCGACTGACGGGTGACATATTTGGTGACACTGCGATCTCAAGGACAAAGCTCGACACATACGCGGGCAGTTTCACAGGTTTTCGTCTCGGAATCTCTCGGCCAGTGTCTGGGTCCAGTTCTGTTGACAAGGTGGATGACAGGATGAGGAGGAATCAGAGGAGCTCTTACTAAGATAACGGGCTCTTAAGGAAAATGCATCATTAAACAGTATTCGTTGTTAAGGGGATGTGATGGTCAGAGCACTTTTTTTTATTATTGAACTTAGAGAGTTGAAATTTTCAGAGGTTGTGAGTCATGGTTAGAAACTGAGTGTGGATTTTTTTCATAATTTTTTTGGGGATTTTCTCCATGGTATCCCAATAAAAACTGTCAAGAGTTTTCATCGATATTTCAAAAAATTTTGTTTTGGTGAATTTTTGTAATGTTAGATTATTTTTTGGGGAAAAAACGGAGGGCAAATTTTACATTCAAAATCCATTATGCAAAAACCAGGCAATGTTTTCAGAAAAGTTACTTAACAGTTTTCAAGAGCATACTATCAAGAAACACTGTGGCAAGTTTCAAGCAGTTCTGTCAAGTAACAGCTCAGATAAGTGACACGGAAGACAAGAGTTGAAGGAAAAAACATATTTCTGCATAAATCGTGTTCAAAGTTTGGGTACATTGGTACACACAGTTCAACATCTAAAATGTAACGTACAGTAGATGAACAAAACTTTGCAGATATGTTCTCCAATGTATACTCTAGCAAACACATAGTTGAATAAAATCCGAAAAAGTCGTTCATGCTCTGACCATTGCATCCCCTTAAGTTTAGCGTTTTATAGACATGCAAAAATCTGCAGCCATATCTTTTTTCTCTGCTACCTGCTGCAGGAACAGGACATATTGATTTCTCTGCTACCTGCTACAGGAACAGGAAATGTTGATTTCTCTGCTACCTGCTGCAGGAACAGGAAATGTTGATTTCTCTGCTACCTGCTACAGGAACAGGAAATGTTGATTTCTCTGCTACCTGCTACAGGAACAGGAAATATTGATTTCTCTGCTACCTGCTACAGGAACAGGAAATGTTGATTTCTCTGCTACAGGAACAGGAAATATTGATTTCTCTGCTACCTGCTACAGGAACAGGAAATGTTGATTTCTCTGCTACCTGCTACAGGAACAGGAAATATTCATTTCTCTGCTACCTGCTACAGGAACAAAATACGTAATACAACAAATTAATCGTTATAAAACAAAAGACCATACAATATATTGATATCGAATCGACATGAGAAAAAAACAAAGTGGTAAGTATATAATGTATGATATAGGGAAATAATATGTCATGGAAATAACCATTTAATTGGCACATCCTTGTGTTGAATGTATTCGGCGTACGAGATCATAATTAAGGAGCAAAATCGATTTTAAAGAGCAAAATCGCCTTATGAAACCCAGGCATGAGTATGTTAATAGGTTACAGGTCACCGGTCAGAGGTTAGCAACATCAGATGATGTCACCCTGCATGTGAATGACAGGTGAAATACATAGGACATGGTAAGTCATTCATAGGACATGGTAAGTCATTCATAGGACATGGTAAGTCATTCATAGGGAGCAAAATAACATGTCACAGCAAAAACTTACAAACCATTTAGTGAATTTGTTAACAGATTTTGTTATGTACACTTTTCAAAACCAACTCTGCATATTACCTGAACTGTTGCACAGATAACATGACCTACCTAGTACTTATAAGTGTCATACGAGAACATTAGGCAGTTTGGACAATTATTGAAGACATTTAAACTACCATAGTCAGATCTCATTTAACCTTTGTATTATTCATACATGTAGACAGTTTTAACTAATTTTTATAAAAATGATATTGTTCATGCATGGCTCCAAGATTAAATTTGAATAGCAAGAATTAAACTCAAATTGGAGCAGTATTTTAAACTTGCAACGTTTTGATCCGTCTACAGTGGACCATGATCACGCACTGATGTCATGTGACGTGGCTCAGACTTTGGCGGAATGACAATCACATCAGTGAAACTAAAAGACCACTCAGCCAGAGGTTTACCGAACACACAAACCTTGGTAAGCCTACAGGAGTAGGAGATCATTGTCTGACCACAGGACACTCAGTGTCCGTGGATGACACCAAGGTCTTGGCCTGAGAACAAAACTTGCACAAGAGAAAAGTAAAGGAGGTCATCTACATCAGAGAGCCCCTACAATGAACCGAGACCAGGGATACCACCTGCCTGTCATCTACAACCAGATCATTCCGCCAAAATCTACGCCGCGTCACATGACATCAGTGCGTGATCAAGATCCGCTGTAGACAGATCGAAACGTTGCAAGTTTCAAATACAGCCCCAGTGTAAGTTTAATGCTTGCTGTTCAAACCAAGTCTAGTTTTATTTATCTTAGCATCAACTTTTAGTGTCTAATCAACTTATTTAATGTAATTTAACTTTTAATTTGTCCAGTATGTTTAGCTGTTCAGCATTTTGCTAGTCGTTTGCTTTATAATTTCATTTACCCGTAATTTTACAATACATAGGTTTATTTATACATACTAGGATTTTGGTTAACTTTACTTTTTTATTATTTATTTCTCTTAAATGTGATTTTATTTTTATATTTTCAAATTGTGTAAAACCCCGGTAATCAGGGCAATAGTCCCGGATTTGATGGTGTATAAAAGTTTATTATTATCAAAAGATCACTTTAAAAGGGAATTTATGGGCACTCACCTATGTTGATGACTGCTTTCTCTGGACCAGTTATGGAGCTATCAACAATAACCTCCTCCACCACCTCCACCCTTCCTTCCTCCTCCTCCTCCTCCTCCTCCTCCTCCTCCTCTGGCTGTGTTCTCACCAACACTTCCGCCCTATTAGTTATGGGACCCGCTGCCACAATGTTTCCCCGTGACATCACCTGAAGGCATACAAAAGACAAGTCCTCATATACCATTTAGTTGACCTAACAACACATACAATATAGCAGACCTGCCTACCCCAAAAACTTCCTGTCAGTAATCCATCTTCCCATTTATACTGATTTTCAGTAATATAGGCTTGCTGTCAGTAATAGTTCAGAACCGTGTCAAATATTGTGATGAAAAGAATACCACTGACACTGTCAGTAATACTTTGATACTGTGACTATGACGATAGTTGCACCCAAAACATAATTGTCTCTACTAAACCGAGGTGTTTTGAAGTGTTCAGTAAACAAAGTAAGGTAGATGTTCATAACCAGCATTGATGGAAATCAAACGTGAAGAAGCGTAATTGTAATGTAAATGAGTGTATCCACATTGTAATTCTGATTTTATGTAAATTTCAAAACCAGCATGCTGACTACAAAAACTTGACAAATTATAACAATGCATCACATCATTGTCTATTTGTGGTGTCATTAGGATTAATATTAGTAGCCGGTATACCTAGGGCCAGGCTATAGACTACACAGTATAGACTAGCTTGACTAGATCAAAGACAGTCATGCCGGGGGATGACAAAACCATTACGTTACGCTAGTCATCGACATCGTCTAGACTCTAGTCTACTCAACTCTAGTATATAAGTCTATCCCTGTATCATAGGCTGTAAATGATAGACTAAACTCAATAAATACACTAACTTAGTCTTAGTACAGTCAGTTGGCCTAACACTACAAGTACAACACTCACTACTCTGTCATTAGTACTAGTCTAACGACGTAGTCAGTACCTGCAATTATCCCAATATGTAAAGCCGACCCCCTTCTTTAAAATACGGGCCATGTCTGCGTGCATGCTGTTATAAACGTATGCAGTACACGTTTCCTCTTGGCTGGTAGTGGTGCCGTTTCGATCCCTGGCATCATTTCGTGCTGCGTGAGTCGTGACTTCGTTCTGTTTGAGCGCCATGAGCGCGGAAATGCGAATTTGTCATAACGCTGTTTCCTATTGGTCAGATTACGACCAGAAGCAGCGAATGAAAAACCATATCACAACAAGCAGCGTGTATATGCTGCCACCTGTTGATTAAAGTGAAGCTAAATTTGAGGAGTACGGAATTGATTGACGCACATTGTGACAACGAAAGACTCCCTTATATTTTCATCCCTCGCCGTAATACCGTAATTTTAAGTGTATTTCCGGAATGATTCCGGACAATCCGGAATGGTAGGCAGGTCAGATATAGTCAAACCTCACATTGTGGTCACCTCAGTAATACAGACACCTCACTATTAAGGTCAACCTGGGGACTGGATAAAAGTGACCGGAATATCCAGGTGGTTGTTTAAGCGGGATTCATTTCATACACTTTACTGATAGGAAAATAATGTAAGGTGGCTGTATCACCAAGGTGGCCATAGAATGAGGTCTGACTGTACTGTATCTGATCTGTATGGCATTGAAAGCACTTTACACTTCAACCCCTGGCAAACATTGGGACCATAAAGTGAGGTTTGACTGTACTGTATCTCAGCGTTCGCACTAGGGCTTCGCCATTCGCCATGCACTAATTTGTGTACGGTTTGGCGAAAAGAAAAATGCATGTGATAGCCAAATTTGCGAAACATGAAATACTGATGCGAAATGCTGGTTTTATATCTTTATTTGATTAAATGTCACTGATTTAAAATTGTTCTTCAATTTCTTGCATTCGCCTGATCGTTCAGCTGTGAAGGACGCTTTTATGACAATTTATGTTAACTGAACTGTTATTGGCCGAGGGGTTCTAGCCAATGAGAATCCTTATCACAAATTTGGCCGCACACAACCAAACTTCCTAAGGCTAGCATGGCGTCTGCACAAGACACAATGATTGTAAGTTTGTATTTAATTTAAAGAAAATCCTTAAATGCACAGGCAAATTATTGTTAAAAGATAGCATGGATATCCCTTAAACCATTTAACACGAATCTGTCATGTGACATATCACAGTCAAGCTGGCCGAAGTCGAACTACATGTACGGTCGGAAGAAAATCAGAAACAAGTTGTACTTTAAAGTTTAAGTTTTGCTGTTTAGACCCGCACCTCCAAAAAGCCATGAAAACAGTCACCTACAGTCACCAAACTTCACATCATATATCTACTATACCTATTCTACACATTTACACTGGTCACGTGATTAAAAAAATTAATTTACTGTCTAATCAATCCAAATATACAAGAAATTGACTTGCTTTACGTGTTTACGTTTGTTCCACCGGAAAAAATCCGGTAGGTGGCACAACTTTATCGGTAATTTCAGCCGTGGGGATAGATCACAATTCATATTTTAAAAAAATTGGCTACAGAATATTTTATTTGGCTAAAACAAAATGACTCCTTTTAGCCAAATTTGCCCAAGAGAATTTAGGTCTAGCGCTGACCCAGTATCTGGTC
This sequence comes from Escarpia spicata, assembly GCA_963995525.1. Classification (NCBI taxonomy): domain Eukaryota; kingdom Metazoa; phylum Annelida; class Polychaeta; order Sabellida; family Siboglinidae; genus Escarpia; species Escarpia spicata. The sequence goes on from OZ023216.1 coordinate 43,774,718, forward strand.
TGTAGGGCAGTGAAACCACTTAACATTTCAACACTTGGCAAAGTTTGGGACTATAAAGTGAGGTTTGACTGTACTGTATCTGATCTGTAGGGCATTGAAAGCGCTTAACCCTTCAACCCCTGGCAAACATTGGGACCATAAAGTGAGGTTTGACAGTACTGTATCTGGTCTGTAGGGCACTGAAAGCGCTTAACACTTCAAACCCTGGCAAACATTGGGACCATAAAGTGAGGTTTGACTGTACTATATCTGGTCTGTAGGGCATTGAAAGCGCTTAACACTTCAAACCCTGGCAAACATTGGATCCACAAAGTGAGATCTGACTGTACTGTATCTGATCTGTAAGGCATTGAAAGCACTAACCACTTAAACCCCTGGCAAATATTGGGACCATAAAGTGAGGTTAGACTGTACTGTATCTGATCTGTAGGGCATTGAAAGCACATAACATTTCAACCCCTGGCAAACTTTGGGACTATAAAGTGAGGTGAGATTGTACTGTATCTGATCTGTAGGGCATTGAAAGCGCTTAACACTTAAACCCCTGGCAAACGTTGGGACCACAAAGTGAGGTTGACTGTACTATATCTGGTCTCTAGGGTATTGAAAGCGCTTAGAATTAATCCTGGCAAACCTGATTATTTGAACACCAGCTCTACCGCACAGGGAAGAATTAAGCCATATTGCAATTACTTCTAGCTAGGAATTCATTATTACAGTTTAGTGAACTAAGGCAATGCAGAGAGACCAAATTAGTCCAAACATTCTGATATCCATAATATATAGATAAAGCTGGGGATTAATTGTGAATGTTTATTACTTACAATCTACATAAATTAGTATTTATGCCAAATACTTTACAAAAAACTGGCAGCATAACATGGTTTGTCCTTGAATACCGATTTATCTACAAGGTCAACTAATAGCTACTGCACTTACCTGGTAGTAAAATGCGAATTCATTGTTTCCTTCCGTCGTGTAAGAAACGTTTACTTTCAGTTTGCCAGAGCATTTCTGCTCGCCGTCAATTGGAGTCATCTGCAAGAGGGAGCCACTAGGCGAATACCACTGCTTGACAGCAAAATAGCTGCTAGGTTCGAATGACGAGTAGACTGACTGCGACCTCGTGAATTTGTAACCTGGTACGGTTGCCTGAAAACAGATTGATGTGTACATCGATGCCTTCAGAATGCTACTTTTAGAAACAGTTACAAAGCTTGACTGGCTTCAACACGTGTTGAGTGCTGAAAGAGTTTGGTTCGTGGAATGTCCTCTTGAACAGGATCTACTCAAGATATTACATAACTTTAGCATCCTGTATCTAGGTTCATCCGTCTGCTAATTGCTGCTCAATAATGGGGTGGCATATGAATCAGGTATACATATATAATAATACTTTATTTTGTTAAGCTTAATAGTAATTAAGACAATAAATATAGTAGAAGTAGATAAGGAATGTGACATAAAATATCATAAAATAAAATAGTTAAGATCATATTATTATCATTTTAATAAATAAACTAAGATTAATGTAAACATCAATAAATTAGGCTAAAATGTATATGAAAAGTAAATAAATAGATAAACAATTAATTGATCGACGTTAAACATCAATCAGCTATGGTAAAACAGTGTTGGTAAGGGTCCGAGTTACAAATACGCTGCAGTGAACAGATGAGTCTTCAAGACTATCTGGTAAATATTGAATTATCTGTTGCTATGGTAACCAGATTACAAAAACAAATTGCACGATCTTATCCGCTGATCATTCTAGTTCAAGAACATACCAGGAGTTCCTATTCGAAAACTTATTTGTTGGTAAAAAAGCAACTGAAATGAAATAAGTAATATTTCTAATAACCCTAGGGAATGCTGTCTGCAGCAGTCACACAGCGACAGGCTGTAGACCTAAAATGGTTAAGGCGTGAACAGTCGTGACGCATAATATATAGAAATAGCATTGAACAAATTAGTGATACACACAGTGATATCAATGTCTTGGGTGGTGGGCTGGAACGAAGGAATCGTGAAGTAGAACTGTCCCATCGCGTCTGTTGTGTAGTTGTACTTCACATCTGACATGGAGCCCTTTGCGTTTTCACGCACTTTGATTATCACCAGTTCCCCTGGCGCCGGCGTTCCATCAGGTTTTGTAGCAATACACTGCAGAAACAAACACGCACCATCACAGTATCGTATCGTATCGCACAAAACAAATACACCATAGAAACAAACATGCACCATCAGTGTAGCATCGCACAAAACAAGTGCTACCTAGTAACAGACACGCGCCGTCAGTGTCATATTGCACAAAACAAATACACCATAGAAACAAACATGCACCTTCATGGTGTAGTATCACACAAAATAAGCATACCTTACATTCCTTACATACATGCAGCTTTACATTTTAGAGGTCACAAGTTCGCAAACCACACAAAAAACACTGTATCTTTTATTGGCTCAATACATGGTGCAGACTTGATGTTTACGATCACCAATTGCTACCAGCATCAATTTGCATTAACATGTTCACTCACTAGGTGGCGTCACTAGCAGTATATTTTCCGTGCGATCTGTGGCGACAACCCAACCACCCCCATATGTAAAGCGATGGACCAAAACCATTACATTACACTGTCATCGACATCGCCTAGACTGTAGTAACTGTACGATAGGCTGTAAATGATACACTAAACTCCTCAATAAATACACTAACTTAGTCTTAGTACAGTCAGTTGGCCTAACACTACAAGTACAACACTCACTACATTTTTGCATTACACATTTCTTTTCGGTTGGCGGTGGCGTCGTTTCGCTGTCAGCCATCATTTCGTGCCGCGTGACTTCGTTTTGTTTGATTGCGGAAATGCGAATTTGTTGTAACGCTGTTTCCTATTGGTTACATTACGACCAGACTCAGAGAATGAAAAACCATGTCACAACATGCTGCATACATATGCTGCCACCTGTTGAATATAGTGCAACCTAAATTTGAGTGATTACCCAACATGGTCACAGTCCGTAATATTTTCATCCCTCACCGTAATACCGTAATTTGAGGTGACTTTCCGGAATGATTCCGGACAATCCGGAATGGTAGGCAGGTCTGATGCTGGCACTGACGGTGGTTATTGCCATGGTGCCTGTCATCCCAACTTGAGACGGGACAGACATGAACCACAGGAGATATTAGTTCCCAAAGTTGAGAGTCAGCCTTCGATCCACACCAAATGTGCTATGACTACAGGGTTTTGCACTCAGAACTCTTGCACGCTAGGTGGACATCTTAACAACACACTACCGCATCTCTCGTAAAAGACAACATATAAATGCTCTACAAGAAAGTACCTACACCTAACCATCTTGAGACACACTGATGCAGAACATTAAAGCACAAACCTTTCCGTAGTAGGGCAGTCCAGGTTTGAAGTAGCTGGGAGAGTAAGGCTTGAACTCCAGCATCAGAAGTTGCTGGGTAATTTCAGCACTGCCAGTTCCATTTAGTGTAACACCTGCCAGATAATATGTGTACATTACTTTTTATGCACCAATCCTTTGAATTTGCTGGTCGATCATGCAATGACAATGAAACAAGTGTATCATTTTTGTCCACTGGCACTGCACCACAGGTTTTCACAAATACGTCGTCATGATTGACAACTGTCTCTGACTGGATTAGGCTTTTAGCCATGCTTTTAGCTGATTTGGTGGCATAAGCACTCCCATAAAGAATGGCAAATTTTTCATGTAAATAAACCAGCTGTGCGTTTGAGCGCAGACTGTGTTTGGCTGAATCGTCGCTTCCCAACTCAAGTTCTATTTAATTAATTTTGAACCAACGGGGTCAAAATTGAGGAGCAAAACAATCAAACTGAGGGAGGAGTTTTAATCTATTCACATATTATGTACACATCTGAACACCAGTGAACCATATTGGCAATGGGTGAAATGAATGGATGAAGTAGGTTAAATCTACGTTTAGTACTCTACCTGTGGCTTCCTCTTTGACGGACGCATCCACTGTCAATTTTGTATTGAAGATTCCAAAGTTTCGTGAAGACAACATCAACAGGGGGGTGTTGACATTGAATTTAACACAGCCGTTAATCTGCAGCAGAATATAACACTACAGTTAACAAATGCAACATATTATATTTACCCACCATCAAATACACAACAACCTGGTAAACGATGCAGACAGAACCAGGTTGTTGCTCTCTTTACTGGGTAGACAGCCTTCTTATTTTACACCCTGCCTTGGGCAGACAATTTGAAGATGGCGGCCAACTGTGAATTGTATTGGGTGTTGCTTGTGTTAAAATATGGACATTTCAACAACCATTGCATGAAAATATATGACATTAATTACACTGACTATAGAAATTAATGTTTGAATAAAATGTGTTGGTAAAATTGCTGTATTGCATTCAATTAAGTTTCAGATCTTGAAGCGAAGTTCAACAATTACGATGACAAAATAAAACATCTATTTCATCATGCTTTACTAAAAATTCTCAGAACCTACCATAAGTGTTCCATTGAAACAAATGTAGCCATGCATGTTAGTTTTGCCCGAGTAAAACATTTATCTAATTCTGATGGTTAGTTTTCCAATTACACATTACTTTGTAAACGACATCAACGTGCATGAAAACATAAAAATAAATAATTTCAAAAATGGCTACCATCTACCGATCATATTACTGAATGGAATGTTACGTTCCAATATAAAATCAACATCTGAAATGTCGAAAGACAACAACTTCTTTCACAAATATGTGTTCCCTTAGCATTATCTGTGTGATCAGTGTAGCAAAATAAACACATTAAACAACGTGAGGCCTGTGCCACAATCAACAAGATGGCTGCTGCGAAATGAAGACGCCAACGACATGTGTAATTTCTCACCGACATCGTAGTTGGATGACAATAGAACTCTGTGATCGCTACCAACACTACTGATGCTGTGTACATCAATTTCGGACTCAAATTTAATAGAAAACGATCTCAATCAAATTCGCCAAATGCCATGTGATGGCGGAATTCATTTTGATGAACGCAACTCAATTTCCTTCCAAATAAACTCTCTTAATTCACAAATGCAAACAGCTTTCGCAAGTTTTTGGATAGCCTTCGCGTATGAGAGGTGGGCGTTTTTGGCACAGTTGCACAATAAATAGTTAAAATTATTCTATTGAGCATTTATGTTTTAGTAGGTATTTGCATCTGATCACTTTACAATATACTAGCAATCAAATATGTTAGGGGTCAGACCATGATGTTTAAAAATTAATTATATATAAAAAAGTCAATTTGCATTACTAGTTTTTGCTGGAAATCTGCTTAGGATCAAAAGTATTTGTGCTTAAATTTGTCTTTCGATTGTTTGTTTGTTTGATGAACATAAGAAGATATGTACTTTATCAGAAAATACAAGAATAACAAACCTCATCTGCTATGTTGATGCAAGGTCGTTGCCTGCCGTAACCATAGCTACCAACAACACAGATTTTTATTTCGACATCGCCTTTCACTGGCTTGCCATACGTGTACCTGAAACAGAATAGCATAGCTTAGAAACCAGTATGTTTAATTGCAACTTATCAAACAAAATTTATTTTCATTACATATTATATAGGGGACATGTCATTGTTTTATTACTGCACACGAAGTGAGTCTGTTGGTGAAGAGCAGGTGAGACGACCAAACATCCTGAATTCAGACAAGTGTTTCTGAGGACAAATTTGTATATAAATTTGGAGTGGTGAGAGCATCGACAGATTTCAGGTTTGAATCCTCTTGTTGTTATAGAACTTTGGGCAAGTGACACTTTACATTGGTCCAGTTCACTCAGTTGTGTGAATGAGTACCTGGCTATGGACAGTGGTGGACATTTATGCACAAATAATTGTCGTGAGTAATTGCAACATGGCTGAATGCTTCCCGGTGAAGTCAAGATGGTGTTGGACTGAACAGATCTGACTGGGAATGAAGTAAAGCGCATTAACAACGTGGATACCGTGGTGTATGAGCTTACTTTTTATAATAAAACAAGCCAAGAAACCTGGAATTCCACCCGTGGAGCACATCTCCATTCAGTTATTTTTTTAACATAGATCATACTTACATTGCGCATATTTCCCCTTCCACTGTTTTTGCATCAATGGGAACATAGGACGGAGGCCTGACGGTCACCTCAAACTTTGGTAACACTGAATCACAGCAAACATGTACCTGACCAACAATTTCGCAAAACGAATAAACTGAAAAAAATATGAAATACGTTTATGAGAGTTTTTTTGGATTCTAGGTTTTTAGTTTCTACGTAACACTTTGCAAAACTTTTGTATGTTTCTATACAAAAACATGCTCTCAACTTTTATTTTTCACAAATTGATTGTCCCGTCTTTTTGATCGAAAGAACATAAAAAGCAAACAATAAGCAATTTCTCAATAATTGTACAAGTTTCATGAAAACGCATATATTATGTCACACACACAGACAGGAACAATTTCACAAAACGTAATAACTCTCATGTCTACAAAATGAAAACATTAGAAACATCAAAATGCTACTTTGACCAAAAAGGTGGCAGCACCTACCACAGTTATAAGGGGATGCGCTGGTCAGAGCACTTTTTTTCTTGTTATTGAACTTAGACAGTTGACATTTTCAGAGGTTGTGAGTCATGGTTGGAAATTGAGTGTGGATTTTTTTCAGAATTTTCATGCAGTATAGCAGCCATCTTGGACTAAACTTTCGTTCCACTTATCTCAGTAACCACTAGACAGCCCAAATGTAGTGTGTAGTTACTCCGTAGTATCCCAATAAAAACTGTCAAGAGATTTCATCGATATTTCCAAAAAATGTTTTTTGGTGAATTTTTGAGATGTTAGATTATTTTTTTGGAAAAAAGGAGGGCAAATTTTACACTCAAAATCCATTATGCAAAAACCAGGCAATGTTTTCAGAAAAGTTACTTAACAGTTTTCAAGAGCATACTACCAAGAAACACTGTGGCAAGTTTCAAGCAGTTCTGTCAAGTAACAGCTCAGATAAGTGACACGGAAGATACGAGGTGAAGGGAAAAACATGTTTCTGTGTAAATCGCGTTCAAAGTTTGGGTACATTGGTACACACAGTTCAACATCTAAAATGTAACCTACAGTAGATGAACAAAACTTTGCAGATATGTTCTCCAATGTATACTCTAGCAAACACATAGTTGAATAATATTTCTACATGGAAATGTCAACAACTCGAAACTCATTTTTTTCTAAAAAATCAAAAAAAGTCATTCATGTTCTGACCATTGCATCCCCTTAACGCCAGAATGGTTAACATGGTTTTAATTCCAATACAGATAGATAAAAAAAATACAACTGTGGTCAACAGGCGGCAGCACCTACCAGCATGGGTTTAGTCCGAGACCTGTCTTCAAAACAGTAACAGGCCAGTAACAAAGACAGGTATTTACAACTGATAAAATTTGTGGAATTTAAAGGGGGCCAGTTGGCCACTAGACTAACTAATAGTTCCAAGTCTAGAGGCCCACATTAATGACTATCATTTGCAATGGTAGGGAAACAAATCGAATAGATCAGTATTAATTCAACAAATTGCTCAAATGAGACAGGTTTGTCATAAAAAACCTAAACTAGCCAATAATGGCTGTGACTGATGTAAATGGCTTCCACACAAGCTGTCCACGTGCTAAAGGGCACACTTTTGTCTAATTCAAGACTGGCAAGTTACTTCTGGCTGGGGCCTGCCTACCATATTCCTTAACTTCAAATGTTCGCACGGTTCGTTTGCCTGCAACATCACCCGTGATTTTCCAATTCCCCTGAATTGGGTCATCACTGATCGCAAATTCAAAGCTGGCCAGACCTGAAATAAATAGTATTAGAACAATTGGTTAGTGTAGTTTCCTTTAATGCTCAAAAGATATTACATAAAATTATATATATATAAATTTTTGATAAATATTCATAAATGGATAATGATAAAATTATACTAAAAATAACTGCAGTTCATTCAAACATATTTGTACAGTCGACATATTATAATATAATTTATACTAAACACCACGGTTTTATGATAACAACAATTAGTTTGCTCCTTCAATGTAACAATATTCCTGTATATTCGCTTATTTGTTGACATTACCACCAAGAAACTTACAATTTTCTATATTTAGAAATTGCAATGTTTCCGAGATGAAATGTTGATAAACATTGAAATTAGTTTTTTATTTTAATCTAATCGAAATAAAATATGTACATTACCGTTGTTTGTTTTCACGTCACTCCATTGGGCAAGGCGAGATCCACTCGGGTTTTCGATCCATACTCCCGAGATCTGTGCACAACAAACAAACCATTTGTTAAACGCTAAATTTGTCAAGACCCAAACTAGTTAATTTAAGGTAAATGATAAATGTGGTTTGGATCTGAATTTCCGAGATCTGCAATTTTTGTTATCTAAAATTGTCTGATGCTGATATAAAAAATGTATTTAAAATATATTAAAGTAGCTGAGTATTTCTGATTTTTCTTATGTCTGTTACATGTTACAGGGCTTCCTGTGAAAAGAAACATCAATAAAGGTTTTTATTTATTCTGGATAAACGTGTATAAATAAAGTGTTTTTGGATTAAATCAAACCTGAGTGCTTATAGACATATTCCATCTCACAAAAACCTCTGTTTTGTTGTTCATCGTGCATAAATAATTATAAAACCAGAAAACACAATAGCAATAACTACTTTGTACCTGATGCAATATTTAATTACATAGCATTTTCACTAAGCATAATGCAGTTCATATTTTAGTACAGTGGTGAGAATTATTACCAAATGTTAAACAATGTCACAATAAACAACTTACTTCTTCCGAAAATGGAGTCAGGCCAGACTTCACCGTCAGCATTCGGAAAAGAACTAAAACAAGTTAACAATGCTTAGCAATTGAACAAATCAAAATCTACATTTCTTACCCAAAAAAAATATATATATATTGCAACATAAGCATAATACACATGTATACAACATCAATTTAAAAAACTAACATTTTCGACTCTGTATCAAAACTCGATATCACTGAAACAACCAACAAAAATGTCTATCCCCAGATGGCGCTACATACACGCAGGTGCAGAAGGTTGTTTCCTAGAGTATTCGTACAATACCATTGCAATGACATACATTTGAGCAGGTTTTCGCAATGCCACTTATGTCAAATGTCCACACCTGATCGGTTAGCTCAGAACAATCGCAGAAAATATGTATAACCCATAACCTCTAACTGTGACTGTAACATATGGTATAAACCCTAAAACTCATAAGAATCCTACACTCAGTGGTTGTGCAACAATACAAAAGGGACAGTCAATCTCTAAATTGAGAAGGGATATTAAAATTGTCTACAGATGGATCGATACGCCAGGGAGTTAATGTGAATATGCAAGATTATAAAGGTAATCTTGCAAACCATCTAGGAGAAAATAATTTACATGCACGCACGCATGCACACACAAACACACGTTCATGCACACACACACACTAGCTCAATCATACTTAGGTTTTAAGTCTTAATTTTTGGATCATTTAAAATTCAGTTCCTGCAACAACTGTTCCAATCATCTTTCACAAAACAATTAAAAACCTGTCATCTTTCTACAAACTGTCACACACACTGTCTCACACAAGCATGCACCCACACACGCACCCACACACGCACACACACACATACATACACACCACCCACACAACACACACCTGTCTGCCCTGGTTTGTACATCGGCTTATCAGTCTGAATGAAAGTGAGCAGACTGCTGGCTGCAATGAGGATTGGTGTATTGGCTGTGAAGGTGTAGTTGTGGACGACATCAACCGATGCTGCTTCCACACACAACTTCATTGTCTCCATTGGAATGTTGTCTGAAATGGTGATGTCCACAACCTGTGACTGCCCTGGAACACATTTAAATATAAAGGTAAGTTCTTATATGTTAAATACATTTTACTCCTGTTGAATCGAACATTATATCGACTTCTCTGGTAAGCATTAAGCTACACTGCAATTAATGCGCAAAGACTATTTGTACACACATATCTACCACTGTCCATAGCCAGGAACTCATTCATACAGCTGGGTGAACTGGAACAACATAAAGTGAATGAATTTACCCAAGGTACGACACAGGGTCACAGGATTCGAACTCGGGTTCTCTCGGTCGATTTATTTATACTCATTTAACAGTCAGTTTACCATTTTTTCATGTGATCTTTTGACTGCTATCAGCAATCTTCATCAGACGGTTACTGCTAGATGGCAACACGGCAGCCATTCTGGGCAGACGTATCACGCTGGTGTGTGTTGCCCCAGCTGCGGCCTGGGCGGCTCCACAGGAGATCATTGTACACCGGCCGTTGTTGCTGATGTTATAGTTGCACATACAGTCTGTGCATTCATCCACCCCTGACAGTTTGTGCTACTTATGTCTCATAAAAAAAAATAGATGCTCACCCAAACCCTTGCACTCGTGCACTCCACATCTACTGGAAACAATACGGTAAATCTGATGTAGTAAGAGATCATCTCGGAACGTCGATGTCTGATGACAGACACAATTACGTTCATTTGGGGGAGGGAGGGTCAGAGGCAGTTTTCATCTGGCATCGTATATTGATATTTTACGTTTAGGGCCGATACTGTTAATACACTGATGACATCATATCAATGTTTACAAACTTTCGTCTTGGGGTTGGGATGGCTGACTAGGTGAAAGTCATTTCATCTGACATTCGACATCAACCTTCTGAGTTGATCCCTACTGCTTAATCTATATTAAACAATGCTTAAATGTGAAATAAATTATAAAACAAATCCATACCTGCTGGGAATATGAACTGCCACATTCCATATTCGTCGGATCCACGTTCAGCTTGCAAGATCAGTTTCATTTCGACGTCAAAGTCGATGTCGTGAAAGGTAACATGTACCTTTTCTGTAGCCCCCACCTGCATCTGCTTGGGGGCAGTCACAATCATGCCCCTGAAACAAAGTGACAAACCATACTTACCATATACTTCTCATCACTGACAGTCTGACAGAATCCCCAAAAATAATATACATGCAACCCCTTTCTACGGAAGGAAGAGAAACAATGCACGAAAACATTTTCAGTAGTGAACATGGGCTTTAAAAATGCTAAATATGAAACTAGAGCCACTGGCACCACCTTGTGGATACTTTCTGAAAAAACAATTCATTGACATTTTAGCCATATTATAAGATGGCACCGCGTTACTGTCACTGGCAAGCGGCTTTTGTTCGTCAATCCCTCTGCGTTCGCAATTGTGTCACTGCCAAAGCATACAAGTTTGAATTGTCAGCACCGATTCAGCACAGAAAGTAGACATCCAATGTCTAATGATGTCCTCCGGTTAGCGTGATGATTTTCTTTTTAGCACCACTCAAGTAATCATTCTGGCGTTTGCCTGAACAGATCAATAAGTTTTCACCATTGAAGGTGAATTATGAGTCAAGTGATAATTTAACTGGGTCTGTCATACAAATATTTTTTATTTAAAATAGTGTAACGATGACAATAAAAAAAATACTATTCAAGTGCTGATAATTCAGATTTCTGACAACTGAACATTTTGACGTTTTTTATGATATTTATATTTTGGCATCCATTATCAGAATATCACTGTTTCTAATATAGCCAACTTCACAACACACTAGTAACCACTGTGTTACTACACAACACACTAGTAACCACTGTGTTACTGCAACACTTAGGCTCGTTTTTATGCAGTTAGGGAACAACTCACTGACAAAACACTGAAACGTCATTCACCTAAATATGGACACAACAAATTTACATTGCCCTTGTTCCGAGCAGCTGGTGTCTCTCAGTAGCTCTACTGTTACACTGTGACACATTTCTTTTTCAGGGGTTGTCTCATTTACAGTTTGTGGCCTGAGCCAATTTCTACAGACATCACAATGTAGACCAAACAATAGTGTGGTGTTCTTGCCCAGCAGTGTCATGTTGACCTCCATTTTCTTCTTCTCCTTGATCTCTTGTGCAGTGGGGACCACTTCACTTAGCCTGTTCTAGACACCCTCTCGATGATTTGCCCGTCAACAATTCGCCCCCTCCACGATTTGCCAAAGTACAAACACCAAGTACACGTGTACCCGTAACAACGAGCTTGTCTTCCTTGCTGTAATCGTTGTGTTTGTCCAAACTACTTGTTCCTTTGATTACGCTCTGTAAACGTTAGGCAGAGTGAATGTGGAGGAAGGTATTGTTAATTTTGTGCTGTTATCAATCACGTTTGCAGCAGGCAATGCCATGATGGCTTCCCCGTTCGCGCCTCCAGCACCAGTCAGGGCTTCGGCTTGGTGTCACCATTTCATCTTGTAAATTGCAATTATGATTCACAAATATGATGTATAAAAGGTTCATCTCAATTGTTTTCAATGTAGCCCAACATTAAGCCTAAACTGAGGTGAAATAATAAACAAGCAGCATCAAATTATGCTGCGCTACGCCAAACGGCAAATATTACCAGTGCCTGGAAAAGATGAACTGGTTGCCAGCGTATGAAACAGTGGAACACATTATCAAGTGACGCACAATTTGTGCATTAATGAATCTTTCGAAATTGGATGAAAAATGAAGTGAGACAATTAACGATTGTACCCGTTACCATTTTTAATATTTAATTAACGTTCACACTGCATGTAGCAACTGATTTAAATATTCGGTTGATTTCCAGGTTATTATTTTAGCTGGTAGGGGGCAGCCAAAATCGTCAATTTGCGAATTACTTACAAAGTATTTTAGTTAAAGAATATCTAAATCATTCGAGAATACCAATTTATAAAATTTTGTAACGGAGATATTTTTGGTTGAATGCTGCTATACGTGCAGCAAATTCTACTTAAACGCCGGGCCGATACCATTGCGTAGGCTAGTGGCAGTGAGTGAGTGACCAGTGCACGGTTGAGGAAAATCTCAGATTGACAGAGAGAGTCGGGTGGACAGTGCTGGGCGGGCAATATGACTTTATGACCAACTGTTTATTTTTTAATGCATCACAGTAATAATAAATATATGTATATATATATAGTGTTTAATTCCTATCAGTCAATGCTTTGAAATATTGCCACATCTTTACCATGTGTCGGTTGTACTGGTCTGAACTCCGATGAGCGGACACCTGCCATGTCGGGACACTTATGCTTGGATACAGATGTGTCCGATGAAGAGAGGGACTGCTGTATCCGCATCTTCCAACAGGCCACCTTGGATTTTATTGCATGAAATTCTTACATATCAATTCAAATTTTTTGCTCCTCACATTTCAGACTAATTTCACAAAAAAACAGTTATATGACTGAGTTGGGAAATAGCTAGTTGACCAAACAATTGTCTCGTCAAATTCAGACAATAGCTTAGCCATTGGGCATCAACCAGCACGTTGTTCGGATATTTGTCTGTGATTGTTACTAGACAGAACAGGGGCGATTCCGATTCCAAAATAAGATTTTAAAGTTTATTCAGATTCCAATTCCTGAATCGGAATAGGAATCGACTTACGTCAAAGCATTCTAATCAGAATCTGAATTATTTTGCCTTTTGGTGGAATCAGAATTGGAATCAGTTGGTGTCATTGTGAAATCCAAAAATTGCTTACTGGAATCATCAAATTTAAAATTCCATTAAACACTGTGGCTTTGATAATCTGTTATATTGTCCAAGTTGTGATAAGTGCAAAAATGAATCAATGTGTTTGTATACAACGACACATGAAACTAGCTAGCACTTTGTACTGCACGGGTGATTATAATATTATTATTATTAACAAGTAAGCCATGTCAGTACTCTCACATCTAGTAAAGCTGCAGCTCACTCACAGTGCATGAACATTATTCAATGATTTGGGGAATTGGGACTGTTCACATGGTTCACCATTCACACAATGGTGTGGGCCTGACTGGAAGGTTTCTTAGGTTGGTCAAGTGTGTAATCCTGCACAATGAAGCTCAGCTCATTCACAGCTTGGGGTATTCACTAAACTTGAGGAAGTTAAACAACACCTGGAACAGGATGGAAAGTATATTTGATGCTGAGCCTGATCATGATTAGTCCTATAAAATGAGCAAATCAACTACACTGGGTTGATTAAAGGAAATGCCAAGCCTCGTGATTGTTTTAATGGAATTGACCCTCAATTGTTTAGATTTGGAATGGTGAGGTGCAACATTGACATGCACTAGAAAATCATGATTACAATTTATACAATTACATTTCCAATGTAATCAATATGACCATGTTTATTTTGCCTTTTTAACAAATGTAACTGAGTAGGATTACTCAAGACAAGTAATTGATTACCTGGTAGGCTGATACACATCATTACTGTTTACTGATTACAATACATCGCATCTCAGACTATCTACATTGTGCAGTAAGATATGTGTTGTTATTGTAACATAATCCCATTGTTTACTATACTGGTTATCTCAAAGGATAATCTGAGAAGCTATTGTCTGTTTTTCCCACTTAAAAGAACTGTTTCTTGGCACTTCAGATAACAGAATCTCCACACATTTGTGTAGTACTGAAGAAATCCAAAGTTCAACATTTGCTATCTCCTACACACAACAAAAGTCAGGCTTTCCTTGTGAAATACACCAATGATTAACTACATGTGAGTAACTCGCCTATTACGACTAAATATGACCACAGCCATTACTCATTGTTCGATCATCCTAAAATGGTAACAGGTCAGAAGCATCCCAGCTAGCAAATCTCATTGGACCAATGATGGCTGCAGAAACAAAGATTGGGCCAAAGACGGTTTGTCATCATTAGCTTGCCATTGAAAAAACATCATTGGGCCAATGATGGTTTGTCATTGGTTTGCCATCATTGGCTTGCCATTGAAAAACACCATTGGGCCAATAATGGTTTGTCATTGGTTTGCTGTCATTAGCTTGCCATTGAAAAACACCATTGGGCCAATAATGGTTTGTCATTGGTTTGCCATCATTAGCTTGCCATTGCAAAAACACCATTGGGCCAATAATGGTTTGTCATTGGTTTGCCATCATTGGCTTGCCATTGATGGTTTGTTATTGGTTTGCCATAATTGGCTTGATTGTCAGCCTGTTGTATGATTGCTGTATAACTACATATCAAATGTGTAAGGAATTTTTTGGGAATTTCAATGGAATCTTATTGGCTTTTCATTGGCATCTCATTGGCCTTTCACTGGTCCAATAATTGGACCAGTACAGGGCCAATGATGTTATCACTGGCATTATACCCATTATAAAGGGTTAACAGATGCTTGTACAAAATATTGAATATGTAGTGGTCTGATCAAATTAATAATAATTAACGATCACCAGGAAAGTCAAGGCTAAAATGCTTCCAGTGGAAAAGGAAATCATGACATAAAAACTGCTGTGGACTGGTGGCACAGAAAGTTACTAAACAAACCCTTAATAGGCCTTATCCAGTATCTAACTGGAAAACAATCACTCACATGGAATCCTCAAGGTCATGGGAAGAAAAAAAGAGAACGACCTAGTCTAGGAACATTTGCCGGCGATAACTTGATTGGCTTGAGTTGAAGCGAAAACTAATTGGATAGGCTACACTTGGAAACAAATTACAAGATAGCGCACTTCGAAACAGGTTATATGCAGTAGGGTAGGCCTACTTATTTTTGTGATGCTATCTCGTGCCATATTTATAGAAGTTAGTACAAGTTACCACCTTCAATTGAAGCTTTGTACTGTACATATAATAACAATATTTTAATATATTCGTGACTGCGTTTTTTACACGTTACGACTACTGCAGCTCAGCCTCAGGCAAGATGACAACTCTAACTTCCAAGACAAACTTACAATATCATCACTGACAATCATTAGTGTCATAAGAACCTCAAGTTGTGGTCAAGCCTAGGCTATACCTAGCCCTAGCCTAGGTCAAGCGATGGCCTGCATCAATGGGAACAGCTGCGCTTTGATATAATTATGGCAGAGCAAAGTCCACCGACACCTCTCGTACATGTTCCCTGCTTCTCTCCGGAGAGAATGACAGCTCTTTCCAGACTGCAAACATGGACCGATTTCCCTTTGTAACTAGCCTAGTGGCTGAATGAGCGACACGCACTTACCGTTTGGCAAACGCCGGCGCCATTAACATCACAGACGCCACGAGCGCGCGCAGGAGTAACCTGCAAAACCCGGACATTTTACTGCAAGTGGTGTTTACGTTTCCTGCGGGTATTTATCCCGCGAGTTAATCGTAAGGTGTCTCAACGTCACCCCCAGTATAGTGCGACCAACAATATAGTGCGTAGTTGACGGACAGCACGGTTCAAATCACACTTATTAGAATTACACGACAAAAGTCAGTTTATCGCATTATTAATTTTTTTTCAAAGAAAACATTTCAATGGAAGGACTAGAATGCTGATGGCAGCTAATGGTGAATTGATACATTGGAAGGAAACCGGCTTCTCTTCCTAGTTGTCCGAACTTTGTACCCTGAAATCTGAGCTTAACTCGAGACGGAACTGTCGCGCAGTTCGCGCTGTACTAGTTGGTATCTTGCGTTCAAATAGGAATACGTGAAACTATGACGCATGTTTCTCTCGTCTCCATATGTTTGTTAATATTTGTGTGGGCGTATAAATTCAGAGTACTGATCCATCGGCTACCAACAATATAGTTTTATTCCAAAGTTCCATCTTCTTCCCGCCACGAAAACTCCGATGGCTAGCTGGTGTCCACAGAAAGTAACTCATTCCAGAACATATTCCGCCATCTGTCGGAAGTTTTGAATTAACCATTAAACCATCGTAAAACAGTATAGCCGACAGAGAGCAGCACTTTGCGTTTAGGACTTTAAATTGTATTTGTTACCTATGGGACCGATATATCTTTGTTCCAAGTGTCTAATATCTGCTGTATTCATGTAGGGGCCTACAATGTATTTTAGTTTAAACGCCTCGAGTCGACTAAACTTTTACCTGGTATCTGACACTGGGACGAACTGTGAGCCCCATTGATAGGTCTGTATATATATATATATATATTAATTAATGCATTGTTATGTACATACTTATAATTTAGATATAATTAGATCACGGCAGTTATCTGACAATGTATTACCCTTTTTATATATTTGCATTAGTATTGTATTATATATATCATGCACGCACGCACACACGCATTCGCACAGACATACACACACACTCGCGCGCGCTTATAAGGTTATAGTTAAATGTCAATTCAAAAACGATCACAACTGGGCTTGTTTGACATATTTTAGCCGGCCAGTATATTTTCACAAACGCCTGTTTATGTTAAGATCAGCCAGACGCGAAGTGACAGTGACAGTGACACCGTCGTCCAGTGGTGACACATTCACACTACAAAACGCCTACAAATTCGGTGTGAAGTGGTATTTCAGAAGCGAAATGATAACTACCGTATTCTATGTTCGATCTAGGCCTACTCTATGCAAAATGACGAAAGCAAAACAAAAAACAATAAACACACATACGCACGCGCACGCCACGCACACGCACCCCAAAACGCGCGCTCACATATACTCGTTGTTTGTTTGTTTGTTTGTTAAATTAAAGGTCGGAGAGGATGTTCGACGTAAGCATTATTGCGTCAGCGTCTACTTCATTTTGCCAAGTATAAGATGCACGGGCCAACGGGTCAAAATTCGTTGCGTTGGTTAGTTGATATATGTAACTGTGACGTCACGTCTACTTCGCGTATGTCATTTTAGCAGCTGTTTGAAAGTGGGTGGAACTTATAATTATCATGAAATCAGATAGTGGTGCCTCAATCGGTAGATTGGTGAACTGTGTCGACGAAACAACATCGTTCGGAACGGGCCCTGTTGTATAGGTCCGTTTTTAGTTAATTTTAGGAATGTTTATCAGGAAACCATGCATATGTTTGAATAGCAGAAAGCTTAAACTTTCAAACGACATCAATATTGTTGGGATCCGACGTACCGTAATGGTACTATAGCGATCGTTAAAAAGGCGTTTTTGGAACGTGTTTGACAGTTGTTCATTTTTCGCTCTCTTATCTATTTTTGGTTTTATGTATTACGTGCACATTATGTTTTACGTTCCGAACCACTGATTTACCCCATAAAGGTGAGAATTTTGACAAGATATAGGTCTTACGTCATATTTATGGGGTCGTAGATTAACCTCTGAAAGTCTTGGCGCTCGAGGTTCTAGCCGTCTAATAGGAAAACGTTAACCTACCCGCATACATACATACACACGCAAGCTCAATTATAAATATTCTTAAGACTATAATAACTATTTTGAAGGTATACTATCTGCCAAATTGTGTTTAGTAAGCCTGTAACTACGTTCGTAATTTGAAAAATACGCCCCCGAACCATGTTCAGCTGGTAAACAAAACATCTTGTTTTAGAACACGCTTCATTGGCAATAATGCCGAGCGGGCGGGGTAAACCGCAATTCCTTTTGATGTTCGACAATTTCCGACGTTCAACACATAAGCCATTCTGTTATAAATTAGACGATGACTAATTCCGGTTAGAAGAACAGACTGCCTGCCTCCCTTCTGATAACAAGATGTGTAACCTCTGAATTAATCTTACGTGGTTTTCTTAGAATAACATAGTCATGCACTTGTTTAAAAGACTGTGATTAGTTCAGTAGTAGTTTTTCCTCGGTGCCCGGCCGTTCCCTCTCGACCGGAAGTGGACTCTGCTGGATGTTGGTGCTGTGGCCAACGACCGGTCGTTGTTTCTCCGGGGTCGCCTCGGTCCGTTGACGTCATAGCGTTGTCCCTACGACAAACATGGCGTGCAGCACTCGAGGGGCGCACGACTTGGCAGACGATCCCTGCACTGCGGGGGGGGGGGGGGCAGATAAAAGAGTTCCGCTTTGCGCGCGACCATGCCGTAAACACTTAAGGGGTCAGCACACTGTTGGACTTCCTGCTTGATTACAGACGAAAAAAAGTGCAGCTGTTGACAGTAAAATTGTGTCTTTTTAGCTGATTTTACTAAGCGGAAGGGTATCTGGCAGCAATTTGGCTAGTTGACACTTTAGCCGGATTACTGCCTGCATGCATTTGTAAATATTGACGGGTGCCATACATACAGGCATTTTGCAAGAGCTAGAGATATTAGATTTTGACTAAAATCGACCAGCATGTCAATGAGATGATAATAACAGCAGGTGGGAAGTTTAAGAAACTTTATAGGTCACGTTTTCTTATAATCACACACAACATTAACATGGTCGCCAATGGGAAAACTGACAGTGTGCTGAGCCCAAGTAGAGAGCCTGGCAACGAAAGCACGCTATAGTCATTGCACAATGTCGGAGGACGCGTTTTACTTCAAATATCTTGAAACAGTTACTGAAAATACGTGTATAGCAAAACTACAGCTGAATGGGACAAACCGTTTTTAGATATTACAGACTTCTCATCAGTCTGCAAGTCAAAATCATAGTGACGGAACACATGTCTTATAAGGGGGGTGGGGTGCGTATGCCAGTAGTTAAGCCTCTATTTGAAAATCTGAATGAAAATGAACGAATAACATTGCAGCAGGGTGATTCATCAATCGTTTTTTGTTTACTTCAGCTAATTAAACACAAGTTAATATGTTGTCATTGACCCTAATGAAGTCTGAGGACAGTGATTAGCTGGAGTAGGCCATAGCCGGAGCCTGTTATCAGATCTGTCTACTGACTGGACCTTCTGGCCAATTAAGCAAGTGGCATTTTTTCTGAATGTCTGCTAATTAAGCTGTGTAATGTTATGTAATTGAACTGCTTGAAACGTCTGGCCTTTGAGGAATTCACACCCTAAGGTGACTTTTTGTAGATGTTTACCTTTGTAAACAGGGCACAATGTCAACAAATCAATAACAATTTGAATGTAACGTAACAACTGGCTGAATTGAATTTTCTTATAAAACACATATTGGACTTTCTGGAAAACTGTATCAGGAGTTCATAGTGACACCTGAGAACGTTGTGCTGGATTACAAATTGTCCAACAGCGAAGTACTGATTTTTCTGGTGCCTTGCCAAGTTTGGTGGCACCTTTGAAATGTGCATAAAACACAAACACCTGGAGGGATTACAAAAATTAAAATTGCAGAGTGCTTGTAACATTGGTGCCTATAAAATGTGTTGTTTTCAAAATTTTCTCAAAAATCACCATGCCTATTGTTCTATTTGTAGACGCACGTGGTTGTTCATGACAAGTTTACCGTAGCGCGGAATTCGACACGTGGCCAAAGACAAACGTTTCACAAAAATGCTGTAATCGTCTGGAAGTCCTCTCGATCAATTTCTTACTTTGGGTATCTATCGTAAAAATATAAATGTGAATTAATATATTTAGGCTGAAATGGGCCACGATTCCTACATATTTTTTAATGTAACATAAGATTTTACATTATTTATGCTTACCCGTGACACTTTTGGTATCGCAGTTTTTATAGCCACTTGCAATGTTTTACAAATCCACCGATACGCCACCAGACTTCTTTCAGAACTCGTCTTTCATTATCTTGTTATTTTTCGTGAACATATGTGTGGCGGCCTAGGAAACCAGTCACATTGACAAAAATATCATATGTATTTTTATTCAAGAAATGGAAAGCAACACTATTTCCAATTCCAAATTAAAGTTATAATAATTTAAAGAGAGCACCCATAACAAAGTTGTAGTTGTTTGTTAGCAAAATGTATATTACTAATCAAACTCTTACATGAATATGTGGTTAGCTCTGAAAAGAACTGTTGTTGTTTGGGTCCGAAGAGAGGCGTTTGTGTTCTCATCTTGCGCCTCGAGTCGTCATAAACAGTTTGACTGTCACCATTCCATTGACAGATCCGCTCACTTCCTCTGCCAGCTCCGGGTCAAAGTCGTCCTCGTTCGAATCAGACAAGTCCGAATCATGGTCACCATTGCCGATCGGGTGTGTCACATAGTAGTCATTCACAAGTTCGTTGAGGATGTCCCCACTTGCGATATACTGGATGTTCACCAATGCCAATGCGTTGAAATACCGAGCAAAATCGTTCGACTTCGGTCCATCCATGCCCATGCCATGGCCACGGTTCGATAACACGTTAAACTGTTAAGAAATATGTACATATATAAACTACATCAAAAAGCAACATCAAATTAAACTAATAATTAATCGAACTACACAAACAACTCCAATACAACTTCCAAATAAAATCCCGTTAACTTTCACTGCGCACTAAATTTTCTTCCAACGTATTCATGCGCACTGCTGCTAGGCAGCTGCGTGCTGTAAATAGCTTTCGAACGGTATGCCATATATGGGCATGGGAACTTATGTCCTACGTTTCAAGCGTTCGCAAAATAGTGCGCTTTTAATTCTAAAACGCTGCAACCTAGAACGAACTTCACGGTTACAAAACCACAAAAGTACAACTTTCACTTGGGTAATCAGGAAACTACCTGGTGAACTTATAAATAAGTATGTTAGCTAAAATATCGCAGCGAAATCTTAAAATCAACCCAATGACACAAAATCAACTTTATGTCGTGTTTGCGGGCAATTACGCCTGGCGACTTCCGACTTCCGACTGGTTTTCCTAGGCCGCCACACATGTATTACTTTATTTTCCATTAATTATCGAAACACCCACATTATGTGACAACCAACCCGGGGACTGTGACCACATGAGCGAGCCCGTACATTATTCATTAAAGTTAATCCTAGCAACAACAAAACTTATGGAATTGTTATTACAAAGAGGGATTTTTTTTAATGTGACAACCATCCCCGGTCTTCCCTAAAACCATGCATATATATATATATATATATATATATATATATATATATATATATATATATATATATATATATATATATATATATATATATATATATAGAAGGCGTGTTACAGTTGCACAAAGGCTGACGTGTTGCAACACCGACAGGAATAGTGGATGACTGTCGTCGTCCTTTTTTCGACGCCCATGATATATGTCAAAGGTGCCAAATATACCGCTTTCGTGATAGAACGCTCTGGTTTACGTAATTTTTGAGATAATCCCATGATCTGCCGTTTTAGTGCCAACATCTACAATAAGACCGTTATTTCATGGTTTAAATGTTTAATCCAAATATGCCGTCTATAACCAACATTTCATGTAGACAATGCACCATAATTGGTAATATATAACTTAAAATAAAAAATTATCCGGTCATAGAGCCAGATTCTCATCTACCGCAATCATTTCACGAAAATATAACTTGGCACATCTGGATATGTTGTGTCCTTTTTGTACAAGCAAACATTGGCTGGTCCAGAGAGTGGCGGTCCATGTAAACTAAGAAATAAAATGTACAATAGGCCCTGCACTGTTTGTATGGAAATAATTCCATGCTTGGAAACATCAATTGGATATGTGCTCAAATCAACGTATTCTATATTTTTGACACACACGATTAAGTATTTAATGGCGACCGGGATAGGAGTCGAGTTAGGGACGCTTGAACAATCGAAATGACCGCATGGCGCGATTGGGATACGTAGTAGACATCGTGGCGCTTGCAGACGATCGAGTGTCTGCAAGCGCCCCGATCTAGTGACGCATCCATTCCCGATTGCGGGATGCAATCGGGAATGGATGCGTGTGGCGCGATCGGGTGCGTTTCGAGATCGGGGCGCTCGCAAATTAATAATAATATACACGATCGTTTATATAATATCGTATGTAGTCACGAGTAGGGTTACGTGCAAAATATAGCAGGGTGTCGTATAAAAAGGCAGGGCGTTCTTTTGGCCTTTTTTGGATACGAGGGCGTCACCGAAAAAGGGCAAGGCGTAACGCCCTGCAAATTCGACCTAGGCAGAACACTGGTCCATCTGTGTATATTATATCACTTCAGGACACAACCGAGAAAACCGATGCTGATTTCGTAATGGAATATGGGCCTAATACAAGTGCTGCATATTTCTGGTAACTCTTCCCGAGTACCCCGTTTGCCTGGCAACGAGTCATCCGTTTGTCTGGCCGCGCGCTTACCGCAGCGTCGGCTTCGTGTGCTTAAAGAGACTCTTTGAGAATTTTAATATCTTTGTAATGCACGCAATTATCACGTAATCATGTTAATATGATTATTTCATGTAATTCTGTGCCTTTATTTTACTACAATTATGTTTTATTAATCACTAATGACCATGACAATATATTGAAAAAAATGACTCCGCGTACGCGGAGTTTCTACTTTGGACCCACCTTCACGATCCGTACAAGGCATTCTCATGAATATTCGGGACTGTCCGTCAGACTTCGATTAGCTACGTCGAGTTAATAGATGCAAGAAATACGCCATCAACATATGTGTATATTGATTAGCCACCGCCATGCGAATGAGTCCTGACCGATAAAATTTTCAAAATGAAACGTGGACCAGCTGCTGTTTATGTCACAGATTCAGCAAAGAAAAGAAGGAAATATATGGAATAAACAGAGAATGAACACAGCGACAGTTCATGACAGACGGATTGATTTAAAAGAAAAAGCACCACCTTTCCATGCACGAAGCCGCCGATCATCCCCGATCAGCCGATGGCGACGCCGATGTCATATTGAATAATTGGCATTGTTTTTGTTGGAATATCAAAACTATGGTACTATCATGTTCCTTTTTCACTAGGTACATCTGGCTATACATTTTGAAGTGAAGTCTTAATGAAACGTCTAGATAACAGAAACTTACTGAAGCCGAGAATTATTCAATAATGAAACCATTTTATTTGCACCATAAATCCAGCTGCTATTTCCATACGCAATATAAATACATTATACGTCACTCAAAGAATTTATGGTACTAAAATAGGATCTGTAAAGAGCATAGCGTTATTGTCGACAATTTAATATTATCTTGAGAAGATTGATTTCGGGATATATGGGATCCTTTGTTTCCATTAACAAATATGTCCGGTAATATAAATAAAAATTTACATATACTCACAACCACCCACCCCCCCAAACGCGCGCGCGCACACACACAAATATATATAAACAAACTGGTGGCTCTAACACATTCATAGTTAAAACATACAAGAACAGTAAAAAGCCGCCAGAAGAAATTGCATTTGAGTTGCAAATGTTATGTATTTTAGCTACATGCCCATATTGTATTTTTTAAATCACACAAATCGTACAAATTATTTATTCAGTCACCTCGTTTCATCAGGTGTATGCGTCAAAAATGAAAAATATTAAAGAAATCGTTGAAGGTTTTTACCTATCACAATTCAAAATAATGAAATTTGCAAACAACTCACGTAGAACCGTTGCAATTATTTATTGAACTATCTGAACTTCGTCGTGTTTCATCAGAATAATCATCAGGCTATACTACTTCTTATATAATTAAAATATTCAGGTTATCGTTGAACATGTTGAGCAATGATAATGCAAAGAACTACCCGTGTATGGTCTGGCTTGGTGCACCTCCGGAATGGCGGACGAAGTGCTTACGTACTTTCCTCGAACAATGTAAATTGCGCGCGCTACACGGTCTTGTATTGATATACGGTCTTTGATTTAAACTATCCCCGTACGGCTTTTTTACATCGACCAATCAAAATCATATTTTGCGGTGACGTCAAACGCTCTGGAACTTTAAAAAATCTAGAGGAAACGGACACGTGAAACCACAGAAGTCCGCGAAACAAACACGAACTAGCGGTTTTCGCCACCTATCCTCAAAGTAGTTAACTAATAATTTGATTCTTTCCTTCAGTTCTCAGCCGACTACATCTTATAACTGTCACGTAACATGACATAATCTCTTATAGACTATTTACTGTGAATAACAATTATAAATACAGCAATATTCCTTTATAATGTATTACCAATTTATTAACAATTCTACCGTAAATGGAAATTAACGCAGCTTGATTACGATACAAAGGTACCGCCCTCTTGCGGATACAACTGTGATAGATGATTTTCTACAGTGACAATGTGACAGATGATAACTTCAATGTATTATTCTGAAATGTTGTTTTATAACATTTGTGACAACCACCAACAAGTTGCCTTTTGTTTTCTTTAATAAATGAGAAATGAATTAATGCACGAACTACCATGTTTATAAAAATGGGATTTAATTTAAAAAAAGACTACATGTTATAGTTTAAAAAAAAAAAAATTATTTGCGTTACATGAATATAAAATTTAACATTTTGATGTCATTGGGCAGAACCTTCCACGAGTTCGACATGGCGACCGCGAACGATTTGTAACTAGCTTGGACGTGATATATTTAACAAGATTGCCACCCTGAGAATTAATTATATGTGGCAGGTGGACAAGGAAACCTTTTGGCTTATCGAGAGTCCAACCCTTTTTATCTACGTGTATCCCGCTCTTCCGAGGTATGTGTCGATTTTATTTTAAAACATTCACACTACTAGCACCCACACAATCAGCAGATAATCTGTTCCATTAATTTACAGTCCTTTGTGAAAATGAGAACTTTCTTATATCTAATCTACACTGCTCCTTTACTAATGTAACTTCATGTCCTCTAGTCCTTCTATCTTTCTTAACTGAAAAAAAATGTTTCTGTCAATATTTTCATAGCGGCAAGCCATTCAAAATTTTAAACACTTCTATCTGATCTCCTCTCAATCTCTTGGTCTCCAGTGTTGTTAAACTACATTCTTTTAGGCGTTCTTCGTAACTAAGAGCCCTCAGTTTTGGCATCGTTTTATTCGCGCTCCTCTGTTCTCTTTCTAGCAGGGAGTCCGAAGAACATTCAGCGTGTTACTGATGGCAAAGCTCAAGGATCTTACGGAGGTTTATACAAGATCACATGTGTATCGGCGCATCTCTGTGCACTTTTATTTGATAAATATTTGAAAGTTTAAAAAAGCGAAATACAATGAGAATTTTCTGGCCAAAAAAATCCCAAACAAGCAACTGCTCAGAATTACCAGACAAAATAATATGAACAGCATACTCGCCACAAGACGATGGAGATGGATCGGCTATATCCTGAGAAATAAAGACGACAGCATATCCAAAATAGCATTTAGATGGACACCTGAAGGAAAAAGACAATGTGGACGACGCAACAAACTTGGAGAAAGACTGTAGAAAAAGAACTTTACTAATTCCATCTCAGCTGGGGCAAGGCCACAACACAGGCTGCAGACAGGAAGAGGTGGAGGACTTGTTTCCGCCCTATGTGCCAGTGGGCACGAAGAGCAACAAGTAAGTAAAGACAATAAAAGCTTAAGGTAAATTCTGCGTTCAACAGGTAGCCGGCGAAGAGCTCGCAAGTGAAGCATGACGTTGTGGACGACGTCGAATCAATCTAGCAATCTCAGTTCTTACAACAGCAACAGAATAGCAGTGGCAAGAAAACTGAGGAAAGGAGATTGAGAGGAGAGAAGGTGATTGGAGGGGAAGAAATTGGAAAATCGACAACAGAAAACGTGACAAGCGTGAAGGTGACAGGGAAGAAAGTGACCGTAGAGAAGGAGGGAGGGAAGATGGAACGGGAGAGGAGAAAGGAAAATGAGACGGGACGAAAGAAGAAGGGACGAAAGAAGGAAGTGAGAGCAAATGTGATAGAAGAGAAGTCGATAAAAGGGACGCTGACAGGAGGAAAGGTGACAAGAGAAAAAGCGACAGGAAAGAATGGATCGGAAGAGAATGTGACAGGAGAGAAGACGGCAGGGGGGAAAGACAACAACCAGACAGATGCAAACCGAAGAAGGAGCTATTCTAAGGCAGTGATTGAGGGGGCAATGAGGAAAGAGAGGGTGTTTATGGGTGACTCCATTATGAGAAAGACGGACAAGACACTGAGCGAGGGGAAGGACATCGTTGTTTGTTTAACGGGGGCTAGGATTGAACATGTAACTGACAGGGTAGAGAAGGTATTGGGACATGGCAAGGGGGGGTCTATACTGGTACATGTAGGAACAAATAATGCAGACAGGGAGGGAACAACTGCGATAGTACAGAAGTATAGACAGTTAGTGAGGAAGCTAAAGAAGACGAGAGTCGAACAGGTTATTTTGTCAGGAATGTTGCCAGTAATGGGAGGAAGGGGGGCAACGTATAGAAACTGCAAGAGGATGGCGATCAATGCACTAGCTGAGCAGATGTGTGAAGAAGAGGGGGTGGGATTCACATATTTATAGGGATACTTTGTTGGGAGGGAAGATATGTACATGAGAGATGGCCTCCATCTTAGTGGAAAGGGGGCAGCAGTTTTCTCAGAGAATCTGCTGCAATCTGTTGACAGTGGGACAGGTTGCATCTGTTTAAACTAGATTCGCAGGGGGGACTTACAGAAAAGCCTGAAAATGGAGGCATAGATAAAGACAGCACAAATAAATCAACAAATAACAGTCTGGAAAACTCTTCTGAAGCTGGATATAAATGTGTTTGTTTAAATGCAAGGAGTATAGTAAACAAAAGAAATGAACTAAACATTATGGTAGAAGATATTGACCCTCATATAATAGGTATAACCGAATCCTGGACCACCACCGATATATCAGATGCTGAATTGGGACTGACAGGATATGTAATGTTTAGAAAAGATAGAATAGGAAGAAAGGGAGGTGGAGTTATTTTATATATAAATGGAAATCTCTACAGAGTATGGGGAGAGAGGACCACAAGTTTTTAGTTTTAGTTCAAGATACATTCCTTTCTCAACATGTGCTAGAACCAACCAGGGGTGAGAATGTGTTAGACATAGTTTTGTCCTCACAGAATGAATTAGTTGACAATATCAAGATATGTGAGCCACGGGGGAGTAGCGATCACAACCAGATACATTTTACCATCAAAGTAAAATCAGAAAGGAATAGCAAAAAGCAGTATAGGAGAAATTTCCACAAAGGAAGGTATAAGGACATGAGGAAATATTTAGCAAAGATAGACTGGAATAAGACACTGAAAAATAAGACGGCAACAGAATGCTGGAATATATTAAAGAGTGAAATTAAGTGCATAATCGATAAATTTGTACCCTTCAAAAAACAAGGAAAACGGTCCAAAAAGAAACACTTATCGAAAGAAGCCATTAGAAAAATTAAGTATAAACAAATGATGTGGAAGTCATATAGATGTACTGGAAATGATGAAGACTACAACAATTATAAAGAAGCACTTAACCAAGCTACAGCTCAAATTAGAAATTCAAAGAGAAGCTATGAACAACAATTAGCTAGTAATATAAAACATGACAGCAAGAGTTTTCATGCGTATGTTCGAAGCAAACAGAAAGTTCAAGATAAGGTCGGTCCTGTAGAAGATAGTGCTGGAAATATAATATCAGAGGGATTCATAATGGCAGAAGACCTGAATGAGTACTTTAGTTCAGTGTTTACCAGGGAAGATATTAGTTCACTGCCAATACCAGAGGCTAAGTTCAAGGGGGCAGATTCAGACTATTTAGGACAATTAATTGTAACCCCGGAAATGGTAGCTAAGAAAATAAGGGCTATGAAGGAGAATAAATCACCTGGAGTGGATGGTATTCCACCCAAACTACTATTGGAAATTGTAGAACAAATTAGCATACCACTTGCAACAGTTTTCAACTTGTCATTAGAAGAGGGAGTGGTTCCTTTAGAATGGAAAGAAGCAAACATTATACCGTTATTCAAAAAAGGTTCGAGAAACAAGTCGGAGAACTATAGACCAGTGAGTTTAACATCAGTGATTTGTAAATTATTAGAAAGACTAATTAAAGATCACACGGTGGATTTTCTTGTTAAACAAAACTTGATAAACCCATCTCAACATGGTTTTTTTAAAGCGAGGTCATGCTTAACAAATATGTTATGTTTTTTGGAAGACATCACTAAGTGGGTAGATGAGGGATCACCAGTAGATATCGTCTACTTAGATTTTCAAAAAGCTTTTGACAAAGTACCACATCAAAGATTACTGCTTAAACTAAAGGCCCATGGCATAGGAAATGGTATAATAAACTGGATAGAACAATGGCTGATTGACAGAAGACAACGTGTAGTAGTTGATGGGGAGGCTTCAAACTGGAAATCGGTATTGAGTGGGGTACCACAGGGATCAGTATTAGGTCCTATATTATTCTTAATATACATCAACGATTTGGATGATGAAATAACAAGCAAGGTGTTGAAATTTGCGGATGATACAAAAGTGTTTAGAAGGATTAAAAGTGATGGAGATAGACAGCATTTACAAGATGATCTTGACAGGTTGATCAAATGGTCTGAAAAGTGGCAAATGATGTTCAATTTTGGGAAATGTAAATGCCTCCACATAGGACATGGGAACGAAGAGGTAGAATATACAACGGGGGGTACTGTACTAAGTACTACTATAAAAGAAAAGGACTTAGGGTTAACCGTTAGTGCTGATATGAAGATTTCAGAGCAGTGCGGAATTGCAGCTTCAAAGGGAAATCAAATCCTTGGATTAATTAGGCGAAACATAACGTATAAGGAAAAAGAGCTAATAATACCGCTGTACAAAACAATAGTTAGGCCTCATTTAGAATATTGTATTCAAGCGTGGAGGCCATATCGCAGGAAGGACATATATATATGCTAGAAAGAGTGCAGAGGAGAGCAACTAAAATGATACCAAATCTGAGGGATCTTAGTTATGAAATACGCCTAAAAAAATGCGGTTTAACAACACTAGAGACCAGGAGATTGAGAGGAGATCAGATAGAAGTGTTTAAAATATTGAAGGGTTATGAAAATATTGATAGAAATATGTTTTTCTCAGTTAAGAAAGATAGAAGGACTAGAGGACATGATCTTGCATTAGCAAAGGAGCAGAGTAGATTGGATATAAGAAAGTTTTCATTTTCACAAAGGACTGTAAATGAATGGAACAGATTACCTGCTGATTGTGTGGGTGCTAGTAGCGTGAATATGTTTAAAAATAAAATCGACACATACCTCAGACGGGCGGGATACACATAGATAAAAAGGTCGGACTCTCGATAAGCCAAGGGCTTCCTTGTCCACCTGCTACCTAGAGTTAATTCTCTGGGTGGCAATCTTGTTAAATCTTGTTAAACA
Organism: Escarpia spicata; assembly: GCA_963995525.1. Lineage (NCBI taxonomy): Eukaryota > Metazoa > Annelida > Polychaeta > Sabellida > Siboglinidae > Escarpia > Escarpia spicata. The sequence goes on from OZ023216.1 coordinate 43,804,894, forward strand.
GCGGTGTTCGTCTATGATCGCACCAAGATTGCAAACAGACCAAAATGCGGTAATCGTAAAATCATCTAACATTAATAAAATAATATGCATGATGCAATACACATATCAATGAAAAAATTGTGTTATTTCTGCTAACGTATTGCATGGTTGTAAGTTGAAACATTATGCATTCTTGGTCTTCTTAACACCTGATGCATACATATCATCTAATCGAGATAAGTATTACACATGAGGCCATCTCACGGTCCAAACCTTGTCGTGGTGGGATGGCTTGTGTGTCACAGTGAACCGGAGAGCTTTGGCTCCTTTCAGGGTTTCCCAAGCTGGACAGGTCGAGTGGTAGATGCCACACAAATACGGACCACCATGTCCTCGAGGTTTTACTGGGGCCAACAACCCCAACTGTAAAAAAAAACCGGTAAAGAAACATCCAGGTATTTAGAAATGTGTCCATTTGCGATGCCAATTCAAATGTCATATATCAAATACTAGTAGTAGTATGCCTTATTTTCAAGATAACATGCAGCGCCAATATAGAAGGGAAAGACTCGATAACGACGAGAACATTTATTGAACAGACTTATCTCAAAGCGGAAGTCGAGGCAAGAGGACGTACAGACGCAATCATACAGGAAGCGGAAATGTGATACTTATCCAATATGGCGTGACCAATTTCTTTTCTCCTTCACTGATCTAATAATAGCACATAAGCTTGTAAGGTTATAACGTGATAGTCCATATGACATACAAATATGCAGTAGAGTCAATAGGTCCATGGCACATGTATTATAACTCATAGTCTTGTAGATATGCAGGTTTATTACGTCTGCGGATGGGTCGAGTGGGCCTCACGTTGTCACTGGGTGTGGTTGGCGGCTTCGGTAGCGCGGTTGTAGGGGCCTCAGGTGGCGCTGTGATCGTCAGTGGAGCCTCGGGCGGTGCTGCAATCATTGATGGGATTTCGGGTGGAGTTGCATTCGTTTGGACATCAGGCGGGGTGTCATCTTCGTATGGCGGGACGTCTTCCGTGTCATCTCCAACCTCACGATGGCGCGTGGGTAGTGTGGTCGACACATGACCGGGTACTAAATAGCACTCGGATAGTCGCACTTTGTATGATGAAGTGCGTAGTTGAGATCCGCTAAATTTGTGAATGTAGCACCAGCTATCTTCGATAGAAGTGACTAGATAGCGGTCTCGAGCTCGCGACTTATTGCGGTCGGATGGATAGTACGTAAACCAAGTCACCGACATGAATTATCGGTACAGGCGCCTCTTTGCCGCGAGGAGCCTTCGACGTATGGCTGTGTGCGTGATTTTGTAGGCGAGACTGATGTTGTTCAGCGATGATGGCACGATCTAAAATAGGCAACTGCGCGTTGGAAAACTGGTCTCGTTGGAACCATATTTCGCGTGCCGATAGGCCGCGACCGCGGATTCTTGAGTTGAGTTGAGGGGTAGCAATTGCCAGTATAAGAGGTGACACCGGTCCCCCGCCAGGCTCCTGTCGTAGCAGATCATCTGCAACCTCTGACACAGCTTTCTCGGCTATGGGGTTTTTGTTAGAGTTTTTGATTCTCCCTATCTCCAAACGAATACCCAAACGTAGCAGAGTTGGGTCGTTCACGAGAGCGATGAACCCTGGGGCTGGATCCACACGGATGATCGCAGGAGGCCCGTCGAGGGGTCGAAACTCTATGCAGAGTCGAGCGAGGCAGTCACGTAACGCGTCATGGCGTTCGCTCTCGATGATGCACGTAGAAGTGTATGAGCTAACGGTTTCGCGGACGACAAATATGAGTTGTCGGTTACGCTTGATAACATCTGCTGCGAACGAAACACCAATCGCTTCGGGAGCGTCGGTCGTTGTTTGTTCGATGAGTGTAGTCGGGATATTTTTTAGTGACATGCATGTATGGCATGCGTCGGTCACTCGCTCAATCGCGTTGTCGATGTCCAATGCGAAGAAGTTACGACGAACTACGAGTTTGAGTTGGTGTTTTGATGGGTGGCTCAGCTTTAGGTGGATCGCTGTTAGTAAGCCATCTAACACTTGTCGTGGAACTACGATAAGTTCTTTGGTTGGCGCGAATGGTATGTCGCACTTGACAACGATGACGCCGTCGCGAGCCAACGTTGTAGTAGATAAGTAACGTTTTACGTCCTTGGCATTGGTTACTTTTTGTTACGTGTGCCTAGTTTTAGGTGAGCTCTGACGCGCCGTAGGTCAGGGCACTCTGATTGTGTAGAGAGCCATGCGGACCTGTTCGTGAACGGAAGACGAGTGGAGCCGGATATGATATCTTCCACAGCAACACTCATAACGACAGATTGTTCGATTTGCGATATGAAAGAGCATATCTGGCAATGTGGTTCATGGCATTCCGGTGCGTTTCTGCTTGCGAAGTCGGATGGTATGTTTGATGAACCCGCCAGGTGGCGCACTGTGACTTGGTATCGGGCGACAACTGACAGAAACGATGTCACGCGAGGGCGAGATGAAAATTCGCCACGGCATAGTTTGTCAATGGCCTGCACACACGGTTTGCTGTCGGTGAGTAGACACGGCTTCGACTTTGATTGTATGATGTACGGGCTGAAGTGTTTGACTGCTGCAGCAATACCTAACGCTTCGATTTCGCAGGGTAGCCATGTAACTTGGTGTTTCTTTAGTTTGGCGCTGAAAAACCCGGCAAGACGGGTCTGTCCATTTCGCGAAACGTATAGTGTGGATCCGATGCCACGTTTGGTAACCGAACCGTCGGTAACGATCCATAGTTGGTCACTGGGCCGCGGTAATGTGATCGATCTGTTGGTGGAGAGTGTGTTTTGGGCGACACGGAACGCCTCGCGAATGTCATCAGTCCATGTCAATGTCTCCTGTGATTTCATGCCCGCAATGTACGACTCGAGGGGTGCAAGTACTTTGGAACACTGAGAGATGACGCGTCCCAACACTTTATATGCTCCAACGAAGGAACGAAGTCCGAGAACGGTTTGTGGCGGTGTGCACGATGCCAGAGTAGCGATGCGGTGAGGACTGGCATGTAGTGTACCTTCTGACCACACCCAGCCTAGGATGGTCGTTGATTTGGGGCAAACCCTGGTCTTCTTTGCTGAAAGTCGTAAGTCGCATCGAGCAAGGGCACCAAGGACACGACTCCAGTTGTCTAGTAGCTCTTGTGGCGAGTTGCCCCCGCAGTACAAATCGTCAGCCAACGTGGCGACGACGCCCTCTTGTAACAGATCACCAAAGACTCGGCACATGAGTTCTTCCAATGCCGTCTCCGAGCCGGGCATGCCCATGGCACATCGTGTGTACACGAGAACTCCACGAAAGGGTGTCGCAAATCCGCAGTATTTGATTGAGTCCTTCGATAGAGGGATCTGATAGAATGCATTCGTCAAGTCTGATACAACGATGTACATCCAACAAGCTATGAATCTTAGTGTCGAATCCACGTCTGGCATGAGAGAAGGCTGCGGCTTGCTGTAACGTCCTACTTCCGTGAAGGCAGTGACGAGTCGTGATCCTCCATTAGCTTTGCGTACGAGAAATGACGGGTTAAGGTATTCGACCACCACCCCGATATCTTTTGGACGACGGAATATACCGGCCGCCTCCAAATCATCAAACTTTTCCTGAAGTTCGACGAGTTTGTCGCGAGCGTATTGCGGACACCTCCCCTTTCGCTGCGGGGGTTGGACTGGTCCCATGTTTACAGTTGCTGTGAATGGGCCCGCATGCCCGTTGTATCCTACCATTTTCGAGTTGAACACGGTGTCAAATTGTTGATGCAGATTGCGGAACTGGTTGCGCAAGTCGTCAGACAAGAGGTTGCCACTGTCTAGTTCGATAGTGTCTGAAAATTGCACGTCTGCTGCGTGTGTGCTTGTGTTTTTGACTACGATGTCTTCCACGTAGTTGGTGTCACATGCTGTGGTACCACGCACTTGGCAAAAGTGCTCGTTGCGTCCTATTTTCAAGGGATGTGTACACGTGTTTAGTAAAGGGATTTTGTCCCCGACTGCCTCGACAATGGTAGGTTGGGGCCAATCTTGGTAGTGCAATGCTGACTTATGATCGTTACGAGGTTCGATCGCCACTACAAGATCGTCGAGTGCTGATGGAATAGACAGTTCTATGTAGTCGCCTGGCCAAACAGTAGTGGACGCGGGTGGCGCACGCAACACGTAGGCCTGCGCTCTGCGAATCGTGTGATATTGGGAACGGTTGACGTTCTCCATCCCGTAGTGTATCACAGTTTCGTCAATGCTGATCTGATTTTTGGCGGGACGAACGGATATGTCATTGATTGTCATGAATGGTGTTCCCGCAAGTACAGCGACATCCAAGTGTTTAACGACAAGGGCATCGAGGTGTAGGTCAAGATTATCCCGCGATAACACGAGCCTTGTTTCTCCGACTACATTGAGTGGGGTTACACCATCAGCTTGTCTTGCGAGCTGGGAGCTTTTGGTGATTTTTGCACAAATTGACCTGGCCACCGTCTCTCTAATCATGTTGGTTTCGGCACCAGTGTCGAGGGTAAGACGTATTGGGTGATAACGATGGAACGCCTTGAAGAATGGCGACTGTTTCGTATTTACGCGACAAGTCGCCGACACGTTTTGTACGTCATTGACGTAGTCGTCATTCACTGGTGGTTTATCGTCTCCGCTATCTTCGCAGTTTAGTCCTGTCACGTTGCGTGCCTTATTCATGAACAGTCTGTCTTGCTCGGGCAAGTACGTGCAAGCGCTTAGATAGTGGTCTACTATCGGTCTACCAGCCTGCTTACAGAGTGGGCATTGTTTTGCTCGTTGGGTTCGTTGGTAGCTTTGTGGGCGAGCGGGCCCAGAGCGTGTGCGATTCAAGTTTTATGTCGGCGAAATCTATGAAGTGAGCGCCGCTTGTCTGAAACCCGAAGTGAAGTCTGATTGCCTGCCATATGGAGTTGACGAATGTCGAGTTTTTGACGATGGTATTTCGCGATATGATCGGGCAGAAGTTGGTAATCTGCCCAAGCATTAATTCTAAGTGCGCGACTTTTTGTTGTGCCGTTCGCCTAACCAAGCCTGGTGTGTCTTCGGTATCGTCAAGTAAGCCTCTGAGTGGAGAAGTGTTAGTTTTCTTTCCCCATGTTGCCTTGTCGATTAAGAATGGTGCGAAATTCGCGTCCAATGATAGAGTATATTGGAGGTTTTGGCGCCAGCTCTCACATGACGTCAGTGTTTCGTGTTTTGAAAGAGACCACCGACCAAATTAACCCCCATTGCCATGACTATGTCAGCCACACACGACAATAGATCTGAGCTAGCAAACCGTGGGCGGCCGGCAAGAAGCGACTGTCTGTGAAGGCCGTCAGAAAGACGAGAAGAGCCACAACGAGGTCGATTAAAGTCTCGTTGATGACGTAAATAGACGTGACCCTCTTCGCGAGATTGGTGAAGCGAAATTTTTTTACGACCACCGTCAAGTTCACGAACAAACCGATGACACCATTTATTGCAAACAACAGCTTCATTCGTGCAATGTTCGGAAGCAATGGTACATGGAAGTAGCTGCATCCGTGACACTGCCGTTGTTGGCGACAGGTCCGCAAATGGTTCATGAACTCGTTAGTTCGTCGTCACTCATGATCATTGTACGATTCCACTTGGTTAGGTCGGTGAGCTAGCGTTTGTGCGTAGAGACAGAATTTGTCACACCGTTTCCAGTTGTCGAAATGGATACACTGCAGTGGCTGCGATTTGAGAAAAACACGTTTCTGTATTCCGCTGTTATCTTTTGTTTTGTGCGTTCCATCATTTGACATTCCGACCTCTCGCCGAGCCTGCCAGTTGTTATGGTATCTTACACGATCGATGATTTGGGCCCATCGATGCCTGTTAACGACAGAAATAACGAAATAAAAAAAATACTGAAGTGTCACTGCTCCATCATGTCCGACGGCAAAGAAGCTCGACACGTTTTTTTTTCTTCGCGATTTGTGTTATTTGAAGTTGAACAAAGAACGACTTGCACGTGACCACTGGCGTTATCGGATGACTCATGTGGTATGACTAGACGTCTACACAGTCGTCTTTATTACGTTCACACTTGTTATTTAGTGAAAGGGTGATGGTCGACTGCACATTTTTAAAGGCCAATCTCGATTTACCGACACTGGCGTCGGAATGTCGTGGATATTAGGGGCTGAGGCAACAACAAAAGCCTGCTTACAGTATTTATTTAATTCGACTCATAGTCCGAACTCAAAGTGTCAGTTACCCACAGTTCTCGGTCGCCATTGCAGTAATGTTTCCTCCCTCGCCGTCGTCATCCTCTAGCTTCTGACAGTCGTAATGGACCCGCTCTTTTAGGCTTCACTGCAAACAGAAGTTCCTTGATTTTATAATGCGAATACTTTATTCTTATGAAAGTATTTAAACTTTATGAAAATGTACCAACGAGGGTTCAAATTAGCTTTGAACGGACAATACGTTATCACAGTTCACGAGATCAGGCCTCTCTGATATATATATACCGCTTCTATTATATTAAACTTGTAATGTAAAGTTACTTGGTTTATAACGCACATACTTTATTCTTATGAAAATATTAAATATATACGACTGCAATGATACAGTGCTTCTAACAGTTAGTTTTATTTACACTTTCTTCAACTTCAACAAACTCATAACAGGCAATAGGTTTATTTACCCTTCTTGAAATTTTTTAGCGCCCGTCTTTACCAGTAAGTCAAAATAACACAAGACGGTGACCTGCATGATGATGCAATGAGCGCGTTGCAACAGAACAGTCAAAGACACTCCGAATGAATGTGCTTGGTGTCACGTAACCAGGTACAACACAAGTCGTGCGACAGCTCATGTACTCTCAAGGACTCCGGCGGGACGTGCCTCGGGTCACGTAGACAATGACAGGTACGCGTATGAACGTTTTATAGTCAAAAGAGAGGTATTAAAGGGTTATTATTTTATACAGTTATACCGTACACACAAGGTAGATTGTCAAGAATCGTTTATTTATGAAAACAAAGCTAATGCAACTGCCAAAAACGAAAGGCACTCAGTACCCTCTTCAGTTTTTATAAATTCAACGACTTTTGCTAGATAGAGGGTGTGCCTGTTTGCACGATTTTCTCTTCGGTCTGACGTGCCTCGCGTCACGTAGATTGACAAGTACGCGTCTGAAGGTATTATAGTCAAAAGAGAGGTATTACAGGGTTATTATTTTATACAATTATACCGTACACAATATGATGATCTTGTCAAGAATCGTTTGGAACGTTTATTTAGGCAAATATACCTAACACACAACTGCCAAAAAATGAAAAGCACTCAATGGCCTCTTTAGTTTTTATGAATTCAACGACCTTCGCAAGATAGAGGGAGTGCCTGTTTGCAAGTTTCTCTAGACTTCAACAATCGAATGCAATATATCAGTGTTTTGTGGCTGGTTCAAATCCAGCTACTATGTCGCTAGATGCACAGTATTACTCCTGGTTTATGGACATCTCACTGAGTATTGCAATCGTCTGACGTCACGTAGACGTTGACAGGTACGCGTCTGAACGTTGTATTGTTAAAAGAGAGGTATTAACGGGTTATTATTTTATACAATTATACCGTATACAAAAGGAAGCTTGTCAAGAATCGTTCGGGACGTTTATTTAGGCAAATAAACCTAACACACAACTGCCAAAAGACGAAAGGCACACAATGACCTCTTTCGTTTTTATAAATTCAACGACCTTCGCTATTAGTTCAGTAGAAATCAGCACATTTTTGACCAAACCCGGACATTTTGGTTTAAAAGCCATTTTTTTTTTTAAGATGACTAGTAGTGTTTCCTGAACTTCCAGAAAAAAAAAACCAAAATCAACCTTAGGGAACCTCGATTTTTTTCATGAACAATATACGTTCCAATGTCAGTCGCTTTTTGTAACATTTTCTTTTTATTGGCTGTCCATACATAAATGCAAATGCGTTTTGGCGCGCTGACTTCCATTGGCCAGCAAGTTAACGGTTAGGATACTTGTGTTGTGTTGTATTTTATGTATCCATTAACTCGCTAATATAAGAAATCAAGTGTTTGCCACAAGATTAGATCCTACTATTATGTACCAAAAGCCAATGTTTTAAAATCCAAACATGAGCGATAATATAACATATATATTAATTGCACTAAAATTCGTAGTATTTAATAGAACAAACCGTTTTCGTAAACCCCCTCAGTACATTTTACACAATGGATTTATATTCTAAATAAAGAACAGCTACTGTATTAATTACTTGCTTACAGATTGTTAAACAAGTTATAATAAATTTATGTAATTATTGTTACGGATTATTATGCATTTGTGCTTAAAGGTGCTCAATCATTTCGATTGTTGTGCTCCTCACGTGTCAGACTAATTTCACGAAACGTAATCGTATCAGGTATTCATTATTGATACACTGGTTCATTTGTACGTATGCTTCACTTCGTTTTAGTGAAATTAACAGACAAACAATAAAATGATTTTCGGTCAGTCCTAACCGAATATCAAGACACATATCTGAACTTGGATGTGGTCTGAGATAGACCTCTCGTGTAATAGTCACGTGAACGGGAATATGCGGCGACATCGGCCTTTGACCCCCACCTTTCGGTGCCTGGATTCAGTCAACATTACGTATTTACGAGTCGCCATCCATTTCTTGTACAAGTGATAGCTCGATAATTTTATCTGTGACGAAGGGATGCCCACGGATATATGTCACCGACTCGGCTAAAAAGAGGGTGAGAGCGGAAAGACAGAGAGTATCCGCGTACAAAGGTGTATATTGGAAAGGTTATGGATTTGTGAAACCGAACGAAAGAAACGGCTGGCGTGAAAAGTGATGCAGCATTCGCCAAGTTTCTTCTGGACAGGTTAGTAATATTGAATTTATCAGCAAGCACACACACACACACACACACACACACACACACACACACACACACACACACACACACACACACACACACACACACACACACACACACACACACACACACACACACACACACACACGACTGTGTGTTCAATAGATGGAACAGCCAAAACAATAACTTCGATCGACGTTCCGCGACGTTCCATCGCACATGAATATACATTATTGTAGATATTATGACTTTATATTGATGGACATGTTATATTATATCAATAGTTAACTAAGTGCGAAGTGTCAGTCTCTTGCGAAGCACACACCGAATGGTAGATGAACTTAAAAATCCGCTCCATCGACGTTCCGCGACGTTTCATCGACGTTCCATCAATCCGTGTCGTTCCATCGCAAATTAATATACAGTAATGTAGATATTATGCCTTCATATTTAAGGACATGCCGTATTATAGCAATATTTAACTATGTATCATGTAATACATAATACAGCTGTAGCACCCACTGGACATTCACACGTTACTCCCAATCACTGACTGACACTGCCACTAACTGGACATTTGAGACTAATAAAATAATCGACTGCCTAAAATAATTGCCTGGATCTAACTATAAGTACTTGCTTTCTTGGATGTCAGTTGAAACTTGAGTCACTGGCTGTGCACTTTGATCATCAAAGCTAGTTACATTTACTGACAGCAGATCAGTGACAATCACCTCAGGAATCACATAATACCCAGTAAAACACAGCTACCAATTGACCTTTAGCAAGTTTAGGCTTTACCCATGCCTACTCAATAGCAGTATGAGTCTATGAGATTTACTACCATGTTTTGTATGATATAAATATATCTTTACTTGCCTTCAGCAATGTAGAATACAAAATAACACTTCTTTACTGTTTGTCCATGTGTGATGTACAACATGAATGCTGATTGTAATAACATATAAATTTAATAATCTTGTATTATGTAAATTTAAAGAGTAGTAATAATTTATGATTTATGTAGAGAATACTAATCATTTATATGTATATTGTGACCGTAATAGTCTACATATATTACCAAGGGGTAAACGACCCAAACTGCATATAGTATGTGTAGAAGTATGTATAGTATATAAAGAAAAGTTTATAAGTTACATCTCTGAAAAGTGTAGAATATGTATACACATTGATAGAGATCTTCTAGGCCTCTATGCTCACCTTAGTTTGATAGGGAGCAAGAAAACAACTACACCGGGTGTATGAACATAGGAGGACAATTTATTTTATTATTTCTGAAAGTTATTTAAATAGCCTGGATATTATTTTGATGTGTTATACTACGCTGTCCATTTTTAGGGGTAGTAGTACTATTGAAAAATGTAACATTTTATCAATTTTGGCCATTCCACTTTATGCCTTCACTTGAGTTTCACCACAAATATATGCAAATGACGTCCACGCCAATCCAGCCACCACAGACAACAACCGCTGCATTGGCTCTATCGAGTATCGGTGGTTGCAGTAAAACCAGTTCACTGTCAGGTATTCAGTCTCTTCCCGAGGCTGGGTGCAGCTCTAAACCATTACAACCAATGTCAGTTTAAGTAATGGTATTAATGTACTGTTATGTTCTGGTTTGACCAGTCTAATGTGTGTACAATTATTCAATGTTTGTATGATAGGGTGGTTGTCAAACTGTCAACTACATAGCACATTTCATTTGCAGATCATTTTTTTAACTTATGTTTCTTTTTATTTAATTTGGAATGTTTGTATTGCAAACATAAATGTGTATATACAATGCAAGTAAGTATACGTGACACAATATAGCCAAGCCTCAGTGATTGTCATTTCATAATAATTATGCTTATGCTGGCGCACAGATCTGCTAAAGGCTGCAACTGCTTTAATGTTATGTCACATGACATTTTATCTCTTTAATCACCTGCTGGCTTGCACAGCACAAGATGCTTATGTTCAGTTTCTGATTTGTATCTTTGAATGTATATTTTAGTGTGTATGTGTTCAGAAGTCAAAATAACTTAATTTAACCTGTTTAAACATACAATGTGTGGAATTATTTTAATAATACGTAAGGTAGGGGAGACTCTTAATAAGACATATGATATAATGTCGCTAGTACTATCAGTGAAAAATGGCAAAACTTTTTAATTTTTTGAATAAAATTACTTTGTGACTTTATTTCCTGTGACCTTCTTTCCAACCCACCTATGCTCTACCTGCACTTACAGGTAGTTAATTATACTGGCAATTGGATGGTGCACAATCCAAATTGTTTCACATTGTTGGTTCTGACACTTGTAAATTGTCTATTTTGTTTGTTATATACTACAATTTTACAATAAATACAATAATAACTTTGCCACTCTCATATCATTTATTGTATTTTTTTTACAACTGGGCAAATGACCTTTTCACACTTGAGTGCTGGGCAAATGACCATTGGGCAAATGATGGTGCAAAATATTTTTACCTATTAATGAAATTAAAACGTTTATAAGTTACACACCACATGTACACACACATATATTTACATATACATACATATATAATATTATATATATTTACGTGTAGTAGTGCTGTCAAACCATGTTCACCTTCACAAATAATCTGACTCATTCCATATTCCAATTCATGACTGTTTGACACCACTGCAGCCATCACATATGACAAGATCTGTGGTGGCTCTATCGAGCATCAGCGGTCATAGCAAAGGCACCTCACTGTCGGGTGTCCAGTCACTTGCTGAGGCTGGATGCAGCTCAGGACAGTAAGTAAACGTAAGTATTAATTGCTGATGGTATGCAAACGTGATATATACAGCTGTATATATATATATATACATAAATCATAGCATAACATTTGGAAGATATGCAAACATGTGTTTGGTTGTTTTGACAATTATGTTTTATTCTGACCAATCTTATTATTTGGTACACCATCTTTGAAAATGTTTCAACAGCACCCCCCTCCCCCCCCCCCCCCCCCCCCCCCCCCCCCGTCTTCCGATATCACCACTCCAGCCGAGACAGCAGAGCAGCTGAAGTTATAGCGGCTTGATAGCGACAACATTTAGACTACACCATTTGGTTCAGTCGCCAGTGGAGGTTTTTGTGCCTCCCAGACCAGACTCCACCACTGTATGTGATAGTTTTGCTTGTCTGCACTAGGATATAATGCAGACGTACAGCAAAATGTCAGGAAGCTGGTATGCAGTACCATCAAAGACAGCGAAAACATACAGTGATGTCATCGATATCTAAACCGATGCAGTTCACCGAAGAATGCTCGACACTGAACCTGTCTGACAGCATCGAAAGTTGTTGTCACTTCTGCAGACCCTGGCACCCACCGTTCCATCACCAACTACAGAGCTAGTCAGGCGCCATCACATTCTTATGTCGAGCAACCTGCATTCTACATTGGTTTCCAGGCAGTCAAGCTAACTGACTGACCTGGAAGCCAGTGTACACCCCATCGGCACTGGGGAATCTGTCACGGATTCAACACGACACAATTGGGATCACTCAGTGGACATTCATATGATAAACTGTTAATATGCAGCATGTTGCATGACTGTAGAATCTTGTCCGAGATCCTGGACAAATACAACTGCCCAGTATGCCATATTAACTTGGAGAGCTAGTGGTACTAAGCACACTAGTTCAATTTCCTGTAAACAAAAAGCATATATTCAGTAAACAAAAACAGGCATCATAATAGTGTTGGGAGTAAATAATTATGATGTGTTCATTGTCATAATCAGTATATAATGTTTCATGTATGACCTGCATCATTTCATAAGAAAAAAGGCAGTAAGAAATGTTCTACTACAGCTGCATCTATACATGTTGATATCTTAGGAACAGTCAGTGTTTACCAGGGTTGTTCTGGGGAAGGGTGGCTTGATACAGCATGCAGACATTAGTGGAATATGCAATTTCTCAAAACGGTGAACAATTTTAACTATTTTTCTTTACTAGGTGTTCATTGTCATTACATGAATTTAAAAAAAATTTCAATTTCATTACAGTGACGCCTGATCTTAGTCAATATTATAGACTGATTTGAATTCTGCTTATCAGTAAAGCGCATTTATATTTTTAGTTTTGTTTTCAGTATACAACTTCATGTCAGTATCTGCCATGTAACTACTATACATATTCATGTTTTACATTTTAAGCCTGAGGTTGAATGGTCAAGGTGAATGTTGGAAATGACGGAATGAGGTGTTATTGTGATACTAACAATATATTTTCCTCGTCAAGTATTCAAAGGTTCATAATACGTATGTCTACCTTCTTCAAGAATGACTAATTTATTTTATAAACTTATTTCAGAGTCATCGCCATATGCTAAATACTGTTTAAAGGTGTATTAATATGTCTGTGTTGATACACTTGTGGGTATAATATACAAGTGCAGAAGTCAATCTAGTTTTCCATGCCCAAGATGTTATTATTAAAATGTGTATAAAAACAAATGTGGTATATTTAAATGTGCACATTACAATTTTTTGATAACTTATACGTGGTTGATTGTTATAAATTTGAAATTACCTGGATTGTCCAAATGTGGGCCTGCCGCAGACTATGTATCCTCCCTGTGTCTGCCTGGCCCGGGTGACCGCCTCTAGCCCCTCTTCTGCCTCCTCTCATTCTCATTCATGGGTTGCAGTGTGATCTCTAGCAATATCACAATTCAAGTTACATATATTATTATGTATTCATATATTGCTGTGGTGAGAGTATATACATATATTGGTAAATACATAAGAATAGCCGGCATATGTCAGTTGAAAGGTATCACAGGATACCAATTAATGCATTACATACACTATAGCCAGGCATCAAGGACCACAATGGAGACAAGTGCGTGCATTTTCTTGTGTAATCCTTATATATGGTGTACTCTAGGTGTATTGATATTTTATGTATTTACACGTTTACATTTTTATATTGAATAAAATCATCACCATCATGCTTGTCATAAAAATCTAAATTATTTTGCATACAATGCAAATCAACAATATTCTGCAGTAATAGTATCAACAATATGAGTCACAAAAATGTTTTAATAATTACGATCACCAACATAATACTTCCGTGTTTGACGGTCTGTTGCACAAAATTACGGATGCTTCCTGACTAAGTTACTTGGACGATCAACAGGGGCCTGCTGCCAAAGCAATGTTACTTGTCATTTCGCACCCTCACGTCATCTACTCTCAATATGTATTGTCGGAATAACAGCTTATTAACAACATCCTGCGTAACCAAATACAATACATATCAAATATTATGCTCGTTGTCACTCTCTGGCTGATATGGTGACTGTCTTAGACTTAGACTTGTCAGGCTCGAGTCGAGTGTAGACATTCGCAAGTTGCAATTCTCGTTGAATTAATACACGGCTACGCGTTCTTGTTGCTAACTGCAATAGTGTAATACGTACCTTCGTACAACTACTTTGGAATTATAATCTTCATCTTGATACGCTAAAGCACGTGTGTGTTGTTTTCGAATGCCTGGGATGCCGATCTCGCGTAAAGCACGTGACCGAGGTGGCGCAGTAGGCAGACAGCGCAATTGGCTTTCGCCAGCGATACCCGCTGTAACGACAACTCTTTTTTTTGACGATTAAAAAACAAGTACGCATTTTTAAAAATTAAACCGACTGTGCGCACTAGTTAAACTATTCACACATTACACATCTGGACATAAAAGAACCGGATTGGCGATGGGCAAACGAAGTGATTGAGCACCTTTAAGCGATTTGAAAATGTGCGGGTATGGTAAGCCAAATATGACATTTTTCAGTAAGATAGCATTTTAGATCCGAAATCTCTGTTTGAGTAATTATATAAAGTAAAGTTAGCAACTGTTGTTGAACATATTACCCATCATTATAGTACACATAGGCATATTATGAAGATTGCCTAGATAATAGTCATACATCTTTTTCAGGAATGGGTCACTGACATGGAGCAAATTGCCATTTGTCAAGAAGGTGGGGATGGCTTAATGGTTAAACTTAGAAAGAAAGGGATAGATTCATTGGTGGCGGTGTCAAAACTACGATGTGATGGGTTGGCTGAACAATTCAATAATGCAGGTGATCATTATGTCCATGACAAATATGGAAAGACTTACATTGCCTAAAAAAATGTGACTAAATCATCTCAGGCGACAAACCAGGTTGTTGCATCAGAATGTATGCCAACTCGTACGACCTCGAGAGGTTACGATTATCAAACTCCCTGTCGCATCAAACAGGACAACATTGATCTGGTCCAATTCCTGACTTTTCTGCGAAGTCACAACCCATTTTCCACCGACAATGACGAGCACCTGCAAAATGTTGCTATTGGGGTCACAGCTGATGAGAGAGTCAATGTAGACCAAGCTGTCTTCGGGCTGACATATTGAGAAGTACGCGTTTGAGCGTATTATAGTCAAAAGAGAGGTATTAAAGGGTTATTATGTTATACAAACATACGGTACACAAAGGAACTTGTCAAGAATCGTTTGGAACGTTTATTTAGGCAAATAAACCTAACATACAACTGCCAAAAAACGAAAGGCACCCAATGGCCTCTTTAGTTTTTTAAAATAAATTCAACGACCTTCGGTAGGTAGAGGTTCGAATTTTAAAAAGATCTACATATCCATGTAGCATGATACATCGGTATTAACACCCCTTTATGAAATGGCGGTAGTGCAACTTTATTTGTTTTAAACATCTGTATTCATATAGCGGTAGTGTATATGCAATTTTATGTGTTTTAAAACATCTGTATTCATGCTACATAACCGTTTATAAAATAGCGGCGAGCCTGCTTTGTTTGTGCAACGAACAGAACCTATTTGCATCGAATTAAAAAAGATATTCATGCTGCCTGATACATCGGGATTAAGACCCGTTTATGAAATAGCGGTAGTGTACATACAACTTTAGTTGTTTTAAAACATCTGTATTCATATAGCGGTAGTGTATATGCAATTTTATTTGTTTAAAAAACAGCGTATTCATGCTACATATGTATGTGTAACCGTTTATAAAATAGCCTCTTTGTTTGTATGCATAAAAGGTTAGTCGCCTGTGTAAACGGCGTAAAGAAAACATTGAAAACTGATGAACGGTGTAGACTACTAAAGCACGAATCATTCACTTTCTCAGGTTGGCTGGCTACATCGAATACACGGTAGCGCCCTCCACTTAGCCTCGGTAGAAGACCTATAGCTATCGCGTGAGTACCCGCCCACACGGTAGCGCCCTCAAGCGACCACGTCTCTAAGCATTACCTCACTGTAGAAGACCCAGAGCCATTGATATTAATTTTAGAGTTTGGCCAATTGAAAACATGGGCACCATTTTCGGTCCAATTGCAGCGCGGCATCAGCAACAGTGATTCACTGTACAGCTGATAACGTTATATATACATCACACTGTATTTGTAATTATTACTACACACGTCTATGCATGTATGGTTCACTGATTAATATTAGTTATGCTACGTTTATGAAATATTTCCATACCTATTATCTATTATAGCAGTTTAATGAATATATATTTGTATACTGGAGTGGTGGGAGTATAAATCGTGCATCCTAATATTTTAGGTCGTTTTAACAATAAATCAGATCACAAAAAAGCTAAGAGGGTCAGGAATGGCGAGATTTCAGGGACACCGTTTTTGACTTGGTGCAAATTTCCCGGTCATGAGTATAATTAATAATTTGTATACGCTCAATGCATGAAAATAAAATTGTGTATTATATATATATATATATACATACATGTATTAAAAGGGTCTACATGTCATACATTAAAATTAGAAGTAAAACAATTGTTTTGATATACTTTTTGGATGTCGACATTTTCGTACACTTTGATATCTTGCGCGGCCTGACTGAACATTTCACTAAAAATTACCGATTAGAAATACGCGAAAACGAGTACTTTGTTGCATGCCCCTTGGTCGAGTACTTAAAAAAACCATCACGTTATCCGACTGATATGCTCAATACACGCCATCTATTTGTTTCGATTGTAACGCGAAGCGGAGGCGCAATGCCACGATGTCGGGTATCAACAGACAGCGTGCCGTCACACGATGCAACTAAGTCGCTGCAACCTTTGCATGCAATGGTTGCATCTTCACTTCTGCTGCAACTCGCTTGCAACAGGTGTGTTCACACAGTGCGACCTGGTCGCATGCAATATCCGACGTCACTGGCGATATGGCTGCCGTCATGTCGTCCGATAGCGACGAAGAGCTGTTGTTCTTAACTTTAGGCGCCGGTTATACAGCGAACCTTTCACAAAAGAAAAAACGAAAGAAGAGAAGCGTTTGGGTTCGGCCTTGGCTTCTGCGGAGACCTGTCCGTGAAACGTATAATGCGCTGCTCGCCGAGCTGCGAGAGGAGGATCCGTGTGCATTGAAAAATTTCATCCGGATGGACGAAAACCGTTTCAATCGCCTTGTAGAGCTGGTGTCCCCGCACATTCAGAGAAAGGACATCAATATGCGTGAGAGCATTCAACCAGGAGAAAGACTTGCTAGACCCTACGTTTCCTCGCAACTGGTAAGTATGTAATTATAGGTGGTCCCACATTTCGCCGTACGCAATAGGAAAAATAGTTTCACAAAAACCGGAACAAACTCTTGCGTAATATATTAATTTTCTGAATCTGTGCCATGTATTTAATTACATTTGTGACAAAACCAAATTGTTTGAATAGTTGTTGTAAGTGAAATACTTACAATTTTAAAACGACGACATAGCATTCAAATGTTCCATGTTGTATTATTAATCACATATAGTTTACCAACTTGATTATTCAGAGCTCTTGCTTAATTATAATTGTGTATTATTACATTAACAGGTGACAGTAGTATATAGACAAGGCACACCCTCGCCCCGCCCCTTTTTGACCTACTTTTAGGCCTAACTACGTGCATAAAAAACGTCCTTATCTTTTTCGGGAACCTACTTATAAAAAAAGATCAAAGGGTTTTGTGTAACCTGAGAGAAATCGGGAACCTACTTATAAAAAACGTGATTGATGGCCTGTCACTTTTGATTGATGGCCTGTCACTTTTGATGGATGGAGGTGCCACCTAGCGATTATCCCAGTGACCAGTTTAGCCCTAGCGATCAACGTAGCGTCCCTAGTTACGATAGCGTCCCTAGTTACGTTGTTATAAATTAATTAATTAATAATGAATTAATTAATTAATTATATATATATATATATATATAGGCCTGTCACTTTTTGATTGATGACCCTTCCCTTGAGGTGTCACCACCTAGCGGTTATCCCAGTGACTAATTCCCTAGCGATCAACGTAGGACCTACCGTTGTGCTTACGTAAGCACTTATATAGCGTCCCTAGCGACCGTTGTATATATATATATATATATATATATATACGTAATAGGCCTTTATATAACCACAACGGTTATAGCTAAAACCACTGTGGTTATAACGGCGCTCTAAACCCATTGTGTGAGAATAACACCGCTGTACCCTATGTAGCAGTAGCCAGCAGCGCGGGCCTATGATCTGGCGGCCTAGTCGCCTTGCCACGACGCCTTACGCACACCGAGCTCCACCTTCGTGCCAGTTAATGCCAGCACGATATATATATATATATATATATTTATATATATATATATATATATATGCTTATGTAAGCCCGTATATAACCACAACGATTATAGCGGCGCTGCGCTCTAAACCCATTGTGTGAAAATAACCCCGCTGTACCCTATGTAGCAGCAGCGGCGTGAGCTCGCAGCAGCAGCATCAGCAGCAGCAGCCATGACCTATGATCCGGCGGCCTAGTTTCTAAATATAACCATGCGACTAGCCGGCTCTGTAACGGCGTTAATTTCAGCCGTGGCGCTATCAAAACGAAACGAATCCCATGCATGCGTTTAGCGTTTAAAAGCTGTACTCAGCGGCCTGTTAAAGCAGGATGGTTATATGCGGTGGATAGACGAATGGACGCAAAATGGTGTAAGTTATGTTTTATTAATAGAAGTCACGGTGGCGTGAGCCAGGTCTGCGTAATGTTTGCTTGAGAGCATCGTCCCTGCCGTAGCCGAGCGGCGCGTGAGTTGTCCCCGTCAAACTGCCGTTGTAGCATTGTTGAGCGACCGGCTGGAATTAACGGCAAGTTTTCACACGACATACAGGTTTGTTGTAGAGTGTTGTGTGTAGGCAGGTGTATTTCCTTTCCACGTCGAGGCAGGTGGATTCTGTGAAATAATGCATATGAATAATGAGGAGTTTCCCAAGAACAAAATCACTGTTATTAATATAAAAGTAAATAATAAAGAATAGTTTAATACAAAAATAGCATATAAATAATATAAAAAGTAATTAATATAAAACTTACCGATAGGATAAAAGACGAAATACCGCTGTACTAAATAAAATAAATAAAATAAAACTTACCGCTGTTCTTTGCATATGAATAGTGGAGGAGAACTAAATCACTGTTATTAATATAAGAGGAGAACTAAATCAATAATTAATCAAGAATAGTAATTAATAAAGAATAGCATATTATTAATATAAAAGTAATTAATAAAGAATATAAAACTTACGGATAGGATAAAAGACGACTTAACGCTCTACTAAATAAATAAAATAAAATAAAACTTACCGCTGATCTTTCGTGGAAGGTTGCTCAGACGTTGTGCTGGCGGTAGCCATGATTGAATGAAAATGAGCAACGACCGTTGCATGCATGCATTATTTCCTAAAGTCATTTATGCGTTAAGCGCGCATGCGCGAAAATGTTAAGTGCGCATGCGCGAAAGCGACGTAAAAACAATGAATGCAAAGAGTTCGAAATAGCAATATAAACGGAAATTTTAATACATGAAATGAAGCGTTGTATACGCTTAGCGAGGGATCGGGCATCTTGTTGTGAATTAATAATAGAGACATTCGATGTAAAAGTCACATTTGGCAATGAATGTACTAAAGTGACCGCTAATTTTTTTTCCTCCTGAAGCGGAAACCGAATGGTGACGCAGAAACAGCTGTGGCGTTAATCGGGGGATCGCATATCACGATCGGAATGTGAAGCTAGAACAATACCATTTCAAAAACGATACACGAACTATAAAAGCATGAATTGAAGCGTTGTTTAGGATCAGTGGGAAATAGGGATCTGTGTAGTGCCATTATATTATAGAAAATCGATGTAAATAACGTTTGTGAACGAAAAGCACTACATGACCGTTCATTTTTGTTTGAGCTGTGTCGCCAACACCGCCGGAAGTGATACAACGTCAAGTCATCGCGACGGGTCGGGGTCAGTTGGCCTTCCGCTATGAGCGGCACGCGATGTCCCCCCCTCGCCGAACACCTCAGTGAGATGATTCTGGAGAGGGCGCGCGATCGATGCGGCGCTGTATCTGGTCCAGTTCGTTTCGGACTGGCTGCTAGGCACGGACTGGCGCGACTACATCAACCGCGCTCTGCTGGAGTCGACCGTCCATACGTACATTCAGCGCAGGAGCGGACTCGAATAGAACATTATGCTTGCTTTGTTTGCTATAACATTGGTAAAAAAAAATAAAAGCCGTTGTTTTGAATGTTGTACTACGATGGCGACGCTTAATAAAACGTTGAAAATGTACTTTCCGTTCGACAGTCCCACACAGCTCCCTGAAAGTGCCACACAATTTCCTGACAGTCCCACACAGCTCCTTGACAGTCACACACAGCTCCCCGGCAGTACGTCTAGCTTGTTACATGTTTGCCTTCCGTACATGGTCTAGCTTGTTACACGTCTGCCTTCCATACATGTACTAGCTTTTTACTTATTTGCTATCCATACATGGTCTAGCTTGTTACATGTTTGCCTTCCATACACGGACTAGCTTGTTACATGTTTACCTTCCATACACGGTCTGGCTTGTTACATGTCTGCATTCCATACATGGTCTAGCTTGTTACATGTCTGCCTTTCATACATGGTCTAGCCTGTTACATGTCTGCCTTCCGTACATGGACTAGCTTGTTACATGTTGGCCTTCCGTACATGGTCTAGCTTGTTACATGTTTGCCTTACGTACATGGACTAACTTGTTACATGTTTGCCTTCCATACACGGACTAGATTGTTACATGTTTGCCTTACATACATGGACTAGCTTGGTACATGTTTGCCTTCCATACATGGTCTAGCTTGTTACAGGTCTGCCTTTCATACATGGTCTAGCTTGATACATGTTTCCCTTCCGTACATGGACTAGCTTGTTACATGTTTGCCTTCCATACACGGACTAGCTTGTTACATGTTTACCTTCCATACACGGACTAGCTTGTTACATGTTTGCCTTCCATACACGGACTAGCTTGTTACATGTTTGCCTTCCGTACATGGTCTGGCTTGTTACATGTCTGTCTTCCATACATGGTCTAGCTTGCTACATGTTTCCCTTCCATACATGGTCTAACTTGTGACATGTTTGCCTTCCATACATGGTCTAGCTTGTTACATGTTTGCCTTCCATACACGGACTAGCTTGTTACATATTTGCATTCCATACATGATCTAGCTTGTTACATGTCTACCTTCCATATATGGTCTAGCTTGTTACATGTCTGCCTTCCGTACTTGGACTAGGTTGTTACACCTCCCTGACAGTCCCACACAGCTTCCGACAGTCACACGCAGTTCCCTGACAGTCCCACACAGTTACCCGACAGTCACACAAAACTCCCGACAGTCCCACACAGCTCCATAACAGTATTACACAGCTTCCTGACAGTCCCACACAGTTCCTGGCAGTCCCACACAGCTCCATGACATTTATTTTATTTAGGTCTTATTATTTAGCAATAGACCGGTAAGTTGCCTTTTACACGAGTCCTATTAATTATCTTTATTAATTAATAAGAACCTCATTAGTCATGTTTTGATTTAATTTGGGAACTTCCTCATTAGTCACAGCGATAGAGCGGTAGGTTCTGGCAGTCCCACACAGCTCCATGACAGTCCCACACAGTTTCCGACAGTCCCACACAGCTTCCCGACAGTCTCACACAGCTTCCGACAGTCACACGCAGTTCCCTGACAGTTCCACACAGTTACCCGACAGTCACACAAAACTCCCGACAGTCCCACACAGCTCCATAACAGTATTACACAGCTTCCCGACAGTCCCACACAGTTCCTGGCAGTCCCACACAGCTCCATGACATTTATTTTATTTAGTTCTTATTATTTAGCAATAGACCGGTAAGTTGCCTTTTACACGAGTCCTATTAATTATCTTTATTAATTAATAAGAACCTCATTAGTCATGTTTTGATTTAATTTGGGAACCTCCTCATTAGTCACAGCGATAGAGCGGTAGGTTCTGGCAGTTCCACACAGCTCCATGACAGTCCCACACACTTCCCGACAGTCCCACACAGCTTCCCGACAGTCCCACACAGTTCCCTGGCTACATGTCTCCCTTCCATACATGGTCTAACTTGTGACATGTTTGCCTTCCATACATGGTCTAGCTTGTTACATGTTTGCCTTCCATACACGGACTAGGTTGTTACATATTTGCCTTCCATACATGAACTAGCTTGTTACATGTCTGCCTTCCATATATGGTCTAGCTTGTTACATGTTTGCCTTTCATACATGGTCTAGCCTGTTACATGTCTGCCTTCCGTACATGGACTAGGTTGTTACAGCTCCCTGACAGTCCCACACAGTTCCCTGACAGTCCCACACAGTTACCCGACAGTCACACAAAACTCCTGACAGTCCCACACAGCTCCATAACAGTATAACACAGCTTCCTGACAGTCCCACACAGTTCCTGGCAGTCCCACACAGCTCCATGACAGTCCCACACAGTTCCCCGACAGTCACACGCAGCTTCCCGACAGCTCCCTGAAAGTATCACACAATTCCCTGACAGTCCCACACAGCTCCCTGACAGTCACACACAGCTCCCCGGCAGTACCACACAATTCCCTGACAGTCCCACACAGCTCTCTGACAGTCCCACACAGCTCCTGACAGTCCCACACAGTTCCCTTACAGTCCCACACAACTCTTGACAGTCAAACACAGCTCCCTGACAGTCCCATACAGTTCCGGTCAGTCCCACACAGCTCCCTGACAGTCCCACACAGCTCCCTGACAGTCACACGCAGTTCCCTGACAGTCCCACAGAGTTACCCGACAGTCACACAAAACTCCTGACAGTCCCACACAGCTCCATAACAGTATTACACAGTTACCCGACAGTCCCACACAGCTCCATGACAGTCCCACACAGTTCCCGACAGTCCCACACAGCTTCCCGACAGTCCCACGCAGCTCCCTACCACACAATTCCCTGACAGTCCCACACAGTTCCGGTCAGTCCCACACAACTCCCCGACAGTCTCACACAGCTCCCTGAAAGTACCACACAATTCCCCGACAGTCCCACACAATTCTCTGACAGTCCCACACAGCTTCCCGACAGTCCCACACAGCTCCCTGAAAGTACCACACAATTCCCTGACAGTCCCACACAGCTCCCTGACAGTCACACACAGCTCCCCGACAGTTCCCTGACAATCCCTGACAGTCCCACACAGCTCCATGACAGTCCCACACAGCGCCCGGCAGTCACACACAGCTCCCTGACAGTCCCACACAGTTACCCGACAGACACACAAACTCCTGACTGACAGTGCCACACAGCTCCCTGACAGTCTCACACAGCTCCCTGACAGTACCACGCAGTTCCTCGTCAGTCTGTATGTATGTATGTATGTAGGTATGTAGGAGCCGTCGCACCACGGCGCCGATACTCGTCTAACTCGTATAACTAACTAACTAACTCGTCTAACTCGTAGGGGGGTGGCGGGGGGTTCTGTATGTATGTATGTAGGTATGTAGGGTAATAAAAACATACTTTTATCGGGAACTGCGTGGGACTGTCATAGAGCTGTGTGGGACTGTCAGGAACTGTGTGGGATTGCCAGGAAGATGTGTAATACTGTTATGGAGCTGTGTGGGACTGTCAGGCGGAGCTGTGTGAGACTGTCAGGGAGTTGTGTGGGACTGTCAGGGAGCTGTGTGGGACTGACAGGGAACGAACTGTGTGGTACTGTCAGGGAGCTGTGTGTGACTGTAAGGGAACTGTGTGGGACTGTCAGGAGCTGTGTGTGATGGTCAGGAGCTGTGTGGGACTGTCAGGGAGCTGTGTGGGACTGTTAGGGAATTGTGTGGTACTGCCGGGGAGCTGTGTGTGACTGTCAGGGAGCTGTGTGGGACTGCGCGCTTTTACGTGTATAGTAGTATTTAAAAACAAAACTTGAAAACAAGTGTGAATTGTATGTTTTTATTACCCTACATACCTACATACATACATACAGAACCCCCCGCCACCCCCTACGAGTTAGACGAGTTAGTTAGTTAGTTATACGAGTTAGACGAGTATCGGCGCCGTGGTGCGACGGCTCCTACATACCTACATACATACATACATACATACAGACTGACGAGGAACTGCGTGGTACTGTCAGGGAGCTGTGTGAGACTGTCAGGGAGCTGTGTGGCACTGTCAGTCAGGAGTTTGTGTGTCTGTCGGGTAACTGTGTGGGACTGTCAGGGAGCTGTGTGTGACTGCCGGGCGCTGTGTGGGACTGTCGTGGAGCTGTGTGGGACTGTCAGGGATTGTCAGGGAACTGTCGGGGAGCTGTGTGTGACTGTCAGGGAGCTGTGTGGGACTGTCAGGGAATTGTGTGGTACTTTCAGGGAGCTGTGTGGGACTGTCGGGAAGCTGTGTGGGACTGTCAGGGAGCTGTGTGGGACTGTCAGAGAATTGTGTGGGACTCTCGGGTAACTGTGTGGGACTGTCAGGGAGCTGTGTGGGACTGTCGGGGAGCTGTGTGAGACTGTCAGGGAGCTGTGTGGGACTGACCGGAACTGTGTGGGACTGTCAGGGAATTGTGTGGTACTTTCAGGGAGCTGTGTGAGACTGTCGGGGAGTTGTGTGGGACTGACCGGAACTGTGTGGGACTGTCAGGGAATTGTGTGGTAGGGAGCTGCGTGGGACTGTCGGGAAGCTGTGTGGGACTGTCGGGAACTGTGTGGGACTGTCATGGAGCTGTGTGGGACTGTCGGGTAACTGTGTAATACTGTTATGGAGCTGTGTGGGACTGTCAGGAGTTTTGTGTGACTGTCGGGTAACTCTGTGGGACTGTCAGAGAACTGCGTGTGACTGTCAGGGAGCTGTGTGGGACTGTCAGGGAGCTGTGTGGGACTGACCGGAACTGTGTGGGACTGTCAGGGAGCTGTGTTTGACTGTCAAGAGTTGTGTGGGACTGTAAGGGAACTGTGTGGGACTGTCAGGAGCTGTGTGGGACTGTCAGAGAGCTGTGTGGGACTGTCAGGGAATTGTGTGGTACTGCCGGGGAGCTGTGTGTGACTGTCAGGGAGCTGTGTGGGACTGTCAGGGAATTGTGTGATACTTTCAGGGAGCTGTCGGGAAGCTGTGTGTGACTGTCGGGGAACTGTGTGGGACTGTCATGGAGCTGTGTGGGACTGCCAGGAACTGTGTGGGACTGTCAGGAAGCTGTGTTATACTGTTATGGAGCTGTGTGGGACTGTCAGGAGTTTTGTGTGACTGTCGGGTAACTGTGTGGGACTGTCAGGGAACTGTGTGGGACTGTCAGGGAGCTGTAACAACCTAGTCCATGTACGGAAGGCAGACATGTAACAGGCTAGACCATGTATGAAAGGCAAACATGTAACAAGCTAGACCATATATGGAAGGCAGACATGTAACAAGCTAGTTCATGTATGGAAGGCAAATATGTAACAACCTAGTCCGTGTATGGAAGGCAAACATGTAACAAGCTAGACCATGTATGGAAGGCAAACATGTCACAAGTTAGACCATGTATGGAAGGGAGACATGTAGCCAGGGAGCTGTGTGGGACTGTCGGGAAGCTGTGTGGGACTGTCGGGAAGTGTGTGGGACTGTCATGGAGCTGTGTGGGACTGCCAGAACCTTCCACTCTATCGCTGTGACTAATGAGGAGGTTCCCAAATTAAATCAAAACATGACTAATGAGGTTCTTATTAATTAATAAAGATAATTAATAGGACTCGTGTAAAAGGCAACTTACCGGTCTATTGCTAAATAATAAGAACTAAATAAAATAAATGTCGTGGAGCTGTGTGGGACTGCCAGGAACTGTGTGGGACTGTCAGGAAGCTGTGTAATACTGTTATGGAGCTGTGTGGGACTGTCGGGAGTTTTGTGTGACTGTCAGGAGTTTTGTGTGACTGTCTGGTAACTGTGTGGGACTGTCAGGGAACTGTGTGGGACTGTCAGGGAGCTGTAACAACCTAGTCCATGTACGGAAGGCAGACATGTAACAGGCTAGACCATGTATGAAAGGCAAACATGTAACAAGCTAGACCATATATGGAAGGCAGACATGTAACAAGCTAGTTCATGTATGGAAGGCAAATATGTAACAACCTAGTCCGTGTATGGAAGGCAAACATGTAACAAGCTAGACCATGTATGGAAGGCAAACATGTCACAAGTTAGACCATGTATGGAAGGGAGACATGTAGCCAGGGAGCTGTGTGGGACTGTCGGGAAGCTGTGTGGGACTGTCGGGAAGTGTGTGGGACTGTCATGGAGCTGTGTGGAACTGCCAGAACCTACCGCTCTATCGCTGTGACTAATGAGGAGGTTCCCAAATTAAATCAAAACATGACTAATGAGGTTCTTATTAATTAATAAAGATAATTAATAGGACTCGTGTAAAAGGCAACTTACCGGTCTATTGCTAAATAATAAGAACTAAATAAAATAAATGTCATGGAGCTGTGTGGGACTGCCAGGAACTGTGTGGGACTGTCAGGAAGCTGTGTAATACTGTTATGGAGCTGTGTGGGACTGTCGGGAGTTTTGTGTGACTGTCGGGTAACTGTGTGGAACTGTCAGGGAACTGCGTGTGACTGTCGGAAGCTGTGTGAGACTGTCGGGAAGTTGTGTGGGACTGTCGGAAACTGTGTGGGACTGTCATGGAGCTGTGTGGGACTGCCAGAACCTACCGCTCTATCGCTGTGACTAATGAGGAAGTTCCCAAATTAAATCAAAACATGACTAATGAGGTTCTTATTAATTAATAAAGATAATTAATAGGACTCGTGTAAAAGGCAACTTACCGGTCTATTGCTAAATAATAAGACCTAAATAAAATAAATGTCATGGAGCTGTGTGGGACTGCCAGGAACTGTGTGGGACTGTCAGGAAGCTGTGTAATACTGTTATGGAGCTGTGTGGGACTGTCGGGAGTTTTGTGTGACTGTCGGGTAACTGTGTGGGACTGTCAGGGAACTGCGTGTGACTGTCGGAAGCTGTGTGGGACTGTCAGGGAGGTGTAACAACCTAGTCCATGTACGGAAGGCAGACATGTAACAAGCTAGACCATATATGGAAGGTAGACATGTAACAAGCTAGATCATGTATGGAATGCAAATATGTAACAAGCTAGTCCGTGTATGGAAGGCAAACATGTAACAAGCTAGACCATGTATGGAAGGCAAACATGTCACAAGTTAGACCATGTATGGAAGGGAAACATGTAGCAAGCTAGACCATGTATGGAAGACAGACATGTAACAAGCCAGACCATGTACGGAAGGCAAACATGTAACAAGCTAGTCCGTGTATGGAAGGCAAACATGTAACAAGCTAGTCCGTGTATGGAAGGTAAACATGTAACAAGCTAGTCCGTGTATGGAAGGCAAACATGTAACAAGCTAGTCCATGTACGGAAGGGAAACATGTATCAAGCTAGACCATGTATGAAAGGCAGACCTGTAACAAGCTAGACCATGTATGGAAGGCAAACATGTACCAAGCTAGTCCATGTATGTAAGGCAAACATGTAACAATCTAGTCCGTGTATGGAAGGCAAACATGTAACAAGTTAGTCCATGTACGTAAGGCAAACATGTAACAAGCTAGACCATGTACGGAAGGCCAACATGTAACAAGCTAGTCCATGTACGGAAGGCAGACATGTAACAGGCTAGACCATGTATGAAAGGCAGACATGTAACAAGCTAGACCATGTATGGAAGGCAGACATGTAACAAGCCAGACCGTGTATGGAAGGTAAACATGTAACAAGCTAGTCCGTGTATGGAAGGCAAACATGTAACAAGCTAGACCATGTATGGATAGCAAATAAGTAAAAAGCTAGTACATGTATGGAAGGCAGACGTGTAACAAGCTAGACCATGTACGGAAGGCAAACATGTAACAAGCTAGACGTACTGCCGGGGAGCTGTGTGTGACTGTCAAGGAGCTGTGTGGGACTGTCAGGAAATTGTGTGGCACTTTCAGGGAGCTGTGTGGGACTGTCGAACGGAAAGTACATTTTCAACGTTTTATTAAGCGTCGCCATCGTAGTACAACATTCAAAACAACGGCTTTTTTTTTGTTACCAATGTTATAGCAAACATAGCAAGCATAATGTTCTATTCGAGTCCGCTCCTGCGCTGAATGTACGTATGGACGGTCGACTCCAGCAGAGCGCGGTTGATGTAGTCGCGCCAGTCCGTGCCTAGCAGCCAGTCCGAAACGAACTGGACCAGATACAGCGCCGCATCGATCGCGCGCCCTCTCCAGAATCATCTCACTGAGGTGTTCGGCGAGGGGGGGGGGACATCGCGTGCCGCTCATAGCGGAAGGCCAACTGACCCCGACCCGTCGCGATGACTTGACGTTGTATCACTTCCGGCGGTGTTGGCGACACAGCTAAAAAAAAATGAACGGTCATGTAGTGCTTTTCGTTCACAAACGTTATTTACATCGATTTTCTATAATATAATGGCACTACACAGATCCCTATTTCCCACTGATCCTAAACAACGCTTCAATTCATGCTTTTATAGTTCGTGTATCGTTTTTGAAATGGTATTGTTCTAGCTTCACATTCCGATCGTGATATGCGATCCCCCGATTAACGCCACAGCTGTTTCTGCGTCACCATTCGGTTTCCGCTTCAGGAGGAAAAAAAATTAGCGGTCACTTTAGTACATTCATTGTCAAATGTGACTTTTACATCGAATGTCTCTATTATTAATTCACCACAAGATGCCCGATCCCTCACTAAGCGTATACAACGCTTCATTTCATGTATTTAAATTTCCGTTTATATTGCTATTTCGAACTCTTTGCATTCATTGTTTTTACGTCGCTTTCGCGCATGCGCACTTAACATTTTCGCGCATGCGCGCTTAACGCATAAATGACTTTAGGAAATAATGCATGCATGCAACGGTCGTTGCTCATTTTCATTCAATCATGGCTACCGCCAGCACAACGTCTGAGCAACCTTCCACGAAAGATCAGCGGTAAGTTTTATTTTATTTTATTTATTTAGTAGAGCGTTAAGTCGTCTTTTATCCTATCCGTAAGTTTTATATTCTTTATTAATTACTTTTATATTAATAATATGCTATTCTTTATTAATTACTATTCTTGATTAATTATTGATTTAGTTCTCCTCTTATATTAATAACAGTGATTTAGTTCTCCTCCACTATTCATATGCAAAGAACAGCGGTAAGTTTTATTTTATTTATTTTATTTAGTACAGCGGTATTTCGTCTTTTATCCTATCGGTAAGTTTTATATTAATTACTTTTTATATTATTTATATGCTATTCTTGTATTAAACTATTCTTTATTATTTACTTTTATATTAATAACAGTGATTTAGTTCTTGGGAAACTCCTCATTATTCATATGCATTATTTCACAGAATCCACCTGCCTCGACGTGGAAAGGAAATACACCTGCCTACACACAACACTCTACAACAAACCTGAATGTCGTGTGAAAACTTGCCGTTAATTCCAGCCGGTCGCTCAACAATGCTACAACGGCAGTTTGACGGGGACAACTCACGCGCCGCTCGGCTACGGCAGGGACGATGCTCTCAAGCAAACATTACGCAGACCTGGCGCACGCCACCGTGACTTCTATTAATAAAACATAACTTACACCAGTTTGCGTCCATTCGTCTATCCACCGCATATAACCATCCTGCTTTAACAGGCCGCTGAGTACAGCTTTTAAACGCTAAACGCATGCATGGGATTCGTTTCGTTTTGATAGCGCCACGGCTGAAATTAACGCCGTTACAGAGCCGGCTAGTCGCATGGTTATATTTAGAAACTAGGCCGCCGGATCATAGGTCATGGCTGCTGCTGCTGATGCTGATGCTGCGAGCGCACGCCGCTGCTGCTACATAGGGTACAGCGGGGTTATTTTCACACAATGGGTTTAGAGCGCAGCGCCGCTATAACCGTTGTGGTTATATACGGGCTTACATAAGCATATATATATATATATATATATATATATATATATATATATATATATATATATATATATCGTGCTGGCATTAACTGGCACGAAGGTGGAGCTCGGTGTGCGTAAGGCGTCGTGGCAAGGCGACTAGGCCGCCAGATCATAGGCCCGCGCTGCTGGCTACTGCTACATAGGGTACAGCGGTGTTATTCTCACACAATGGGTTTAGAGCGCCGTTATAACCACAGTGGTTTTAGCTATAACCGTTGTGGTTATATAAAGGCCTATTACGTATATATATATATATATATATATATATATATATATATATATATACGTAATAGGCCTTTATATGCCATGTCATTAACAAGATGGCGCCGAAACACATCGACTCTGATATTTCCGAGATTAAACAATCACTTAACCACTTATGTAAAAACTTTGACGATATGAAAACGACCACAGCAAAATATGAAAGACAACTGGCCGACCTCATGAAGATGCTGAAAGCAAAAGATGAACAGATTAGTCAACTGAGCACTCGTGTTGAAACCCTAGAAACGGCCGTGAACAACCTCGAGCAGCACTCGAAAAAAAAGAACGTCATAGTGACCGGCCTAAATCTCCACTCTTTCGCCCACACTGCCGCATCTCGACCAAACACCAGAACGACCACCCCAGCTGAACAATCGACCGGAGAGACTGCAACAATGAAACAGAAGTTCATTACGTTCGCCCATGACAACTTACACGTCGACATTCCGGAGATGGAAATCACAGCGATACACGACCTGCCCCAACGCCGAGACGGAACAACCCCCATTATCGTCCAGTTCCTGACCACCGAGAAACGAACAGAAGTCATGCAAAACAGAAAGTCACTGAAAGGAACGAACGTGTATCTCAATGACCATCTCTCACGCCTGAACAATGAACTCTTCCACCACGCCCGCACACTCCGCAGAGACAAGAAAATCCACAGCACATGGACAACCAACAGCATCATCTACGTCAAGAAAACAGAAACATCCTCTCCAATTCAAATCCGTGGACAAGCTGACTTCAACAAACTATAAACAATGACTGACAACAATAACAGGGATATAAATCCAACATATGATGTGGATATAAATCCAGTATATGATGCCAATAATGGTAAGAATACCCTACGTCTACAACATGATCTTAGCCTGATAGATGATGTTGATTTATTAGGACATGATGTTAATCTAAATGTATTTCAACTCCAAGAAGACAATGCACATGAGCTTGGTCCAATAATTGATCCCAATAATAACTTTTGTAATGATAACTCACCTTGTCAATATTATTCAAATCCACGATGGAGAGGTATCTCCAATAATATTAATGATAAACAACGGTTTAAATTAATTCATTTCAATGCAAGAAGTCTAAATGCAAATTTCAAACAAATCGAGAGCTACATTCATGCTTCCGATATAGTATTTGATGTAATTGCCATCTCGGAAACTTGGAATGATCCTAAAGCAATGCAACACCATAACCTACCTATGTATAAGTCTTTTCATGTCTGTAGAGAAAATGTTAGAGGAGGTGGTGTTGCTATTTACGTACATAGCAGTATTAACTGCACTCAAATTGAAAGTAAATCTTTATCAATAAATGATATCCTTGAATGTATCACAGTGGAATTGATAATAGAAAACCAAAAAAATATAACAGTAGGTTGTATCTACCGCAAACCAGGATCTAACTTAGACATCTTCTGTGAAAACATAACAAACATCTTTGGAAACACACACACCAACAAGACACTGTTTCTATGTGGAGATTTTAATGTAGACATCTTAAAACATGACAACCATTTAGGTACAAAACATTTTATTGACACCATGTATAGCTTAGGCCTGTATCCTCTTATCACTAAGCCAACAAGAATTACTCGAGATTCAACCACTCTGATTGACAACATTTTTACAAATGCCATAAACAAGCGAACTACAAATGGTATTTTAATCAGCGACATAACTGACCATTTTCCAATATTTACACTATGTGAATATGAAATAACTAAAAGGAAAACAGAAATGCACAAAAAAGTACGAAATCATAAAAATGAAAACACAAATTCTTTTATAGCAGATTTAAGAAGTGAAACATGGGAAAATGTATTTAGCACAAAAGATGTTGAAGTAGCTTATGGTATATTTATTGATACATTTATGGACAAATATGATCAACATTGCCCACTCAGAAAAATAACCAAACAACATGTAATCAGTGATAAGCCATGGTTCACAACTGGATTGAAAAATGCTTGTCACAAGAAAAACCACTTGTATAGAAAATTTCTAAAAAATAGATCACAAGAAACGGAACATTGTTACAAAAATTATAAAAATAAACTAACTACAATACTAAGAAATGCAGAAAAAGAATACTATAGAAAACTATTGGATGACCAAAAACAAAACAGTAAAGAAACTTGGAACATCTTAAATACGCTTATTAATAAAAGGCAAAATGAATCTTCTTATCCTGAATATTTTGTAATGGAGGGTAGAAAAATTACCAACAAGAAAGACATTGCAGATGGATTTAACATCTTCTTTTCAAACATTGGCAAAAAACTAGCTGCTAAAATAGATCCATTGGTAAATGGTGCCTCATTTCATGACTATCTTCAAAACAAAAATAAAAACAGCATGTTCTTAAATCCAGTAAGTGAAGAAGAAGTCAGTAGGATCATCGGAGCATGTAAAAACAAAACCTCAACAGACAGTAATGATATAAGTATGAATATCATAAAGAAAGTTATGCAATCAATTATTACGCCATTAACAGCAATATTTAACATGTCGTTTGAAAATGGAGTTTTTCCTTCTAGAATGAAAGTAGCCAAAGTCATACCTATATTTAAAAATGGTTCAAAAACAGAATTTAACAACTATAGACCAATATCCTTGTTGTGTCAATTTTCCAAAATACTTGAAAAACTCTATAATAAAAGACTCGAAGAATTTATTGATAAAAATGATATCTTATCCAACAGTCAATACGGCTTCCGATCCTCAATGTCCACCTCACATGCATTGATTGACCTGGTCGAAGAAATTAGTACATCATTAGATAAACAAAAATACACACTTGGCGTTTTTGTTGATTTAAAGAAAGCATTTGACACCGTAAATCATTCAATACTAATAAAAAAACTACATTTCTATGGTGTTCGTGGTGTGGCTGAGAAATGGGTAGAAAGTTATCTAAGCAATAGAAGTCAATTTGTCAAAATAGATGAATGTTCATCTAATCTCCTAAATGTGTCATGTGGAGTACCACAGGGGTCTGTGCTAGGCCCAAGACTGTTCATTTTATATATTAATGACATATGTAATGTATCAGAACTTGTTAAATTTGTGTTGTTTGCAGATGATACCAACATATTATATTCTGACACGGATGTACATAGACTAAAACATGTTGTTAATTGTGAACTAGATAAACTATATACATGGTTCACCGTTAACAAATTGTCTCTGAATACATCAAAAACCAACTACATTATCTTTGGTAACCGTAAGATAAATATTGACTTAGATATAAAATTTTGCAATCACAGAATTAATAGAGTTAACATGACAAAATTCCTTGGAGTAAACATTGATGAAAAACTTACATGGAAATATCATATAAACAGTGTGAAGACTAAGCTATCTAGAATAGTTGGAGTAATGTATAGAGCAAGTCATATCCTAGGAAACAAAAGTTTACTTACTTTATATTATTCACTCTTCTTACCAATAATGAGTTACTGTTGTGAAGTTTGGGGAACTACATATATCACCAATGTACATTGTATTACAATCTTACAAAAGAGGGTGATTAGACTGATATATGGTGTTGATAGGCTTCATCATACCAATACGTTATTTAATAGATGTAGAGTACTAAGATTCCAAGACTTAATAGATTTTAAGATCTTGTCAATTATGTATAAAGTGCATAACAATTTACTAGTACCTGTCAATGTGCAGTGTTTGTTTACTAAACAAACTTCCTCACACTCCTCCCGAGCTCAATATCAATATGTCCGACAATGTGTTCGAACTAACGTTAAACTAAAGTGTTTAGCAATCTATGGTGTAAAACGCTGGAATTCATTACCTTCCAGTACTACAATGGTGTCAACATTTCATGCATTTGTTTGTAAATTAAAAAGGAACATGATCGAGAAATATAACTAAAAATAGGTCATTGGTCAAAAACTGTATATTCAATTCTAACTTGCACTACACTGTTATCAATAAGTGAGCATATCGCAACTAAAAATATAAATTATTAATTGTCAAATAAGTACTACTATCAATGTGTTATTTTTTGTATTTATATTATAATAGCCAATAATAACTAACATTGTACTATTATGTAATATCTGCCATATTCCACGTGTTGTATGTAAATAATTCTTAGGGGTATACAAATACAAGAGTTTCTTCAGTATACCCCTTTTTTCTGACATACTCATTCTGATATACCATATACACTGTATGTATCTTTTGTTGGAAAAATAAACATTTACTTACTTACTTACTTACTTATATATACAACGGTCGCTAGGGACGCTATATAAGTGCTTACGTAAGCACAACGGTAGGTCCTACGTTGATCGCTAGGGAATTAGTCACTGGGATAACCGCTAGGTGGTGACACCTCAAGGGAAGGGTCATCAATCAAAAAGTGACAGGCCTATATATATATATATATAATTAATTAATTATTAATTAATTTATTTATAACAACGTAACTAGGGACGCTATCGTAACTAGGGACGCTACGTTGATCGCTAGGGCTAAACTAGTCACTGGGATAATCGCTAGGTGGCACCTCCATCCATCAAAAGTGACAGGCCATCAATCAAAAGTGACAGGCCATCAATCACGTTTTTTATAAGTAGGTTCCCGATTTCTCTCAGGTTACACAAAACCCTTTGATCTTTTTTTATAAGTAGGTTCCCGAAAAAGATAAGGACGTTTTTTATGCACGTAGTTAGGCCTAAAAGTAGGTCAAAAAGGGGCGGGGCGAGGGTGTGCCTTGTCTATATACTACTGGTGACAGCTATCAATCATTGGAGTATCTTTATCGCGTGGCAAGAAACACACTCAGCGAGATAATACCAGAAACATGTGAAGCCATATCGCCAGGAGTTTCTCAAGGTAAATGAAGATACAAAGAATGTAAAGTGAAAGGTTGCTCCAGCGACAAAGATAATTAATCTTCGCTGAGAAAATTATAATACAGCTGTGCAAAACAGCTATAACAGTTTTTGTCTGGTTGTAGATGAAAACTTGTAATACAACAGGGACTACTGATTGGATTTTAACAGTACTGTAATATAACTTTACATCTTTATTAGTTGGAGAAACACTGTCAAAACTTGAATGGTCCAGTGGATGACTGAATTAAATACTAACATAATTAAATACTAACATTCATGAACTGACACATTACACACAAGAAAGAACCCATACATGTGAGAACAATGAACCTTATTTGCATAACCATATTCAACTTTGCTATCCTGAGATACTTCCTTACCTCTACCTCCTACTAATCCCATTCCCTCTCATTCCCTCTCAACCCACCCTCACATAGAGCATCATCTTCCTCCAGGATTTCATACAGCATCTTGAGCATGTCAAGCTCTACCTTTCTTCTGAGATAAGTTGTTTTTATCTGCACTAAGTAACTGGCCACTAAGCGGCCAAAAGAAGCTGCACCAGCATCATTATCTGTATCTATCTTGGCCTTCTTATGAGTGACATAGTCCTTTATGATGCCTAATGTTTCACATGCAGATTCGCTGACTTGGTCACTCTTCTTCTTTTTCTTTGCACTGGTTGGAGTATCTCTGGTAGATGTTGACGTCGAAAGAGTAGGTGCTACCTCTTGGTTTCTGTTGTCTTCTATGTCCTCGTTGTCTGCCTGTTGACCTGGGCTGTCAGTATTATGTTCTGCCATCTCCGTGTCAGTTTGAGTATCAGGTGTTAGTGACTCCTCGAACAAAACGTCATTGTCTGGATCATCCTGAAATTATACCATCGAAACGATAACATTAGTTAAATGCCAGATTAATTTTTAAAAATGCACATTGCAGGCTTCAAGTAAAAAGTTATTATTCTGAGATAATTATTTGTTGTGTTTTACAATAAGGTGTAATGCGATTAAGTATTTCCTTTTCTCTCAACAGGTGCCATCAACACATGAAGAATGGGAAGCTATCGCTCAAGAATTCATGAACAAATGGAACTTCCCGAATCTCATTGGCGCTGTGGATGGGAAGCATGTGGCAATGCGAGCACCTGCGAACAGCGGATCTGTGTATTACAATTATAAGAACTTTTTCAGTATAATTCTGATGGCTGTTGTCGATGCCAATTACAGATTTCTGCTGCTGGATGTTGGTGCTAATGGCCGAGCGAGTGACGCGGGCGTTTATGCTGCATCATCTCTATCACATGCTTTGGAAATGAATACGTTAAATATTCCACCAGCCAAATCACTGCCAGGGAGACAGAAAGAAGTGCCATACGTTGTGGTGGGTGATGAAGCTTTTGGCCTGAAAGAGCACTTTATGAGGCCTTTTCCACACAGAAACTTGAATGAGACACATAGGATCTTTAATTATCGCCTGTCCAGAGCAAAAGAGTGTCGTAGAAAATGCCTTTGGCATCCTTGTGAACAGGTTTGGTGTGCTGGGGAGAACCATGTCCCTCAATCCCGAGAGAGCCACAACAGTGACAAAAGCGTGTGTGGCACTACACAACTTCCTGCAGACAGAGGGCGACAGGAGGTACAACAGGGGTCAGCACACTGTCAGGTTTCCCATTGGCGACCATGTTAATGTTTTGTGTGATTATAAGAAAACGTGACCTATAAAGTTTCTTAAACTTCCCACCTGCTGTTATTATCATCTCATTGACATGCTGGTCGAGTTTAGTCAAAATCTCATATCTCTAGCTCTTGCAAAATGCCTGTATGTATGACACCCGTCAATATTTACAACTGGATGCAGGCAGTAATCCGGCTAAAGTGTCAACTAGCCAAATTGCTGCCAGATACCCTTCCGCTTAGTAAAATCAGCTAAAAAGACACCATTTTACTGTCAACAGCTTCAACAATCACATCTAGAAATCTGACTACTCAAGTGCACTTATGTCAGAGCAAGTGAATATTATAAAAAGTCATTTCTCAAAAATATACTGCACTTTGTTTCGTCTGTAATCAAGCAGGAAGTCCAACAGTGTGCTGACCCCAAATAGGTATGGCAATTTTTGAGAAAATGTTGAAAACAACACACTTTATAGGCACCAATGTTACAAGCACTGTGCAATTTTATTTTGTGTAATCCCTCCAGGTGTTTGTGTTTTATGCACATTTCAAAGGTGCCACCAAACTTGGCAAGGCACCATAAAAATCAGCACTTCGCCGTTGGACAATTTGTAATCCAGCACAATGTTCTCAGGTGGCACTATGAACTCCTAATAAAGTTTTCCAGAAAGTCAAATATGTGTTTTATAAGAAAATTCAATACAGCCAGTTGTTACGTTACATTCAAATTTGTATTTATTTTTTGACCTTGTGCCCTATTTACAAAGGTAAACATCAACAAAAAGTCACCTTAGGGTGTGAATTCCTCAAAGGCCTGACGTCTTAAGCATTTCAATTACATAATATTACACAGCCTAATTAGCAGACATTCAGAAAACAATGCCATTTGCTTGATTGGCCAGAAGGTCCAGTCAGTAGACAGATCTGATAACAGGCTCCGGCTATGGCTGACTCCAGCTAATCACTGTCCTCAGACTTCATTAGGGTCAATTACAACATCTTCACGTGTGTTTAGTCAGCTGAAGTAAACAAAAAACGATTGATGAATCACCCTGCTGCAATGTTATTGGTTCATTTTCATACGTATTCTCAAATTGAGGCTTAACTACTGGCATACGCACCCCACCCCCCTTATAAGACATGTGTTCCGTCGCTGTGATTTGGACTTGCAGACTGGTGAGAAGTCTGTAATATCCAAACACGGTTTGTTCCATTCAACTGCAGTTTTGCCATACACGTATTTTCAGTAATTGTTTCAAGATATTTGAAGTAAAATGCGTCCTCCGTGATTGTGCAATGACTATAGCGTGTTTCCCTTGATAGGGACTTTAATTAGGTATGGCAATTTTTGAGAAAATGTTGAAAACAACACACTTTATAGGCACCAATGTTACAAGCACTGTGCAATTTTATTTTGTGTAATCCCTCCAGGTGTTTGTGTTTTATGCACATTTCAAAGGTGCCACCAAACTTGGCAAGGCACCATAAAAATCAGCACTTCGCCGTTGGACAATTTGTAATCCAGCACAATGTTCTCAGGTGGCACTATGAACTCCTAATAAAGTTTTCCAGAAAGTCAAATATGTGTTTTATAAGAAAATTCAATACAGCCAGTTGTTACGTTACATTCAAATTTGTATTTATTTTTTGACCTTGTGCCCTATTTACAAAGGTAAACATCAACAAAAAGTCACCTTAGGGTGTGAATTCCTCAAAGGCCTGACGTCTTAAGCATTTCAATTACATAATATTACACAGCCTAATTAGCAGACATTCAGAAAACAATGCCATTTGCTTGATTGGCCAGAAGGTCCAGTCAGTAGACAGATCTGATAACAGGCTCCGGCTATGGCTGACTCCAGCTAATCACTGTCCTCAGACTTCATTAGGGTCAATTACAACATCTTCACGTGTGTTTAGTCAGCTGAAGTAAACAAAAAACGATTGATGAATCACCCTGCTGCAATGTTATTGGTTCATTTTCATACGTATTCTCAAATTGAGGCTTAACTACTGGCATACGCACCCCACCCCCCTTATAAGACATGTGTTCCGTCGCTGTGATTTGGACTTGCAGACTGGTGAGAAGTCTGTAATATCCAAACACGGTTTGTTCCATTCAACTGCAGTTTTGCCATACACGTATTTTCAGTAATTGTTTCAAGATATTTGAAGTAAAATGCGTCCTCCGTGATTGTGCAATGACTATAGCGTGTTTCCCTTGATAGGGACTTTAATTAGGTATGGCAATTTTTGAGAAAATGTTGAAAACAACACACTTTATAGGCACCAATGTTACAAGCACTGTGCAATTTTATTTTGTGTAATCCCTCCAGGTGTTTGTGTTTTATGCACATTTCAAAGGTGCCACCAAACTTGGCAAGGCACCATAAAAATCAGCACTTCGCCGTTGGACAATTTGTAATCCAGCACAATGTTCTCAGGTGGCACTATGAACTCCTAATAAAGTTTTCCAGAAAGTCAAATATGTGTTTTATAAGAAAATTCAATACAGCCAGTTGTTACGTTACATTCAAATTTGTATTTATTTTTTGACCTTGTGCCCTATTTACAAAGGTAAACATCAACAAAAAGTCACCTTAGGGTGTGAATTCCTCAAAGGCCTGACGTCTTAAGCATTTCAATTACATAATATTACACAGCCTAATTAGCAGACATTCAGAAAACAATGCCATTTGCTTGATTGGCCAGAAGGTCCAGTCAGTAGACAGATCTGATAACAGGCTCCGGCTATGGCTGACTCCAGCTAATCACTGTCCTCAGACTTCATTAGGGTCAATTACAA
The DNA here is from genome assembly GCA_963995525.1 of Escarpia spicata. Classification (NCBI taxonomy): domain Eukaryota; kingdom Metazoa; phylum Annelida; class Polychaeta; order Sabellida; family Siboglinidae; genus Escarpia; species Escarpia spicata. The sequence continues at coordinate 43,844,890 of OZ023216.1, forward strand.
CATCTTCACGTGTGTTTAGTCAGCTGAAGTAAACAAAAAACGATTGATGAATCACCCTGCTGCAATGTTATTGGTTCATTTTCATACGTATTCTCAAATTGAGGCTTAACTACTGGCATACGCACCCCACCCCCCTTATAAGACATGTGTTCCGTCGCTGTGATTTGGACTTGCAGACTGGTGAGAAGTCTGTAATATCCAAACACGGTTTGTTCCATTCAACTGCAGTTTTGCCATACACGTATTTTCAGTAATTGTTTCAAGATATTTGAAGTAAAATGCGTCCTCCGTGATTGTGCAATGACTATAGCGTGTTTCCCTTGATAGGGACTTTAATTAGGTATGGCAATTTTTGAGAAAATGTTGAAAACAACACACTTTATAGGCACCAATGTTACAAGCACTGTGCAATTTTATTTTGTGTAATCCCTCCAGGTGTTTGTGTTTTATGCACATTTCAAAGGTGCCACCAAACTTGGCAAGGCACCATAAAAATCAGCACTTCGCCGTTGGACAATTTGTAATCCAGCACAATGTTCTCAGGTGGCACTATGAACTCCTAATAAAGTTTTCCAGAAAGTCAAATATGTGTTTTATAAGAAAATTCAATACAGCCAGTTGTTACGTTACATTCAAATTTGTATTTATTTTTTGACCTTGTGCCCTATTTACAAAGGTAAACATCAACAAAAAGTCACCTTAGGGTGTGAATTCCTCAAAGGCCTGACGTCTTAAGCATTTCAATTACATAATATTACACAGCCTAATTAGCAGACATTCAGAAAACAATGCCATTTGCTTGATTGGCCAGAAGGTCCAGTCAGTAGACAGATCTGATAACAGGCTCCGGCTATGGCTGACTCCAGCTAATCACTGTCCTCAGACTTCATTAGGGTCAATTACAACATCTTCACGTGTGTTTAGTCAGCTGAAGTAAACAAAAAACGATTGATGAATCACCCTGCTGCAATGTTATTGGTTCATTTTCATACGTATTCTCAAATTGAGGCTTAACTACTGGCATACGCACCCCACCCCCCTTATAAGACATGTGTTCCGTCGCTGTGATTTGGACTTGCAGACTGGTGAGAAGTCTGTAATATCCAAACACGGTTTGTTCCATTCAACTGCAGTTTTGCCATACACGTATTTTCAGTAATTGTTTCAAGATATTTGAAGTAAAATGCGTCCTCCGTGATTGTGCAATGACTATAGCGTGTTTCCCTTGATAGGGACTTTAATTAGGTATGGCAATTTTTGAGAAAATGTTGAAAACAACACACTTTATAGGCACCAATGTTACAAGCACTGTGCAATTTTATTTTGTGTAATCCCTCCAGGTGTTTGTGTTTTATGCACATTTCAAAGGTGCCACCAAACTTGGCAAGGCACCATAAAAATCAGCACTTCGCCGTTGGACAATTTGTAATCCAGCACAATGTTCTCAGGTGGCACTATGAACTCCTAATAAAGTTTTCCAGAAAGTCAAATATGTGTTTTATAAGAAAATTCAATACAGCCAGTTGTTACGTTACATTCAAATTTGTATTTATTTTTTGACCTTGTGCCCTATTTACAAAGGTAAACATCAACAAAAAGTCACCTTAGGGTGTGAATTCCTCAAAGGCCTGACGTCTTAAGCATTTCAATTACATAATATTACACAGCCTAATTAGCAGACATTCAGAAAACAATGCCATTTGCTTGATTGGCCAGAAGGTCCAGTCAGTAGACAGATCTGATAACAGGCTCCGGCTATGGCTGACTCCAGCTAATCACTGTCCTCAGACTTCATTAGGGTCAATTACAACATCTTCACGTGTGTTTAGTCAGCTGAAGTAAACAAAAAACGATTGATGAATCACCCTGCTGCAATGTTATTGGTTCATTTTCATACGTATTCTCAAATTGAGGCTTAACTACTGGCATACGCACCCCACCCCCCTTATAAGACATGTGTTCCGTCGCTGTGATTTGGACTTGCAGACTGGTGAGAAGTCTGTAATATCCAAACACGGTTTGTTCCATTCAACTGCAGTTTTGCCATACACGTATTTTCAGTAATTGTTTCAAGATATTTGAAGTAAAATGCGTCCTCCGTGATTGTGCAATGACTATAGCGTGTTTCCCTTGATAGGGACTTTAATTAGGTATGGCAATTTTTGAGAAAATGTTGAAAACAACACACTTTATAGGCACCAATGTTACAAGCACTGTGCAATTTTATTTTGTGTAATCCCTCCAGGTGTTTGTGTTTTATGCACATTTCAAAGGTGCCACCAAACTTGGCAAGGCACCATAAAAATCAGCACTTCGCCGTTGGACAATTTGTAATCCAGCACAATGTTCTCAGGTGGCACTATGAACTCCTAATAAAGTTTTCCAGAAAGTCAAATATGTGTTTTATAAGAAAATTCAATACAGCCAGTTGTTACGTTACATTCAAATTTGTATTTATTTTTTGACCTTGTGCCCTATTTACAAAGGTAAACATCAACAAAAAGTCACCTTAGGGTGTGAATTCCTCAAAGGCCTGACGTCTTAAGCATTTCAATTACATAATATTACACAGCCTAATTAGCAGACATTCAGAAAACAATGCCATTTGCTTGATTGGCCAGAAGGTCCAGTCAGTAGACAGATCTGATAACAGGCTCCGGCTATGGCTGACTCCAGCTAATCACTGTCCTCAGACTTCATTAGGGTCAATTACAACATCTTCACGTGTGTTTAGTCAGCTGAAGTAAACAAAAAACGATTGATGAATCACCCTGCTGCAATGTTATTGGTTCATTTTCATACGTATTCTCAAATTGAGGCTTAACTACTGGCATACGCACCCCACCCCCCTTATAAGACATGTGTTCCGTCGCTGTGATTTGGACTTGCAGACTGGTGAGAAGTCTGTAATATCCAAACACGGTTTGTTCCATTCAACTGCAGTTTTGCCATACACGTATTTTCAGTAATTGTTTCAAGATATTTGAAGTAAAATGCGTCCTCCGTGATTGTGCAATGACTATAGCGTGTTTCCCTTGATAGGGACTTTAATTAGGTATGGCAATTTTTGAGAAAATGTTGAAAACAACACACTTTATAGGCACCAATGTTACAAGCACTGTGCAATTTTATTTTGTGTAATCCCTCCAGGTGTTTGTGTTTTATGCACATTTCAAAGGTGCCACCAAACTTGGCAAGGCACCATAAAAATCAGCACTTCGCCGTTGGACAATTTGTAATCCAGCACAATGTTCTCAGGTGGCACTATGAACTCCTAATAAAGTTTTCCAGAAAGTCAAATATGTGTTTTATAAGAAAATTCAATACAGCCAGTTGTTACGTTACATTCAAATTTGTATTTATTTTTTGACCTTGTGCCCTATTTACAAAGGTAAACATCAACAAAAAGTCACCTTAGGGTGTGAATTCCTCAAAGGCCTGACGTCTTAAGCATTTCAATTACATAATATTACACAGCCTAATTAGCAGACATTCAGAAAACAATGCCATTTGCTTGATTGGCCAGAAGGTCCAGTCAGTAGACAGATCTGATAACAGGCTCCGGCTATGGCTGACTCCAGCTAATCACTGTCCTCAGACTTCATTAGGGTCAATTACAACATCTTCACGTGTGTTTAGTCAGCTGAAGTAAACAAAAAACGATTGATGAATCACCCTGCTGCAATGTTATTGGTTCATTTTCATACGTATTCTCAAATTGAGGCTTAACTACTGGCATACGCACCCCACCCCCCTTATAAGACATGTGTTCCGTCGCTGTGATTTGGACTTGCAGACTGGTGAGAAGTCTGTAATATCCAAACACGGTTTGTTCCATTCAACTGCAGTTTTGCCATACACGTATTTTCAGTAATTGTTTCAAGATATTTGAAGTAAAATGCGTCCTCCGTGATTGTGCAATGACTATAGCGTGTTTCCCTTGATAGGGACTTTAATTGGGGTCAGCACACTGTCAGGTTTCCCATTGGCGACCATGTTAATGTTTTGTGTGATTATAAGAAAACGTGACCTATAAAGTTTCTTAAACTTCTCACCTGCTGTTATTATCATCTCATTGACATGCTGGTCGAGTTTAGTCAAAATCTCATATTTCTAGCTCTTGCAAAATGCCTGTATGTATGACACCCGTCAATATTTACAACTGGATGCAGGCAGTAATCCAGCTAAAGTGTCAACTAGCCAAATTGCTGCCAGATACCCTTCCGCTTAGTAAAATCAGCCAAAAAGACACCATTTTACTGTCAACAGCTTCAACAATCACATCTAGAAATCTGACTACTCAAGTGCACTTATGTCAGAGCAAGTGAATATTATAAAAAGTCATTTCTCAAAAATATACTGCACTTTGTTTCGTCTGTAATCAAGCAGGAAGTCCAACAGTGTGCTGACCCCAAATAGGTATGGCAATTTTTGAGAAAATGTTGAAAACAACACACTTTATAGGCACCAATGTTACAAGCACTGTGCAATTTTATTTTGTGTAATCCCTCCAGGTGTTTGTGTTTTATGCACATTTCAAAGGTGCCACCAAACTTGGCAAGGCACCATAAAAATCAGCACTTCGCCGTTGGACAATTTGTAATCCAGCACAATGTTCTCAGGTGGCACTATGAACTCCTAATAAAGTTTTCCAGAAAGTCAAATATGTGTTTTATAAGAAAATTCAATACAGCCAGTTGTTACGTTACATTCAAATTTGTATTTATTTTTTGACCTTGTGCCCTATTTACAAAGGTAAACATCAACAAAAAGTCACCTTAGGGTGTGAATTCCTCAAAGGCCTGACGTCTTAAGCATTTCAATTACATAATATTACACAGCCTAATTAGCAGACATTCAGAAAACAATGCCATTTGCTTGATTGGCCAGAAGGTCCAGTCAGTAGACAGATCTGATAACAGGCTCCGGCTATGGCTGACTCCAGCTAATCACTGTCCTCAGACTTCATTAGGGTCAATTACAACATCTTCACGTGTGTTTAGTCAGCTGAAGTAAACAAAAAACGATTGATGAATCACCCTGCTGCAATGTTATTGGTTCATTTTCATACGTATTCTCAAATTGAGGCTTAACTACTGGCATACGCACCCCACCTCCCTTATAAGACATGTGTTCCGTCGCTGTGATTTGGACTTGCAGACTGGTGAGAAGTCTGTAATATCCAAACACGGTTTGTTCCATTCAACTGCAGTTTTGCCATACACGTATTTTCAGTAATTGTTTCAAGATATTTGAAGTAAAATGCGTCCTCCGTGATTGTGCAATGACTATAGCGTGTTTCCCTTGATAGGGACTTTAATTGGGGTCAGCACACTGTCAGGTTTCCCATTGGCGACCATGTTAATGTTTTGTGTGATTATAAGAAAACGTGACCTATAAAGTTTCTTAAACTTCTCACCTGCTGTTATTATCATCTCATTGACATGCTGGTCGAGTTTAGTCAAAATCTCATATTTCTAGCTCTTGCAAAATGCCTGTATGTATGACACCCGTCAATATTTACAACTGGATGCAGGCAGTAATCCAGCTAAAGTGTCAACTAGCCAAATTGCTGCCAGATACCCTTCCGCTTAGTAAAATCAGCCAAAAAGACACCATTTTACTGTCAACAGCTTCAACAATCACATCTAGAAATCTGACTACTCAAGTGCACTTATGTCAGAGCAAGTGAATATTATAAAAAGTCATTTCTCAAAAATATACTGCACTTTGTTTCGTCTGTAATCAAGCAGGAAGTCCAACAGTGTGCTGACCCCAAATAGGTATGGCAATTTTTGAGAAAATGTTGAAAACAACACACTTTATAGGCACCAATGTTACAAGCACTGTGCAATTTTATTTTGTGTAATCCCTCCAGGTGTTTGTGTTTTATGCACATTTCAAAGGTGCCACCAAACTTGGCAAGGCACCATAAAAATCAGCACTTCGCCGTTGGACAATTTGTAATCCAGCACAATGTTCTCAGGTGGCACTATGAACTCCTAATAAAGTTTTCCAGAAAGTCAAATATGTGTTTTATAAGAAAATTCAATACAGCCAGTTGTTACGTTACATTCAAATTTGTATTTATTTTTTGACCTTGTGCCCTATTTACAAAGGTAAACATCAACAAAAAGTCACCTTAGGGTGTGAATTCCTCAAAGGCCTGACGTCTTAAGCATTTCAATTACATAATATTACACAGCCTAATTAGCAGACATTCAGAAAACAATGCCATTTGCTTGATTGGCCAGAAGGTCCAGTCAGTAGACAGATCTGATAACAGGCTCCGGCTATGGCTGACTCCAGCTAATCACTGTCCTCAGACTTCATTAGGGTCAATTACAACATCTTCACGTGTGTTTAGTCAGCTGAAGTAAACAAAAAACGATTGATGAATCACCCTGCTGCAATGTTATTGGTTCATTTTCATACGTATTCTCAAATTGAGGCTTAACTACTGGCATACGCACCCCACCCCCCTTATAAGACATGTGTTCCGTCGCTGTGATTTGGACTTGCAGACTGGTGAGAAGTCTGTAATATCCAAACACGGTTTGTTCCATTCAACTGCAGTTTTGCCATACACGTATTTTCAGTAATTGTTTCAAGATATTTGAAGTAAAATGCGTCCTCCGTGATTGTGCAATGACTATAGCGTGTTTCCCTTGATAGGGACTTTAATTAGGTATGGCAATTTTTGAGAAAATGTTGAAAACAACACACTTTATAGGCACCAATGTTACAAGCACTGTGCAATTTTATTTTGTGTAATCCCTCCAGGTGTTTGTGTTTTATGCACATTTCAAAGGTGCCACCAAACTTGGCAAGGCACCATAAAAATCAGCACTTCGCCGTTGGACAATTTGTAATCCAGCACAATGTTCTCAGGTGGCACTATGAACTCCTAATAAAGTTTTCCAGAAAGTCAAATATGTGTTTTATAAGAAAATTCAATACAGCCAGTTGTTACGTTACATTCAAATTTGTATTTATTTTTTGACCTTGTGCCCTATTTACAAAGGTAAACATCAACAAAAAGTCACCTTAGGGTGTGAATTCCTCAAAGGCCTGACGTCTTAAGCATTTCAATTACATAATATTACACAGCCTAATTAGCAGACATTCAGAAAACAATGCCATTTGCTTGATTGGCCAGAAGGTCCAGTCAGTAGACAGATCTGATAACAGGCTCCGGCTATGGCTGACTCCAGCTAATCACTGTCCTCAGACTTCATTAGGGTCAATTACAACATCTTCACGTGTGTTTAGTCAGCTGAAGTAAACAAAAAACGATTGATGAATCACCCTGCTGCAATGTTATTGGTTCATTTTCATACGTATTCTCAAATTGAGGCTTAACTACTGGCATACGCACCCCACCCCCCTTATAAGACATGTGTTCCGTCGCTGTGATTTGGACTTGCAGACTGGTGAGAAGTCTGTAATATCCAAACACGGTTTGTTCCATTCAACTGCAGTTTTGCCATACACGTATTTTCAGTAATTGTTTCAAGATATTTGAAGTAAAATGCGTCCTCCGTGATTGTGCAATGACTATAGCGTGTTTCCCTTGATAGGGACTTTAATTAGGTATGGCAATTTTTGAGAAAATGTTGAAAACAACACACTTTATAGGCACCAATGTTACAAGCACTGTGCAATTTTATTTTGTGTAATCCCTCCAGGTGTTTGTGTTTTATGCACATTTCAAAGGTGCCACCAAACTTGGCAAGGCACCATAAAAATCAGCACTTCGCCGTTGGACAATTTGTAATCCAGCACAATGTTCTCAGGTGGCACTATGAACTCCTAATAAAGTTTTCCAGAAAGTCAAATATGTGTTTTATAAGAAAATTCAATACAGCCAGTTGTTACGTTACATTCAAATTTGTATTTATTTTTTGACCTTGTGCCCTATTTACAAAGGTAAACATCAACAAAAAGTCACCTTAGGGTGTGAATTCCTCAAAGGCCTGACGTCTTAAGCATTTCAATTACATAATATTACACAGCCTAATTAGCAGACATTCAGAAAACAATGCCATTTGCTTGATTGGCCAGAAGGTCCAGTCAGTAGACAGATCTGATAACAGGCTCCGGCTATGGCTGACTCCAGCTAATCACTGTCCTCAGACTTCATTAGGGTCAATTACAACATCTTCACGTGTGTTTAGTCAGCTGAAGTAAACAAAAAACGATTGATGAATCACCCTGCTGCAATGTTATTGGTTCATTTTCATACGTATTCTCAAATTGAGGCTTAACTACTGGCATACGCACCCCACCCCCCTTATAAGACATGTGTTCCGTCGCTGTGATTTGGACTTGCAGACTGGTGAGAAGTCTGTAATATCCAAACACGGTTTGTTCCATTCAACTGCAGTTTTGCCATACACGTATTTTCAGTAATTGTTTCAAGATATTTGAAGTAAAATGCGTCCTCCGTGATTGTGCAATGACTATAGCGTGTTTCCCTTGATAGGGACTTTAATTAGGTATGGCAATTTTTGAGAAAATGTTGAAAACAACACACTTTATAGGCACCAATGTTACAAGCACTGTGCAATTTTATTTTGTGTAATCCCTCCAGGTGTTTGTGTTTTATGCACATTTCAAAGGTGCCACCAAACTTGGCAAGGCACCATAAAAATCAGCACTTCGCCGTTGGACAATTTGTAATCCAGCACAATGTTCTCAGGTGGCACTATGAACTCCTAATAAAGTTTTCCAGAAAGTCAAATATGTGTTTTATAAGAAAATTCAATACAGCCAGTTGTTACGTTACATTCAAATTTGTATTTATTTTTTGACCTTGTGCCCTATTTACAAAGGTAAACATCAACAAAAAGTCACCTTAGGGTGTGAATTCCTCAAAGGCCTGACGTCTTAAGCATTTCAATTACATAATATTACACAGCCTAATTAGCAGACATTCAGAAAACAATGCCATTTGCTTGATTGGCCAGAAGGTCCAGTCAGTAGACAGATCTGATAACAGGCTCCGGCTATGGCTGACTCCAGCTAATCACTGTCCTCAGACTTCATTAGGGTCAATTACAACATCTTCACGTGTGTTTAGTCAGCTGAAGTAAACAAAAAACGATTGATGAATCACCCTGCTGCAATGTTATTGGTTCATTTTCATACGTATTCTCAAATTGAGGCTTAACTACTGGCATACGCACCCCACCCCCCTTATAAGACATGTGTTCCGTCGCTGTGATTTGGACTTGCAGACTGGTGAGAAGTCTGTAATATCCAAACACGGTTTGTTCCATTCAACTGCAGTTTTGCCATACACGTATTTTCAGTAATTGTTTCAAGATATTTGAAGTAAAATGCGTCCTCCGTGATTGTGCAATGACTATAGCGTGTTTCCCTTGATAGGGACTTTAATTAGGTATGGCAATTTTTGAGAAAATGTTGAAAACAACACACTTTATAGGCACCAATGTTACAAGCACTGTGCAATTTTATTTTGTGTAATCCCTCCAGGTGTTTGTGTTTTATGCACATTTCAAAGGTGCCACCAAACTTGGCAAGGCACCATAAAAATCAGCACTTCGCCGTTGGACAATTTGTAATCCAGCACAATGTTCTCAGGTGGCACTATGAACTCCTAATAAAGTTTTCCAGAAAGTCAAATATGTGTTTTATAAGAAAATTCAATACAGCCAGTTGTTACGTTACATTCAAATTTGTATTTATTTTTTGACCTTGTGCCCTATTTACAAAGGTAAACATCAACAAAAAGTCACCTTAGGGTGTGAATTCCTCAAAGGCCTGACGTCTTAAGCATTTCAATTACATAATATTACACAGCCTAATTAGCAGACATTCAGAAAACAATGCCATTTGCTTGATTGGCCAGAAGGTCCAGTCAGTAGACAGATCTGATAACAGGCTCCGGCTATGGCTGACTCCAGCTAATCACTGTCCTCAGACTTCATTAGGGTCAATTACAACTCTTCACGTGTGTTTAGTCAGCTGAAGTAAACAAAAAACGATTGATGAATCACCCTGCTGCAATGTTATTGGTTCATTTTCATACGTATTCTCAAATTGAGGCTTAACTACTGGCATACGCACCCCACCCCCCTTATAAGACATGTGTTCCGTCGCTGTGATTTGGACTTGCAGACTGGTGAGAAGTCTGTAATATCCAAACACGGTTTGTTCCATTCAACTGCAGTTTTGCCATACACGTATTTTCAGTAATTGTTTCAAGATATTTGAAGTAAAATGCGTCCTCCGTGATTGTGCAATGACTATAGCGTGTTTCCCTTGATAGGGACTTTAATTAGGTATGGCAATTTTTGAGAAAATGTTGAAAACAACACACTTTATAGGCACCAATGTTACAAGCACTGTGCAATTTTATTTTGTGTAATCCCTCCAGGTGTTTGTGTTTTATGCACATTTCAAAGGTGCCACCAAACTTGGCAAGGCACCATAAAAATCAGCACTTCGCCGTTGGACAATTTGTAATCCAGCACAATGTTCTCAGGTGGCACTATGAACTCCTAATAAAGTTTTCCAGAAAGTCAAATATGTGTTTTATAAGAAATTCAATACAGCCAGTTGTTACGTTACATTCAAATTTGTATTTATTTTTTGACCTTGTGCCCTATTTACAAAGGTAAACATCAACAAAAAGTCACCTTAGGGTGTGAATTCCTCAAAGGCCTGACGTCTTAAGCATTTCAATTACATAATATTACACAGCCTAATTAGCAGACATTCAGAAAACAATGCCATTTGCTTGATTGGCCAGAAGGTCCAGTCAGTAGACAGATCTGATAACAGGCTCCGGCTATGGCTGACTCCAGCTAATCACTGTCCTCAGACTTCATTAGGGTCAATTACAACATCTTCACGTGTGTTTAGTCAGCTGAAGTAAACAAAAAACGATTGATGAATCACCCTGCTGCAATGTTATTGGTTCATTTTCATACGTATTCTCAAATTGAGGCTTAACTACTGGCATACGCACCCCACCCCCCTTATAAGACATGTGTTCCGTCGCTGTGATTTGGACTTGCAGACTGGTGAGAAGTCTGTAATATCCAAACACGGTTTGTTCCATTCAACTGCAGTTTTGCCATACACGTATTTTCAGTAATTGTTTCAAGATATTTGAAGTAAAATGCGTCCTCCGTGATTGTGCAATGACTATAGCGTGTTTCCCTTGATAGGGACTTTAATTAGGTATGGCAATTTTTGAGAAAATGTTGAAAACAACACACTTTATAGGCACCAATGTTACAAGCACTGTGCAATTTTATTTTGTGTAATCCCTCCAGGTGTTTGTGTTTTATGCACATTTCAAAGGTGCCACCAAACTTGGCAAGGCACCATAAAAATCAGCACTTCGCCGTTGGACAATTTGTAATCCAGCACAATGTTCTCAGGTGGCACTATGAACTCCTAATAAAGTTTTCCAGAAAGTCAAATATGTGTTTTATAAGAAAATTCAATACAGCCAGTTGTTACGTTACATTCAAATTTGTTGTATTTATTTTTTGACCTTGTGCCCTATTTACAAAGGTAAACATCAACAAAAAGTCACCTTAGGGTGTGAATTCCTCAAAGGCCTGACGTCTTAAGCATTTCAATTACATAATATTACACAGCCTAATTAGCAGACATTCAGAAAACAATGCCATTTGCTTGATTGGCCAGAAGGTCCAGTCAGTAGACAGATCTGATAACAGGCTCCGGCTATGGCTGACTCCAGCTAATCACTGTCCTCAGACTTCATTAGGGTCAATTACAACATCTTCACGTGTGTTTAGTCAGCTGAAGTAAACAAAAAACGATTGATGAATCACCCTGCTGCAATGTTATTGGTTCATTTTCATACGTATTCTCAAATTGAGGCTTAACTACTGGCATACGCACCCCACCTCCCTTATAAGACATGTGTTCCGTCGCTGTGATTTGGACTTGCAGACTGGTGAGAAGTCTGTAATATCCAAACACGGTTTGTTCCATTCAACTGCAGTTTTGCCATACACGTATTTTCAGTAATTGTTTCAAGATATTTGAAGTAAAATGCGTCCTCCGTGATTGTGCAATGACTATAGCGTGTTTCCCTTGATAGGGACTTTAATTGGGGTCAGCACACTGTCAGGTTTCCCATTGGCGACCATGTTAATGTTTTGTGTGATTATAAGAAAACGTGACCTATAAAGTTTCTTAAACTTCTCACCTGCTGTTATTATCATCTCATTGACATGCTGGTCGAGTTTAGTCAAAATCTCATATTTCTAGCTCTTGCAAAATGCCTGTATGTATGACACCCGTCAATATTTACAACTGGATGCAGGCAGTAATCCAGCTAAAGTGTCAACTAGCCAAATTGCTGCCAGATACCCTTCCGCTTAGTAAAATCAGCCAAAAAGACACCATTTTACTGTCAACAGCTTCAACAATCACATCTAGAAATCTGACTACTCAAGTGCACTTATGTCAGAGCAAGTGAATATTATAAAAAGTCATTTCTCAAAAATATACTGCACTTTGTTTCGTCTGTAATCAAGCAGGAAGTCCAACAGTGTGCTGACCCCAAATAGGTATGGCAATTTTTGAGAAAATGTTGAAAACAACACACTTTATAGGCACCAATGTTACAAGCACTGTGCAATTTATTTTGTGTAATCCCTCCAGGTGTTTGTGTTTTATGCACATTTCAAAGGTGCCACCAAACTTGGCAAGGCACCATAAAAATCAGCACTTCGCCGTTGGACAATTTGTAATCCAGCACAATGTTCTCAGGTGGCACTATGAACTCCTAATAAAGTTTTCCAGAAAGTCAAATATGTGTTTTATAAGAAAATTCAATACAGCCAGTTGTTACGTTACATTCAAATTTGTATTTATTTTTTTGACCTTGTGCCCTATTTACAAAGGTAAACATCAACAAAAAGTCACCTTAGGGTGTGAATTCCTCAAAGGCCTGACGTCTTAAGCATTTCAATTACATAATATTACACAGCCTAATTAGCAGACATTCAGAAAACAATGCCATTTGCTTGATTGGCCAGAAGGTCAGTCAGTAGACAGATCTGATAACAGGCTCCGGCTATGGCTGACTCCAGCTAATCACTGTCCTCAGACTTCATTAGGGTCAATTACAACATCTTCACGTGTGTTTAGTCAGCTGAAGTAAACAAAAAACGATTGATGAATCACCCTGCTGCAATGTTATTGGTTCATTTTCATACGTATTCTCAAATTGAGGCTTAACTACTGGCATACGCACCCCACCCCCCTTATAAGACATGTGTTCCGTCGCTGTGATTTGGACTTGCAGACTGGTGAGAAGTCTGTAATATCCAAACACGGTTTGTTCCATTCAACTGCAGTTTTGCCATACACGTATTTTCAGTAATTGTTTCAAGATATTTGAAGTAAAATGCGTCCTCCGTGATTGTGCAATGACTATAGCGTGTTTCCCTTGATAGGGACTTTAATTAGGTATGGCAATTTTTGAGAAAATGTTGAAAACAACACACTTTATAGGCACCAATGTTACAAGCACTGTGCAATTTTATTTTGTGTAATCCCTCCAGGTGTTTGTGTTTTATGCACATTTCAAAGGTGCCACCAAACTTGGCAAGGCACCATAAAAATCAGCACTTCGCCGTTGGACAATTTGTAATCCAGCACAATGTTCTCAGGTGGCACTATGAACTCCTAATAAAGTTTTCCAGAAAGTCAAATATGTGTTTTATAAGAAAATTCAATACAGCCAGTTGTTACGTTACATTCAAATTTGTATTTATTTTTTGACCTTGTGCCCTATTTACAAAGGTAAACATCAACAAAAAGTCACCTTAGGGTGTGAATTCCTCAAAGGCCTGACGTCTTAAGCATTTCAATTACATAATATTACACAGCCTAATTAGCAGACATTCAGAAAACAATGCCATTTGCTTGATTGGCCAGAAGGTCCAGTCAGTAGACAGATCTGATAACAGGCTCCGGCTATGGCTGACTCCAGCTAATCACTGTCCTCAGACTTCATTAGGGTCAATTACAACATCTTCACGTGTGTTTAGTCAGCTGAAGTAAACAAAAAACGATTGATGAATCACCCTGCTGCAATGTTATTGTTCATTTTCATACGTATTCTCAAATTGAGGCTTAACTACTGGCATACGCACCCCACCCCCCTTATAAGACATGTGTTCCGTCGCTGTGATTTGGACTTGCAGACTGGTGAGAAGTCTGTAATATCCAAACACGGTTTGTTCCATTCAACTGCAGTTTTGCCATACACGTATTTTCAGTAATTGTTTCAAGATATTTGAAGTAAAATGCGTCCTCCCGTGATTGTGCAATGACTATAGCGTGTTTCCCTTGATAGGGACTTTAATTAGGTATGGCAATTTTGAGAAAATGTTGAAAACAACACACTTTTATAGGCACCAATGTTACAAGCACTGTGCAATTTTATTTTGTGTAATCCCTCCAGGTGTTTGTGTTTTATGCACATTTCAAAGGTGCCACCAAACTTGGCAAGGCACCATAAAAATCAGCACTTCGCCGTTGGACAATTTGTAATCCAGCACAATGTTCTCAGGTGGCACTATGAACTCCTAATAAAGTTTTCCAGAAAGTCAAATATGTGTTTTATAAGAAAATTCAATACAGCCAGTTGTTACGTTACATTCAAATTTGTATTTATTTTTTTGACCTTGTGCCCTATTTACAAAGGTAAACATCAACAAAAAGTCACCTTAGGGTGTGAATTCCTCAAAGGCCTGACGTCTTAAGCATTTCAATTACATAATATTACACAGCTAATTAGCAGACATTCAGAAAACAATGCCATTTGCTTGATTGGCCAGAAGGTCCAGTCAGTAGACAGATCTGATAACAGGCTCGGCTATGGCTGACTCCAGCTAATCACTGTCCTCAGACTTCATTAGGGTCAATTACAACATCTTCACGTGTGTTTAGTCAGCTGAAGTAAACAAAAAACGATTGATGAATCACCCTGCTGCAATGTTATTGGTTCATTTTCATACGTATTCTCAAATTGAGGCTTAACTACTGGCATACGCACCCCACCCCCCTTATAAGACATGTGTTCCGTCGCTGTGATTTGGACTTGCAGACTGGTGAGAAGTCTGTAATATCCAAACACGGTTTGTTCCATTCAACTGCAGTTTTGCCATACACGTATTTTCAGTAATTGTTTCAAGATATTTGAAGTAAAATGCGTCCTCCGTGATTGTGCAATGACTATAGCGTGTTTCCCTTGATAGGGACTTTAATTAGGTATGGCAATTTTTGAGAAAATGTTGAAAACAACACACTTTATAGGCACCAATGTTACAAGCACTGTGCAATTTTATTTTGTGTAATCCCTCCAGGTGTTTGTGTTTTATGCACATTTCAAAGG